>OU565289.1:11595145-12195145 GCA_913789915.3 Sphecodes monilicornis
CGACGGTGCATTCCGTTAGGCAAGGAAGAAGGGACTGCGAACTATTCGGGGACTTACTACTTACATACATATTTAACAAACACGCAGTCTTATCAAGTAGAACCCGTGAACGAACTCTGACAAGTAAAAAGGTATAGTGGCCTATTTAATCCTAGTAGAAATTTGGTTCGACTCGTCCTGCAGCCGGGTCGACGAAACGATTCACGCTGACCGGCCAAGTGGTAGCTACCTAAAGCGTCCTTTGACATCTTTTGCTACGCTGATACGGTATTCTACCAGCTATAGTACCAAAATCAAAATTGTTGACAGTATCTTCAAATTGCAAACTCTATTGCCATTTGCTCTGCACTGCAATAGAATTTACAGAGAGATAATACTGTGTTCAGACTCAGGGCAACTGAAAATGCTTTCGCTAATGAAACAGGCAGAAATCGAAAGAAAATCAGGATCAGGAAGACGATTCCGGCGCTTGTCTTTCACCAGCTGCTTCGAGAATACCGTACCAAGGTTACACCGCGCAACTAAAAAGCTATGTGTCCCATGTGCCGTGTCCGACTCGTTCTTCCAATTGTTCACCTCGTTTTCGATTCATTATGTTTGGTTAAACCGTCCTCCTCGGGATCGTACTGGCCACTCAAGGTCAATTGTCCATCCTCGACAACAAAAATATTTTAAACATAGCTTTCAAGATGTACAGAAAATGTTTTAGGATCTGTGAAAAATTTCTAGAACTTGGTAAAAGCATTGGGGACTGCTAATAGGTTCCTGACACATGGAAAAATGTTTTAGGCTTTGTCAAAAAATTCCAGAGCCCAGAAAAAGCATTAAGACCCGTGAAGAAGGCTTTGGTTTCCCGAAGAAACCTTCTAGAGTCTGTAAAAAGATTCTACAACCCAGAAAAATCATTAGGGTCCTTAAAGAAGTTGAATCTATGATACAAGGAAAATGGCTATGTACAAAATCATTTTAGGGTTCATGAAAAAATTCTAGAACCCATAAAGACAGTGTTTTAAACTTGTACAATCAACCAAAGTAGAATTGTTCAGACAATAAAAAGAAGAAACAAGAAGTCGGAATTCAGAAGTATTTGGAGCTAAAATTATGACGCAACTACGGTTCAGCGAAAGAACACCAGATGGCAGAGCTTGAGGATCTCAGTATAGAAGTGGGGATGACCTTCAGTGACCATCAATATTTCCTGTCAGCCAATTGTCTTGCGAGCAATCAAAGGACACACGCGATTCTTTTCACCGTCCAATTTGAAACTCACAGACACTCGCGCACTCGCTATGGTTTACCACGTACATACAGAGTTCCGTTCGCCTTATCCAACAACAGAAACAATATTTTTGAGTCTTCGCCTCTTTCTCTCTCTCTCTCTTTTTCTTGCATACTTCGTTCGTTTTTTTTGGAACACTTAAGTTATTAGCGCTACGACATACAAAAGATAAGGCCGCCACGATAATACACTGACTAGATCAGTTTCATTCTCTCTCTCTCTCTCTTTCTCTCACACGCGCGTTCTTTCTCTCTTCTGGTTTAACTTTTACTCTCACTCTCTCGATTTCTCTTTTTCACTGTCATATTTCTTTCATTCTCGCTTGCAATATCTTACACAAAAACGGACAATCGTCCCGATTTTACGTCAACAAAAATATTCAGGACACGCGGTGTCATCTCTGTCAACAAAATATACTATGTTCTGCTTCCTCGCATCCTGAGTGGCTAATCTACGGAAGTATCAATCGCTCTATCAGAAGTGTAATAAAAACTCTCATCTAAGCACAGCGTAGGCCCTGACGATTCCTCGTGAATCCTCACGCGAATTTTTACATGACGATCTAATACAAAAGAAGACGGCAGTACGGTTACTCACGGGTCTGATGTGCAGGACGAATTGTCCTCTCACCCTGCTGTCTACGAGTCAAATAAAAATTAACCGAATAGTACTTCAACAGTAACTTATTTTACGCAAAGAGCCGTCACGAGTGATCAGTAGACTATGGATCTTTATGCAAACGTACATTTTTATACAATTATTACAGTGACCAAAAAGTTCTCATTTTATATTTGACTACAATGATGATATTCCCTACAAAAATATATATTATATATAAATAAAACATTATTTATATGATTTTGTGGACTGTATTATTGAATAAAATACTGATATTTCATGAAACTGGTTTTGTCGCTAGAGACTTTCTGGTCAACCGAATAATTTACGAAAGTTGCGATCGAGAAAAATTTAGTCTCCTCTATCAGGAGTTTAAGTTCTAAAGAAGATGAAAATCTTTTCATAATAATCTGTAGTTCTTTCGCGATCCGCAGTCTATCTATGAGTTTTTCAATCAGTCGGATCTTAGCTACCTAAAAAGAAGACACCTTTTCGAACATGGCAACTGATTTTAGAGGCGAATGTGAGACAGAAGGTTGACGTATGTATAAAAGGGAACTAGATCGATGGATGTCGGCAACAGGAGAGAGATCTGCACTATTTTCCGCAAGATGAATATTTATAGCTAAAAATCAAATTCCTTTTCCGGATATTGCATGATTATCGACGTCTAATGGTTCGAAGCTCAACACAAGGTAACCGAGGGTATCGTGTGACGTTTTAATAAGGCACAGCATTTTGTACTATGAATATTCATTAAGTGAAAAATACATAGAACCTCTCTTCGATCATTCTGTTCACATTCGCCCCTCCTAATCATATACGCGGTAAAAAGAGATGCAATTTTCCCTGTCCCCTTTTTAATTAATTACGAATAAGAGCAACGTTGGTTTCACTATAATATTGCCGTATTCTCCTGTACCTACATAGTCATAGTTCTCACGCGTCTGCTTCGACCAGCAAAACACCTCCGACAATGTTCTCCGAGTCTAGTGACGGGGAAGGGTGAAACAAGGCAAGGATGGACCAATTTAGGGCAACGCAAAGCACTGACGAACCACAAAAATCCAACTTCAACGAGCTTTTCTACAATGATGATACACAAGTTCCTAACGACCGTTATACTGCGGATCTTTATGCAAAATAAACATTTTCTTCGTCAATCTCAAACCACAAAAACCAAACTTTCATCCTGTCTTCAGTAATTTTAATAAATTGAATATAACACATGGACATTCTGAAATTGTCTTAATGTTTTCACCGTTTAAAATTACGCCCATCTATTTTTGCCATACATGCATAAAATCCGCAGTCTAATCGTTAGAGACTTGCAAGCCACCATTGTACAAGAGCTGGTCGAAGACGGATTGGTGTCCTTCGCTCGCGAGACACCGATGTTCGTGTCCAAGTACAATATCGACTAAATTCGTATCTCGTTCTCCATGTTCGGTCGACGTGGATAAGGACGGAGGTGGCTAACTAGGAACTGCGAGGCACTGCGAAAGGTAAGAACATGAGCAGCGTGTTTTCTACTGGCATCCGGTTTGCCGCAGTCTCCAAATCAAATTCTATGTATATTGCTTTCGTCGATCCCCTTGATGAACGATCGTTCACGTCCTCTTCCGTGGAATACTATTGACACGTTCGTTAATCTACGCTGATAAAATAAGTTCTGTTCAAGATCGTGCACACGTTACTCGCGACGAGATCGTTGCCGGAGCATCGAGCGGATAGCAGTATTGCGGACCGACGAGCCCTGCCGACGGCTTCATCGACACTTATGTCGTATGGATCAATAATGTATGTAGATTATCAAAAAACATCACAGTCAGGTTACTAGATTTTAGAGAGAAGCGTCCGCTGAATTCGTGGCTGACTGCGTCCTCGGCGGACCCAAGGATTCACTAGGTTTCCATAGGTTAATTAGGTTGATAGGCGTGCTCGATGATTTAGGGGATGGCGCTGGATGCTAGCTAGAGCTGCCGATAAGTGGAGTCAATTTTTGTTGTGAGCCAGTCACTTGGATTGCTCGAATCCTTTTTCTTTGTCTCTTACACTAAGTGCTACAGCCAATCAGACGCTTTGCGTATGCAGACAGTGCATTTGAAAAGTTGAACTGAATTTTTTTCGGACGTAGCAGTAGCCTGATCTCCTTCTCACCGATTGGGATAATTAGTATGAACTATTCGCTGCCCCTTAAATTTACTCTTTGCACTCGGACACGACGTTAACTCGAAAACGAAACATTTCTTCCGAGCTAGAATATTTTCATTCCATATGATTTTTTTCAGTTTATGAAACTGATACAATTTACTCATACAATACTGGTAAATAATTTATTAAACATAAATAAATTTAATAACGAAAAAAATATTTCGAATAACGATATAGCAATTTTTGGTGGCGCCTCGAGTGCCAGGGGTTATTTTCATTAACTCCTATGAAGTCGTATGATCGAAACGAGGGTGAGCTTCCTACGATTGTCTCTACCATTGAAATTGAACGAAAATCTGCGATTTCATCCCCTAAACGATCAGGTCCGCCGAAGCCGCTCCTGTTCTTCGTTACCAGTTACTTTCAGTCGATCCGCAACTGCTGGCCCGCCGAGCCCCCAGCGTTCCTTGGCAATCGAACCAGATTCCTCTCTCTCCAAGAGCCTGATCGCCCTGGATATCGGTTCTCTGCTAGCTAAAGCTCGCGGATCTCTGCATGAGAACCGCAGAATCCCAAGGAACAGATCCCGCGAGTCGCGTATCACTTTTTGTCGAAGAGAGGCAGCTTACTGCGCACGGCTCCCTCGCAGACGACCAGTCTCTGGGCAGCAGAGATGCTACAAAGAGGAACAGGTCCTTCAAGGCTAGCCCTGAGGAGGGTCAATCGGCTGCTAGAGCCAGCTTCGTGATCCACAAGCCTCAGGCTGCCGGCTTGCTTCCTCTCGAAGTACTCGACGATCTTCGAGATGGTCTTGCTCGAGGAGCCTATGCCACTAAGCCGATCCTCCCAGCAGGAATCACCCCCACCCAGGCTGGCAATGTCTTCGGAAGAATCAGTGTAGATGGAGCTAGTACGGTGATCGTCCAGCAGGAACAGGCTGCTAGCAGCTGAGCTACTTAAGGTTGAAGTATGACGTCTGTTAGGTGGCTCTGGACTTAGGTCTTCGCCGACGCAGCTCCAGAACCCTGACTCGCAGCTGCCTCGTCTTCTCGGCTCCCACCCGTCTCGGAAAAGAGGGTGGTTGAATAAACTCGCAGCTCCCACCTTCGTTGCCACCTGGAAACATCGAAGAAACAAGTATAATTGTTACTGTTCACTGGTATTTTGTGTTTTTCTTTGTCACTGTTTTATAAGAAATATCACCGGATTGCGGATTTTTATGCGTAATAAAAATTGTATTAATTTCAATCAAGAGGATCCATTTAGACGCTCGTTTCTTTTCATAATGATTCTAATAAAGCCGGAAAAAATACGATGATATTTTTAAATGTGTCAAATTTTTTTGCTGTTTTTTAAGTACATGAAAACCACAGTATAAACATCAACCAAACGTCATGATGGAACCTTGCACATTTACATACATTTAATTAATTCAGTGTATATTACATTTATAGTTATAGTTTAGCCTAAAATGTTTGAAATGTATTGTCCATTTCGTTTGAGTGAATATATTTATTCACTTTACATTTCTACCAGAAAACTTCTCGTATTTTTTTCTGCGAAGGTGTTTTGTCCATTGCCTTTGAGTGAATATATTTATTCACTTTGCAATTCTATCAGAAAACCTTTCGTAATCAAAATAAAAATTTTCTTCAACAATTTCAAGCAATAGAAACCAAATAGAAAATTCCTTCCGTCTTAAATAATTTGAATACTTAATGAATATTTCCTCAATTTTGTCATAAATGCGTAAAATAACTCTACAACTAGAAGACCTCGAAGGGAATAATAAAAAAATTGAATTGCTTGAATTTTTGTAAGGAGAAATGTGGTAAAAAGAAAGTTTCAGTAAAATGATAATTGTTAAGGTGTTTTTTAGCCCCGGAAGGCTCGAACGCTTTAAATGGTAAGATTCCTAAGAGACTGTTAAACGGTCTGTTGTTTGCTCCTCTCTTTGTTCTTTGTTTTATCGTCTCTCCCGTTATGCAACTCGTCTGCCACGCTCGCGGCGACCGGCATTAGCTGGCCGAGGTCACTTCCTTGACCGTGAACCGGGCAACAGTCCCACTATTACCTCATGCCAGCTGGCATCTTGGTTAGAGGTAGGTCGAGGGCTCGTAGGTTCGCGATCTCTTCGCATTCAAGGGCGTGATCGAGAGTTTTCGGGTTACCAACGCGAGCGATGATCGCGCCCGGCGCGGTCGCTGTTTCTAAGGTCTTTGAACTGTTCAGAGGCTGTGGACAATAAGCGGTTATGGTCTGCTTCTCGACCGGTTGCTTTTGGCAGCTCACAGTATATACTTTACTAAAGCGCGTTTTTGTAAAACTACGTTTTCTTCTTGTGTCGTTTTAATAGATTTTCGCGACACGAATTGCTTTGACGATTTTATGGCTGTCGTCGCAAGATCCAGTTAAATGTTTAACACTTTAAGAGCCGACTTAGGGGACTAAAAAATTCTATAAAATCTAACTAATATATTGAATCACATAATAATCGTGTCAACAGATTTTTGCGAGAGGAATGCTTTGGTGATTTTATGACTGTCGTCGCAAGATCCAGTTAAATGTTTAACACTTTAAGAGCCGACCTAGGGGACTCAAAAATTCCATAAAATCTAACTAATGCATTGAATCAAATAATAATCGTGTCAACAGATTTTTGCGAGAGGAATGCTTTGGCGATTTTATGACTGTCGTCGCAAGATTCAGTTAAATGTTTAACACTTTAAGAGCCGACCTAGGGGACTCAAAAATTCCATAAAATCAAACTAATGTATTGATTCAAATAATAATCGTGTCAATAACAGATTTTTGCTAGAGGATTGCTTTGCCGATTTTATGGCTGTCAAAAATTCCATAAAATCTAACTAATGCATTGAATCAAATAATAATCGTTTCAATAACAGATTTTCGCGAGACGAATTGCTTTGACGATTTTATGGCTGTCGTCGCAAGATCCAGTTAAATGTTTAACACTTTAAGAGCCGACCTAGGGGACTCAAAAATTCCATAAAATCTAACTAATATATTGAATCAAATAATAATCGTGTCAATAACAGATTTATGCGAGAGGAATGCTTTGGCGATTTTATGACTGTCGTCACAAGATTCAGTTAAATGTTTAACACTTTAAGAGCCGACCTAGGGGACTCAAAAATTCCATAAAATCAAATTAATGTATTGATTCAAATAATAATCGTGTCAATAACAGATTTTTGCTAGAGGAATGCTTTGCCGATTTTATGGCTGTCAAAAATTCCACAAAATCAAACTAATGTATTGAATAAGTAACAATTGCAATGTTAAGATTTATAATGCTGGGAGTACTCTTCCAACGTTCTTGCATTTAGGAAATCCTAATCAAATTTGCTATTCTCGATACAATAACTCAACAATTATTTAGAAATCAAGCCAAAAATAATTCCGTCTTCCATTTCTGGGAAATGTGGAACTGAAAGTGTTAAGTATCAATTTCGTTCTATATAAAAATCATTGAACATATACAATGTAAAAAAGTTCGTGATCTTAGGTCTGTTTTCATCATTTTTGTAAAAAATTTCCATCTACAACTTTTGGTACATTGTAGCCGTCCGCAACTAATCCGCACAATTAAACTGTCGATAATGATAATGAACGTTCGTGCAAAGCAGCTTTATGAGGGCGCTCGACGATCTAGATCTCTTTACCAAGATAAATAATCGACGATTAAATCCTGTGTTGTTAAAGATCGACGTTTAACAGACGCTCGTGGAAAGGTTTATTCCATCCACTTTCCTTTATGCGGAAAGCATAAAGTTGTTATCAGCTAATACCAGCAGTCATTTTTAGTTTCGATCAATTGCCGCAGCAATTAAACACTTGAGGATAATGACTAAAGACTGGTTCTGGGTAAAATAATCTTCAAAATAAAATTTTTAAAGTATTGTCAAATTGTAATAGTCACGTTAGCTTCGTTTGGCTATATCCAGTAATCACAAGTTATTTAGTTAGCAAACTTCAGCTCACTACATCGAATAATCTCAATTCATTTAGCTAGCTAACTTCAGATAGTTTCAGTTAGCTACACCCAGTAATTACAATTTATTAGTATGCTAACTTCAGGTAGCTTCAGTTAGCTAAATCCACTAATTACAATTTACTCAGTTAGCTCATTTTAGCTAGCTTCAGTTAGCTACATCCAATAATTACAATTTAATGGTTAGCTAACTTCAGGTAGCTTCAGCTAGCTATATCCACTAATCACAATTTACTCAGTTAGCTCATTTCAGCTAGCTTCAGTTAGCTACATCCAATAATTACAATGTAATGGTTAGCTAACTTCAGGTAGCTTTAGTTAGCTATATCCACTAATCACAATTTAGTCAGTTAGTTCATTTCAGCTAACTTCAATTAACTACATCCAATAATTACAATATAATGGTTAGCTAACTTCAGGTAGCTTTAGTTAGTTATATCCACTAATTATAATTTATTCAGTTTGCTCATTTCAGCTAGCTTCACTTAGCCACACGCAGTAATTACAATTGAGTCAGTTAGCTAACTTCAGCCGGCTTCAGTCAACTACATCTAACGCCTCCGATTCGAAAGGTAGCTAACTCTCTTACCTTTCTCTCCCACTTTTTTCTGGCGGTGGGGCTGCTGGGCTCAGAGTTGGGCTTCTTCCTGTTCAAGATCTTGGCGATACTGTCGTTCTGCGCGGGCTTGAACTTGCCGATACCATCGGTGACGCTGGGCCGGACATCCTCGAGCGAGGGCAGCTCCAGGCAACTGGAGAACAGGTCGCCGAGGATCTTCTTAACGCCGCCGAGCGCGTGGAACGGGTTCGCGGTCATCGGCTTGTAGTGAGGGTCTCTTCTACTAGCTAGCTCGGCTACCCGCCTCGCGGAATGGCATCTCGCTTTGTCAGAAGGCGTTGCATTGTCGCAACCTCTCGCATCAGCGGACTGACTTCTCAAACGAGCGGTTTTCCGCTTTGCGGGACGACCCTCGCGAGTGATCTCGTCCATGCTGGACATCAGCGTTGGATCCACCGATGGACACTTGCCTATGCTGCTCTTAGACTCCTCTTCCCCGTTCGCGATCATGCTGTCCAGGCGAGCCGTGATCTCTGGGAACGTTGGCCGCGATTTTGGCTCGTACTGAAAACCATACATCCTCTTTATTAAGTCGTGCGACAGTCTAGATTAATAGACTGCAAATCTTTATGCAAAATAAAAATTGTCTGCATTAATTGCAAGATGCAGAAGCTGCGTAGACATTTACTTATTTTTTTAATCATTTTAAGAAATCGAAAATAATACAACAGTGTTTTTAAAATCTTTAAATATTGTTACTGTATTGCGCTTGATCTACTTATGTTTGTCATGAATGCATAAATTCCGCCGTCTATTAATAAATTCCGAGACAAATACATTCTTCGTTTCACGTATTCAGGTTTTTAAAAGTTCATTAAATGAAAAGGAATTGTGGAGACAGAAACGGGAGCAAACGAGACGCAAAAGTAAAAAAACGGTGCGAGTCACTTTTTAAATTAAAACTAATTGCATGAATGATTGCAAACCGCACTGAAGCTGTCGCTGAGCGGGAGTTGGGTCGATACGAAACGGTAGTGCGGGCAGGTTCTTGGCCACTGCAGATGGATCGAATCCTTTTCAACCAACACCCGAGAGCTTAACCTATTTTCATCGGAAAATAAAACAAATCGTGGCACTCGCAAAAAGTACCCATTTCGTCGAGATCGAAATACGTGTCGATCGCGAGGGATGTTAGTAAGTTGCACGATCGATTGGAATTGAGTTTCCTTTTATATCTTATTCTATGAAAAACTTAGTTGGTAAAGTAAATTTTACTGTAATATTTCTCATCCCTTCAATTGATCAAAGAATTTTAAGTTTATCCGAGATCTTTATGAAGTGCAAGATCGACTGCAATTGAGCATCTAGTTCCTTTTACTTGCCATTCCCTGAACAAATTAGCCAGCAAAATATATTGTATTCAACTATTTCTTATTTTTTAAATTGATTAAAAAATTGAAAATGTATTTGGAATCTTTATAAAAGGCAAGATTGACTAAAATTGAGTACCTGTTGCTACTTTTGTTGATTAAAAAATTGAAAATTTATTTGGCATCTGTATGAAACGCAAGATCGATCGAGCACACGTTTCATTTTATTTTCTATTCCCTAAACAAACTGCTTAAAAAATGCATTTTACGTTAATATATCTGATCCTATAAATTGATTAAAAAATTCAGAACTATCTGCGAACAGTTAGAGATCAATTTTAGAAGAACAAGAGATTAATATTCTCGAGAAGAATGATGCAAGTAGAATGATGAGTAAGAGGAGAGTAAAATGTAAATTTGGAAGGAGATTTCAGCGTCCATTTCAAAACATTTTTGAAACACTGTCAGCATCGTTCGCTAACACTGTTTGCTAACATTCCGACAGCTGCCAATGTTCCGTTTTGAAGCGCAACGACGCGCAAAACAAAATTGTTTCGTGAGCGCTTGCGTAATCCTGGAAGCTTATTGTAAGTTCAGTGGCTTCGAACGTTCCTGTTGGCCGCCGGTTTCGAGCCATTTATTATTCACAATCTCTGGCGCAACGCGTCTACGATGGTAGCAGCGTCGCCGTCACCGCTACCAACTCTCAGTACCACTGCCAGAAAAGTTAACATCGCGACCGTTACTTTAGGCGACGGTTGACAAACCATGCGCTACCAAGATAATTCGCTTACACGGTCCAACTTCGAAATATTGCGTCTCCGTGCTCCCGGGAAGCCCTATCAGGCAGAGATTAAAAGTGCCATAACAGACTGGAAGCTTCCTGATTATGCGCAACAATGCCTAATCGAATCTTTGACTACCTATACCTCGAAACCCATTTTCAATCTTTCTCCGTTTCCGTTGAGAAAAACACATTCAAGGAAAAATTGAATACATGCGAAGAAAAATCAATTTTTATGATTACAAACAGTTTTACAATAAGTGGACTATTATGTCCAGTCAGTGACATTAAAGAAGTCAATTGCCTGTCAACAATAGCATCTAATTCAATCATTTGCGGCTCTTTAAAACATTCTAGCTAATATCTACATTGATTAATGTGTCTAAATCGATTGTTACCAGACTGCGGATTTCATGCATTTATGACAAAAATGAGTACATGTAATTTAAAACAGTAAAAAAATTAGGAGAATTTAAACATACTATTATATTATTTTTAATCTACTAAACATTACTATGTTCACTCTTACTAGAGAAGAAAAATTTCCATTTCACTCCAATTTGTTGCAATTCAGGCAAAAATTTTTTATTTCGCATAAAGATCCGCAGTCTAATTATTACACAAGCTGTAACAACAAAGACACGAGTACCAGGCGATTCCTCGTGAAAAAGTAAACAAAAAACGAAGAACACAATTTTCTCACCCACAGCTCCCTCCCCAAGAAAATCGAGTTCAAAGATACGCGATGCGCGCGCACACTCCAAGCCCCGCCCAGGCATTCTCATTTGCGCCCGACGCGTCTGTCTTTAAGTTCAATTTTCTCTAAAACTGGCCCGCGTACAAGAAAATTATATTCCACAAATATTGTTCAGTTTTTCACGAGGAATCTGCCGATACCACTCACGGCCCCCTTTGAGCCACAATTTGCTCGTCAGCGAGGACAATGTAACAATCTGGAGCAACGATCAAGGATTCCGTTGAATACTCACCGTGCAGCAGTTGAAGGCTAGGTGGAGGAAGTCCGTGGGCGGGTTTGCGGCCGCGCAGATCTCAGCCACGGCTAGATAATCGAGGCCGAAGCTGTCAGAGCGTGGCAGGACGTCGGGATCGGCGGGCACGCGTCCAATCAACTCGCAGACGACGATGCCGAACGAGAACACATCGGACCTGTGGTCGTACCATTGTCCCTTCAGGCACTCTGGCGACATCCAATAGGGACTACCGACGGTGCTGAGTCTGTACCCTGTGCTCGGATCGGGGATCTTCGCGGCGAGACCGAAATCACCGACCACGGCTGTCATTTCCGTCGTGCTGTCGTCTTTCTTGATCAGGACGTTCTTCGAGGTGAGGTCCCGGTGAAAGAGACCGCGGCTGTGTAGATAGGCCATGCCTCTCGCCACGTCCCTCGCCAAGTTCATCCTGACCAGGTGGGGCAACGGCGTGTGCCTGGCCATGATCAACTGCTCCAAACTGCCGCCGTTTATGTATTCCGTTAGCGCGTGCAGTTGGCCCTCGTGCACGCACACTCCCATGAACCTGGAAGAATTCATCAGCCTCTTAGTATCGTGTGGGAAGATTCAGGGTTCTAGAGGGGGGGGGGGGTCAAACTTAGGTCTTAACACGTTAACCGCTATGCCAGTCCCTGGGGACTGATGGTATCGAATTTGCAAAACAATATATAACATTAAAAAACGTTCACACTGTCTTAATAGACAATAGGATACAGATTAATAGACTACGGATTTTATGCATTTTGTGACAAAAATGAGTAGGTGCAATTTGACACAGTGGACAAAGTAAAAGAATTTGAGAACATCAATGTATTAGGCTCAGGTTATTAAAATTATAAAAAGAAGAATGAAGCTTCTACTTGGCTCCTGTTCTTTGTAATTGATGCAAACAATTTTTTATTTTACATAAAGATTCGTAGGCTACAGATTAAACAGAAACGAGATATCCAAGTATTTTGCTGATGCACAATCATATTTGTCTATTTAAACTGAAAGAAAATGTGAAGTGGAAAGCGAAACAAAATTCATCTTCGTTTAACGTTTTAATCCTTAGGTTGACAGCTGGACATCCGGGTAACCGTTCACTTTAATTTTTTTAACAATTTTTCGTGTTCTTCCATAAGTACCACAATACTAATTTTCCTTACTGGCAGGACTTTCATGAAACTTGCTTTCTACTAGAAACTTTGTCATCATTTACTGTTGGTACGTCTTCCGTTCTGCTCTTGCCCATGCGTGCTTGTTTGGAAGCTTCCATTGAAATAGAGATTTTTCTAAGAACCAATTAGTTCTGATCGACTTTATAGACCACTTTGTCATTTATTGTTGGTAGGGTTTACATTCTATTCATTGTCCATTTCAAGTAGGGCTTTCGCGAAACTTTTTATCGATGATTTTGCCAAGAACCCAATCTACCAACGGTTCCAAAGCTGAACTTTGACCCTGTTTTGTTCACTTGAAAATACGATTCGTTTATTTCGAGTCTCCTGGATTTGTTGATTGTTCCCCAGTCGAGTAAATCGTGCAGTCTCTTGCGTCTCTCTTTTTGTCTTCAAAACTTCTACACAACATAATCGGTGGCCTTCCTTCCATAACCATACCGTCGGCTCGTTTATCGCATTAAGATAAAGAAACATTGTATATGCATATATGTAAACTTGAACGTATGCATCCATTCTGTCTGCATTTATATGCGAAGATAGCGAACACCGTTCTGTTCAACCATAAACCTTCACGGTCTCGCGAAAACAAAGACGAATCGCATTACATACCTTTAATTATTCATATCATAGAAACTGTCAACCGCCGATGCGGCTACCGTTTCTAGCACAGCATTAGGTGAACAATCGTGAAACAAAAGCTCGTAGAAAGCGAAGTTAGACAGGTTAGGGTCCTTTCCGTGCGCTTATGCAACTCCGTCCAAGCAAGAAGAAGTTCGTCGGGCGTTCTATTATAGTCTGATCCCGGGGCCGTGTAGCATCTTCATTGACGCGTGATTATTAACGTTGTCGTCATTATTCTAATTGCCGTTCTCGGCACCAGTTGCGAGACTCTTCTTTGCTTTCCTTCTTTGCCCCCAATCCCGAGATATCCCATTACCGAGTCGAGTCGAGCCGGTGCACTCGCGTAATTGAGGGTAGAGGACTCCGATGCCCTTTCAAGGAATAAATCTTGGATGGCTCGTCTGTTCACTAACTGCGCGTGCCGAGCGCAACAATTACCAGAATTACCCTATCTTGACGGTTACCGGAGCGGCGGGTCAAACTTCGAAGAGGTTATTCCACTCGCCTTGGCGGAACAAGCTGATGTACGGGATGAGCCAGCTCTTGGCAGTGTGTAGACGAACCTAGACTAGATATCCCTTCGGCTTCTACGAAAATGACGTGTCAGTGTATGTCACATAGGAGTCTACTTGCGTGCCTGATCAATGCTGACCCATTTCACTTGCCAAATCTACTGTATATGGACTGAAAGTCACCCGAAGGTTCTTGGAGACAGTTTGCTTGCGTGATCGATCACTTCTGACCTATTCTACTTGGGAAGTATCTGACCCGTGCTACCCCATTCTACAATAGTTGTCACGTCTACTGTACGTGGCCTAAAAGCCAACCGAACCTGACTTTTTTGGAGTTGGATAGGACCCCTAGCTCTGTGTCTACCTACTGCTGACCTATTCTACTTGCGAAAGCTACTGTATGTGGCCGGAAAGTCACCCGAAGGTTCTTGGTGACAGTTTGCTTGCGTGACCGATCACTTCTGACCTATTCTACTTGGGAAGTATCTGACCCGTGCTACCCCGTGCTACCCCATACTACAATAGTTGTCACGCTACTGTACGTGGTCTAAAAGCCAACCGAACCTGACTTTTTTGGAGTTGGATAGGACCCCTAGCTCTGTGTCTACCTATTGCTGACCTATTCTACTTGCGAAAGCTACTGTATGTGGCCGGAAAGTCACCCGAAGGTTCTTGGTGACAGTTTGCTTGCGTGACCGATCACTTCTGACCTATTCTACTTGGGAAGTATCTGACCCGTGCTACCCCGTGCTACCCCATACTACAATAGTTGTCACGCTACTGTACGTGGTCTAAAAGCCAACCGAACCTGACTTTTTTGGAGTTGGATAGGACCCCTAGCTGTGTGTCTACCTATTGCTGACCTATTCTACTTGCGAAAGCTACTGTATGTGGCCGGAAAGTCACCCGAAGGTTCTTGGAGACAGTTTGCTTGTGTGATCGATCACTTCTGACCTATTCTACTTGGGAAGTATCTGACCCGTGCTACCCCATTCTACAATAGTTGTCACGTCTACTGTACATGGTCTAAAAGCCAACCAAACTTGCTTTTCTTGGAGTTGGATAGGACTCCTAGCTCTGTGTCTACCTACTTCTGACCTATTCTACTTGTCAAAGCTATTGTATGTGGCCTGAAAATCACCCCAAGGTTCTTGGAAACAGATAGCAGTTTGCTTGCGTGTTTGAACACTGCTGGCCTATTGTACTTGGCAAATCTCTGACCCATGCTACCTCATACTACAATAGTTGTCACCTGTAGTGTACGTGGTGTAAAAGCCAATCGAATCTGATTTTCTTGGAGTTGGATAGGACGCCTAGGTCTGTGTCTACCTACTGCTGACCTATTCTACTTGTCAAAACTACTGTATGTGGCCTGAAAATCACCCGAAGATTCTTGGAAACAGGTAGCAGTTTGCTTGCGTGTATGATCACTGCTGGCGTATTGTACAGTGTGTATCAAAATTATATGTCACGACTACCATAGCAGGGTTCTATACCTCTGGATCGGTGGAGATCTGTTAGAAAAATGGTCCGCAAATTTGTCCTTCACCCTTTTTTTCAAGGTCAACATATTTTTTTATTGCATCGTATAGTACTCGTCGCATGGAACAAAAGTCTCAAAGACACCATAGGTCTCAAGTCAACCATTCTCTTAAAAAACAACTTTAAAGTTTTGTAAATTGTTTTATTCCACATGTCTACAGGATCTCCCAAGGTGATATAAATGCGGAGGGGGTGATTCTACATGAGAAAATAAGTCTAAAGTATAGAATAATTTTTTTTCATTTGACGTCTCGTTTTCGAGAAATTAATGTTTGAAAATCCGTCAAGTTCGCGTTCCTAGCGTTTGTAAGTAGTAGATCAGGTAGGTAAAGAACAGACGCGTCAAACATTTCATATTCAATATTAAACGCGTTCGCTGAATTTCCAAACTGTAATTTCTCGGAAACGAAGCGTTAAACGAAAAAAATTATTTTATACTTTAAACTCGTTTTCTCATGTAGAACTACCCTCTCCACATTTATACTATCTTGGGACGTTAAACCTAAGTCGTTTTTCGAGAGAATGGTTGACTTGAGACCCATGGTGTCTTTAAGACTTTTGTTCCTTGTGACGAGTACTATACGATGCAATACAAAAAAATGTTGACCTTGTAAAAACAGTCAAGGACAAATTTGCGGACCATTTTTTTAACAGATCTCCACCGAACCAGAGGTATAGAACCTTGCTATGGTAGTCGCGACATATAATTTTTATACACCCTGTACTTGTCAAATCACTGACCCATGCTACACTATACTAGTTGTAGAGTCTATTTTACGTGGTTTCAAAGCCAACCAATTCTGACTTTCTTGAAGTAGGATGGGACCTTAGTTCTATGTCTACCTACTTCTGACCTATTCCACTTGTCAAAGCTACTGTTTGAAGATTATAAATTAACAAGAAATTGGTTTTCTAAAAGTGAGCCAAAAGTCTGCTTGTGCGTCAAATCATTGCTGACACATTCTACTGATCGAAGATTACCTACGTTCAAAGTTGATTTTCTAGGAGAAGAATGTTTATAAGGATATATTTCGGTTATAACACGGTTGCTGAAACGTTTAATGACATTTAGAGATTAACAGCAATATACAGAGCATTTCAGGTTTGCATTCACGTTTCCAACAGCAGAAATAAACCCGGCGGATGCCCTGGCAGGCATGAACAATGAACGGAATGGCAGAGCTGTCGACAGTAAATGATGAAGCAGACTATAGCGGCTGTCAGTTGCAATTTCGGTGAACATAAACAAAGTAATGGTCTCTTGTTCGTCCTTGTTGACTGAAGTATGTAGTGTAAACGATGTATGCAGTATGTTCGATGTGTACAGTGCGCTATAATGAGTAATCGTTACTGTCGCTTGTTTATGCCCTCGTTACATCTTGTACACATTCATTGTCCCGTGTTTACATTTATTATAAGTTGTTGTATTTCCTCAAATACAGTATTGATAATACAACCCTGGAGGGTGGTGATTCTACATGAGAAAATAAGTCGAAAATATGGAATCAATTTTTGTAAGTTGGCGCCTCGTTTTCGAGATAATCGAGTGAGTCTGCATGCCTTAGTACTTATAATAAGTAGAAACGGTAGGTCATGATCAGACGCGTCAGCCGATTCCTATCCAATAGAACGCGTGTTCGCCGAATTTTCAAATTCTATTTTCTCGAAAACGAGGCGTCAAATGAAAAAATTTTATTTCTAGGGGTGTGCGAGTGCTCGAAATTTCGGGTTCGGGTCGGGTCGGGAAATTTGTACGAGATCGGGTCGGGATCCCAAAAGTTTATAAACTTCGGGTACCCGAAATGGTAGTCGGGTCGGGTCGGGGTCCCGAATGTTTGGAATATTCGGGTACTCGAAGTTAAAGTTGGGGCAAGACTGTGTTCAAATCAGCAATAAATAACTCTGTGACTCTGTGCATATTAAGACGTCCAATCATCAGTTGTAATAATATTTCGATTTGTAGTAAACACTGTTTACGAAACAGTGCTCTTAACGAACAGTGTGCTGGCGCGGAGTTCTTGTCTTGTAAGAACAGTGTTTACAAGAAACAGAATCGTACGTCCTTTACGTACATTATTTCACATAATGTATTCTACAATATTTCTTTCCTCGCGAAGTTTGATAACCGATTACACTAAAAATACAAATATCGTTCTGAACCTGCCATTGAAAATAAATGATTGAGCTGAAAAATCATAAAACAGCATTATGGTTATATAAATACAAGTTTAACTTTGATCACCCGATTATTGCAAACTTTTGGGACCCCGACCCGACCCGACTACCATTTCGGGTAACCGAAGTTTATAAACTTTTGGGATCCCGACCCGATCTCGTACAAATTTCCCGACCCGACCCGACTACCATTTCGGGTACCCGAAACCGTGGGTTCCCGAAGTTTATAAACTTTCGGGATCCCGACCCGACCAGACCCGATCATTGTCCGACTCGACCCGAGGCTCGGGTACCCGCACACCCCTATTTATTTCATATGTTTTACTTATTTTCTCCTGTGGAATCACTCCCTTCACGGTTGTACCATAAACACTGGGTCACCCTGTATACAGTCACTCCCATTAATATTCGTACAATCTTAAAAAAACGATAACTTGTTTAATATTGGACCATACGACTTGGACTTTTTTGAGAAGTTAGAATAATTAGATTACTACATGACGTGAAAAAGAAATTTTTAAACAATTTCAATTGATCGGTATTGTAGAGAAAATACTAAAAGTTGTGTTTTACAATTTTTTTATGTGGCTTATATTGAGAATTTAAAACATCCATTTTGTAGATCTGTATAAATTGTATACATTTTCAAATTTTCATCCAATTTGGATTACGTGGGAAACAGCGACAGGCATCGAATGACGTAAGAATTCTTCGATTTATTACAGTTTAAGGCCGAAAATTGTGAAAAGCTGCAATTTTTACCATCTTCAAACAGTTGTAGCTCATTGCACCGTTTGCCGATTTTGATGAAATATTCAGAGTGTATACAGTTGACACAAATCTACAAAACGTATTTGTTGAATTTTCAATATGAACCCACATAAAACAGTTATAAATAACAACTTTTAGTATTTTCTTTGTAATTCCGACCAATTACAATTTTTTCAAAATTTCTGTTTTTCAACGTGTAGTAAACTAATTGTTCTAACTTCTAAAAAAAAATCCAAGTCACATGATCCAATATTAAAAACGTAATCGCCTTTTAGAGTGTACGAATATTAATAGGAGTAACTGTATATTACATTTATACATATACCGCGCCAATTCTGTCAGTCCTAATGAGTACGCTTGAAACAAAGATAAAAACAATTTAATCGATACAAAATGTTGCTTTCTCTAGTGTTAACATTGGCCCTGATCATGAAACAGGTTCGAACAAAATGATCAAGATAATGGTCTCTCTTTTTTTGTGCTCGTGTTACAGGGAATATTCCGGCAGCAAGAACAGAGACAATTGACCACGATTCGAAACGCTGTCCTTCGACAAGTCTCAGCGTCAAACACGTCTCGGCGAGGCGTTAAAGGCGAAGTTCTTTGAGAGGGGGGGCGGAGGCTTTAATTGCCAAGCAAGTCGCGGCGACGGTTCTCCTTGCCAATCCGCGCACGAATCGCGAATCTTGTTCTCGCTCGTCACTCATCTTTCCCAATAAAGGCCCGTGACCTTCGTGTTCCGGGGGAGGCTCCGAGGACAACCTCAGGACGAAGGTCTTCGACCCAGAATGCCGTACGTACAGTGTACTCACAAACTCAGAGACAAAGCAACCACGAATAAAAAAAAGCATCGTATACGAAGCGCCAGCGGCGCTCGGGTCAACGATTGTGTTGTTCTCTCTCGTCGAATAGCCAGCCAATCAAAACGAGGATAGACAATGCACGGCTCGAGAGTCGACACGATATTTTTGCGACCATGGTTACCACGATCGAACCATCGTTTTCAGAGAGCGAGAGACAGCCCCGAGAATTCATCGTGTCGCAACGAATTTAATTGACCGGCTATAAATAGCCCCGAGGATTGACGTTCGCTTTGTCGGATGTGCGCGCGACGTCCGATCACACGTTTTCCGCGGATCGGATTGGCGGATTATGGATTCGTCAGTTGCCGTTTGCTGGCACGTTCAACCCGTTGCACTATGATTTATTTTAGGGTTGCAGTAATCACAATTTATTTGGCATAAACCCCCTAGAAAAGAGAAGGGAAATGTACAATGGCTTAAAGTGATATTCGGACACTCTGAGAAAGACGATAGCCTTTTTCATATTGCAAATTTTTTTTTGAGAAGATAGAACAATTTCTTTACTACATATTTTAAAATTGCAATTGGTCAGAATTGCAGAGAAAATACTGAAAGTTGTCTTTAAACGTTTGTAGCTCATTGCAACGTTGACTGATTTCGATGAAATTGTTAGAATATGTATAATTGACACAGATCTACAGAACGTATTTTTAAAATTTTTAATATACAGGGTGAGTCACCTAACGTTTGCACCTCAAATATCTTTGTTGTTTCTAAAGATACGTAAAATATATTAAGGACAAAGTTGAATGGTACAATGGGGCTGACACGATGCCAAAAAAAAAATTTCTTTTTATGTTATTTTTTAGAGATATCAAGGTCACCTTGACTTTTTTAAATGGAACCACCCTTTTTTAAACACCTACAATGATACTACCTTTCATTACGAATTCTGTGACTATAATTACTCAAGGTCATTCAAGGTCACGGACAGAGTTCAACATTCCTTCAAAGCCCGTTTACAGGCATGTATCGATGTTAAATTTTATACGTTATTTCTGTTCGCGACCTTGAATGACCTTGAGTAATTATAGTCACTGAATTCATAATGAAAGGAACTATCATTGTACGTGTTTAAAAAATGGTGGTTCCATTTAAAAAAGTCAAGGTGACCTTGATATCTCTAAAAAAATGACATTAAAACAAAATTTTTTTCATTGTACCATTCAACGTTGTCCTTAACATATTTTACGTATCTTTAGAAACAACAAAGATATTTGAGGTGTTGAAACAACAATGATACGTTGATGCAATTAAAATTCTGCAATGAACATTTTCCATGTCACAAAAAAAAAAACAAAGGAGATGTTTAGGTGGCTTCCTTTGGCTGGGACACCCTGTAGGCCCTGTAAAATTCAACTGTTAGTATTTTCTCTGCAATTCCGACTAATTGCAATTTTTAGAAAATGTTTTCACATCACGTAGTAAACTAATTGTTCTAACTTTTCAAAACAATATCCAAGTCGTATAGTCCAATATTAAAAAAGCTTTCGTCTTTTTAAGAGCGTTCGAATATTGCTGTGAGTCACTGTATATCTATTGAAAGCTTATATTTTCTCTAATGCTTCATATTAACAACAGAAGAATAGAATTTTATTCAAGTTAATGAAAGTTCATAAGAGAGAAAGGAAATGTATATCTATTGTATGCTTACATTTTTCCTAATGCTTAATATTGATAACAGAGGAATAGAATTTTATTCAATTTTACAAACTAGGTCAGTTAAAAAAAGGCGGAGATTCGAGACGTAGCCTGTCTTAAACAAACGAGATGATCGAGCCTGAGTCGTGGGCGATCTGGAAAATATACAGCATCGCGTTACTGTTTAAAAGATGTGACCCCCGGTCAGTTTGTTTGTGAACACCAAGGGTCTTAAAAAGTAAAAAAGTGTCTTAACGTTTAACATGTTTCCACGAACCTGCTCACCGGCTCTTAGACCCTCGTTAAACTTATTAGCATCGGTTGCCTAACGCGTACTTGGTGAACGACTAAATCGTGCATTTTAGCGCATTAATGTCTACAGACGACGTTGACAATGGCAATAGCAGTGGTTTTATTGCCGGCAACTGAACAAAAGCGCTCAGAAGAATGTGAAACGCTTCATGAACCATAACTGCAACGATTAAGCGTGCACAATACAGTATGTGCGCAAAAAAAGAGAAGAAAAATATTTCTCTTGCCAACAGTAAAAACGAGGCAACTGGGAGGAAAATAAAAGCGATCAACGTCAATAAAAATAGCGAAAATCCACGAGAAATAAAAGAAGACAATATCAATAAAAATAGAGAACGAAGAAATGCATACAGAAGGTCAGAGGTGCACTGTTGACCTTCGTACTTTTACATATAAGTCTATAGTGCGCGCAAGTCGTAACAAAATTCCAAGATTAATAGCAGAAAGAAAACTTCCTGCAAGTTTCTTTTAAATTTGTCCATAAAATCGTGACGCTACGGTCTAATAATAAATGCAAATTAACCACCGAATGAAAACATGAATAATGACACCACTGCGGTAAAGAACATGATGGCAGTGTGCTCCGCACGGAAGCGTAGTCAGCATTAGTCGCATAAATCAGTTTTTCCTGGTAAAGACCGGTGCCGTAGGCCGTCGCGTCGTAGTTTATTTCCGCGAATCCGCGCGAGGGTAAGTCGATTATGGTAGCTTGTATCGATTTGCCACGGTGCTCTATTGACACCCGCGACACTAACGAGCCTTCGACCCATGTCTGGGAGAACGAGAGGGACCGTTCGATCCTCTTTGGCAGCCGAATAACCGGAAAATTTCAACTCGTCGAAGACGAGGCGCCTTACTCGAGCTGTGCTTCCCTCTCGTTAAGGTTAATTGGCCATGCGTTCGCCACCGCGCAGAATTAATATCACTCGACTTCGTCACGAGCCCCAGATTTCGCTTTTGACCCGCTGACAACACTTTACAACCCCACTTCCCCCTCTCCGAACATTTTAATCCTAAATTGATTTGGTTCAATCTCGTTCGTTACGGGCTAATGCCCTAATGCAATTCGCGTTAGTACGATTTTATTAATTTTCGAAAAGGATTTTCATTGGTGCTAGGAGCTAGTTAATGGCTCCATCAATTTTCCCGTATCTTTTCTGTTGGCGGATCCACGTTGCTTTAATGGCGTGCCCCAATTGCAATTTTTCTTCAGCGAATTGACTCAATTAATTTTTTTATCAATACCAAGAATGGAAAATGAATGTCTAAGGGTTATACTAATCATTTTTTCGTTGTCATTGCTTCCTCTATTTAGATGCTGCAATTTTAAAAACGTTTTAAAGATCTAAGCCTTTCTAGATAGGTTCCATTTGCAAAGATTGTTCAACGAATTGATACAATTACATTTGTATACGAAAGCAGCAATCTGTACATGGACTGCGCCTTCTGTCAGTGCAGTTTGAAGACACTGAGCACCTTGGAGAAATAACTGGTGCACTATTTCATCGTTAGTCGTCGCCACCACCGGTCCGGCCGGCGACAATTAACGTTCAGATAATACTATTCTTTGACTTGTGCCGAACGTAGAAAAGGACAGCGAAGCTCGAGAGGCCTCGGTCGCCGAGAAGTGTAACATAATACGGGTCGAGTATGTCGGTGTGAAAACAGCACCTAACCCAGTGACAAAACTTTTTTATTTTTTATTATTTTTTATGGAACTTTCACCAACATATTCGTGGCATTTTTCTGATGAAAATGATACCAAATAAGATATAATTCCGATGGAATTTACTTGAGTAATGGACGATGAAAGATTCCGGCGCAAGGAAGGACAGCTCATGGGAAAGAAAGAGACGCGGAGAGTCGCAGTCGGCGGCACAGTTCAAAGGCTCACGTGTCCTCCCAGTGGAATGCCAATAAAAAAATTTCTTTATTATTACTTATTCTTTTATGAGACTTTCTCCAGTATATTTGTGGCATTTTTCTGATTAAAATAATACCAAACACGACATAATTCGGATAATATTTACAATAATTTTCCGAAACTTTCCTCGTACATTACTCAAGTAAATACCATCGGAATTATATCCTATTTGGTATAATTTTCATTAGAAAAATGCCACAAATATATCGGTGAAAGTCTTATAAAAAAATAAGTAACAATAAAAAAGTTTTTTTTATTGGCATTACATTACGAGGACACGTAGACCTTTGAACTGTGCCGCCGACTGTTACTCTCGGCGTCTCTTTCTTTCCCATGCACTGTCTTTCCTCGCGCCCGAAACTTTCATCGTCACTTAATCGAGTACATACCATCGGAATTATATCTTATTTAGTATCATTTTCATTAGAAAAATGCTACGAATATGTTGGTGAAAGTTCCACAAAAAAATAATAAGAAATAAAGAAGTTTTGTTATTGGATTAGTAGTGGTATCACCGATATATACTCGACCCGTATTATGTTACACTTCGCGGCGACCGAGGCCTCTCGAGCTTCACGGGCCCTCACGGCGTATACCCCGCAGAAGGAGGGATTGTTTTGCGACAATTATCGTAGAGAAGTTTACGACAATTAACGATGGAATACTGTACGCACGGTGTGTTATGTACACTTTATTTAGTTTATAAATAGCAAGTCTTGATATACGATGCAGTGTGTGTCGATGTGTCGCGATTTCGGTATTCTGTAGGTTATGCGATTTCAAGTGGTTCTATATGTTCTGCGATTTTGTAGTGTTCTATAGGTTCTGCGATTTCGAAGTGTTCTGTCTGAGTCTCATCGCGTTTCGTTTAAAATCACCTCCGTTTTTGCTAATTGGTCGGTTGTAGACGTAGGTGGTGGAATATTGTGTTTTTTAATTGGTCGTGGGTGTGTCTTGGAGATTTCGTATACTGGGGTGGGAAACTGTCAGGAAAGTTGGTTTCGTCTTGTCGATGTCTTGATTTATGCGGTCTTCGCTGGTCGTGGTTTGCTGTTCTGTCGCACGTGGTGTCCGGCTATTTTATGATAGGGTCTCGGTGGCCCTAAAGAAATATAGAGAATACGGAAAATTCGGAACCATTCCGTACGGTTCCTCTGCCTGCTATTGGGCTGTAAACCGCGCGGTCTAAGTCGCTATACGAACCTTTCGGTACCTCTTTTCATTGTTGTTGCGACCCGCAACACTATTCTAGTATTAAGATCGTAGATGCAAAATGGATTTCTAGGGATTATACTAATCATTTTTTCATTGTAGTGCTTCCTCCATTTAGGCGCTACAATTTTGTAAACGTTTTAAGCGTTGAAGGGAATTGATAGGTCTCACTTGCAATTTTTGTTCAACGAATAGATACAATTAAATTATATCTTCGAATTCATAGATGCAGAATGGACTTCTAGGGATTACACAAATAATTGTTTCGTTGTTGTTCCTTCTTCCATATATGTGCGATAGTTTCAGAAATGTTTTAAACATCGAAAGCATTTGATAAGTTTCATTTAAAACTCCCTTCGGTGAATTGAAACGATTAATTTCTCTTTTCTCAGATCGTGTAGAAAGGATCTATAAGAATTCTTCAAAGAATTTTATCGTTTGTTGTTCCCTCTTCTTAAACGATTTTTAACAGCACAAATCCCAACTAATCAAATCTACCCATATATGATAAACACATGGAGCTTGTAATTCTCCCACAGATTTCATCGCAATGCGAGAATTAATTCTGTAATTTATCGATCTTATAGATCTATAAGTGTTGGATACGGTAAAATTTGAGGCTATTCCCTATCGTCTAGGTGTGTATGTGTGCAAATGTTGGTATGCCTGCGTCTTCGTTAGAGGTGCGTATGCCGGTCGATAGATTTGAAATCGACCGAGCCCAGTCGATCGAAGTCGGTTAACATAAACAGTCACGTTTTTGTACGAGGTGTTAAGCGCGTAGAGACAAAGAGTTGTACACCCTGTGTTTTCACTATTTCCGTGAAGTTATTCTAAGTACTTCTTTTTCACTTACTTCCAAAACCTTTCGGGTTTTTCTTATTATCCAACCTTTACAATAAGAATTCTTCAAAGAATTTTATCGTTTGTTGTTCCCTCTTCTTAAACGATTTTTAACAGCACAACTCCGAACTAATCAAATCCACCCCTACATGATAAACACATGGAGCTTGAAATTCTCCCACAGGTTTCATCGCAATGCGAGAATTAATTCTGTAATTTATAGATCTTATAGATCTATAAGAATTCCTCAAAGAATTTTATCGTTTGGTGTTCCCTCTTCTTAAACGATTTTTAACAGCACAACTCCGAACTAATCAAATCCACCCCTATATGATAAACACATGGAGCTTGAATTTCTCCCACAGGTTTCATTGCAATGCGAGAATTATTTCTGTAATTTATAGATCTTATAGATCTATAAGAATTCTTCAAAGAATTTTATCGATTGGTGTTCCCTCTTCTTAAACGATTTTTAACAGCACAACTCCGAACTAATCAAATCCACCCCTATATGATAAACACATGGAGCTTGAAATTCTCCCACAGGTTTCATCGCAATGCGAGAATTAATTCTGTAATTTATAGATCTTATAGATCTACACGAATTCTTCAAAGAATTTTATCGTTTGGTGTTCCCTCTTCTTAAACGATTTTTAACAGCACAACTCCGAACTAATCAAATCCACCCCTATATGATAAACACATGGAGCTTGAATTTCTCCCACAGGTTTCATTGCAATGCGAGAATTATTTCTGTAATTTCTTAAATTGCTGTGATCATATTGGTGTGAAATGGAGATCTAAACTGGGTCGTTTCGATGCGTTCTGGCGTTAAGAGACATCAAGGCGCGTGTCTCTCAGTGAAAACATACACAGGCGCAATCCGGGCAAGAAAGTTCTGCTGGTGTATCGCGGTGTATTCGATCATTTTTAATAGAGCGGAGACAATTTATCCGGCGATTCATCTTGGCGTTGTCAGCATAGCTCGTGTTACTTGCGGCGAAGTCTATCATTTCAGAGAGGAACGATAGAATCAGCGTTCCATAGAAGAGACTCGACTCAGCGATCCTGGAGATTAGATAGCTCCGCAGGTGGCTGGACGCGATGGGGGCAAAGTTCGGGTTCGTTTGTCCCATTATTGCCCTTTAACGCGACGAGATAACCACCAATTAGCAGCCAGCGCGTCGACAATCCGCTTGTCTTCATTTGTTACCATCCGAGACACCCTCTTATCTGAATGGCCGCTCGGGATCATTGATTTATGCTGTCAGAGGCTTATCGGAGGCTTAGACCTCAAAAATAGAGGATCCATTTCCTGGTTCAATCATTTTTCAAGTCCCTTATCAGTTATCGAATTCTCATTCATTAAAATTAGCTTTTTCATTTTAGAACCAACTCTTGGAACCAACAGAGAATTTTACAGAAATTTTCCATTTCCTTTTCCAAGTCCCATATCAATTATCGAAACCTTAGTCATTAAAATTAGCTTTTTCATTTTAGAAACCTCTTGGAACCAACAGAGAATTTTAAAGAAATTAGAAAACCAGAGGATCTCCAGGAATTGAGACTCATTTTTCACTGTATTTGCAGAATTTAAAAATTTATAAAAGACAATTTTCAGAACCGATGGTTTAATCAATTTGAATCATCGTATATTATTTAATTGAGAATAAATTTTCCTTTGATAGTAGGTCCGATTTTGGAAAGAATGGTGTGCATTTAGGGGTTGGTAATGTAAAAGTTTTCTCTGTTCTTGTGGAACATACCAATTGCATAAATGATTAGTGTAGCTAATAGACTGCGGATCTTCATGCAAGATAAAAATTGTCTACATCAAGTGTAGGAAACATGAACCAAATAAAATTGTCATTGTTTCTTTAATAATTTTAACACGATGAAACATGAAAACAATAGAGTCTTAAATTCTTTTAATCCTTTTACTGTTTCAAATTGCATTTGTTCACCTTTGTAAAGGACGCACAAAATCCGCAGTCTAGTAATTGAATTACTGTTTTCTAACATTTTTAAAAAAACATCTTGAGCGTCTAGGCTATTAAACAGTCTAACTCCAACCTAATCTCCTGTACATAAATTACCATCAGACTATTTTGTTTCAGATCAGTAACAGCAAACAACCACGAAGAGCGCATCCGAGTATCAGACAGTTTTCTGAAAAAAAAGGTAATTACATTCTTCCTCTAATGCATCCAATCTAATCGCGAAGTTAAAGAGGCGTGCTTAACACGCGTAACCGCGGCGCCGATTAAATTTCACCTGGAATTAATTAAGCGTCCGGCGCTTGCGAGCCTGGTAATTAACAATTATATAAAAGAAAGGCGAAAGAGATGGGCTTGATTTTTCTCTCCTACACACTCGGAACAGTCCCGCGGTGAATAAGTCACGTGTGTGCATTTGTATTTGCAGTTACGTCATCTAACGGCTGATAAAAGTTCGCAAGAGTGTTATCGCGACCGGTATCGAGTTTTATCGCGACAACGACCGGACGTCGACGATTCGGAGCATATCTCGATATCTGCGTGCAAACGCTTGATTCGACTTTATCTCGTCCAGACGCGACTAGATCAAACGATCGGAAGCGTCGCGGCAGCTGTTGTTCGGATCGTGTGACTGCAGACGGCGTGAAATTCGCACGCGATCTCGCGAATCACGCTGCCCAAGATGACAAGACAGCGATGCGATTTTTATCTGTACTTCGGGATTAAAGACGCGTGAAATTAGGGGGAGTTTATGTCATCGCATTGATGACTTCGCATTCTTTAGTAAGATATGGATTTATTAAGTTTTTTTATCTTTGCACGTGAGGTAAATATTTCTCTGAGATGAGTTGAACAGTTAGAGTGTTCGAGATTGTTTGATGGGTTAAGAAATGTAGAATTGTGTACATTATGAGATTTTAGGGGGTGTATGTCATCGCTTCGGCGACTTCGCATTCTTTAGTAAGATATGGATTTGTAGGATCTTAGGAAAAATGAGGAATTCCGCGCCAGGAATCGAACCCAGGACCCTCACGGTTGTACCTGATCAACTCTTGCACATACCCACGGAACCCTCCTACTTTTCCTAATCTCCATACAGTATTTGGTCTGGAGGGTCCTGATCCCACAGATTTATGAAGTTTTTTTATTTTTGAACGTGAGGTAAATATTTCTCTGAGATGATTGAACAGTTAGGAGGTTCGGGAACGTTTGATGGGTTAAGAAATGTAGGATTGTGTACATTATGAGATTTTTAGGAGGGGTTTATGTCATCGCTTCGGTGACTTCGCATTCTTTAGTAAGATATGGATTTATTAAGTTTTTTTATTTTTGCACGTGAGGTAAATATTTCTCTGAGATAAATTGAAGACTTAGTGGGTTTAGGAATGTTTGATGGGTTCAGAAATGTAGGATGGTGTAGTATATGAATATTTAGAGGGAGTTTAAGTCATCGTTTGGATGATTTTCATTTGTTTATGAACTACGGTCTCCTGAATTTTCAATTTTTCGACAAGAGTAAACGTCCTGCTTTCAAAGATCACTCAATTCAGAGGTCTATTGTTCATACACAAATAAAAGATCATCAAAACGATGACTAAGAAAACTCCCCATAATATCTCATGAATGGTATCATACTTCATTTTCAACGGAATCCTTAACAGCGATGTCAAACAACATGAACAATTAACATGACATCTCATCCAACTAGAAAATTTCGACTCACTTCCTCATTAAAAAACAAAATTCCAAAGGAAAACATAATTGTACTCGGACAACTATTATAAAATTTCAAATTTTTCTGACGGCCATACTGGATCAAGGATATATTTTTCAAGTTCATTGATATTTTATTCAATGAAACCGTATACGTTCACTCTTTTCGCGCGATAATCGAGATAAAAGTAAATTCAACGGCTCGCAATACCATGACCTTCAAATAACCCTGACTGAGAGAAAACTAGAACTGTGTTATGGTTGTAAAGTGTGGCATGAAAGGATCAAAAAGTCATTCGGAACAGAAGATAAAATAAAGAATACGTTGTGGAACAGTGATAAATTAAATATGTTCGGAAGAACAAAGATTGTATAGTTTCTCCGTGGAATTATAGCGTTGGATATCCCGTAACGGGGCAATTTACGTTACGGTTCCGTCCGTGCCGTTTCTTCGCCGGCGAAACAGTTAGAACAAGTATCGATTTAATCGCAACAGAACCGTGGCCGGTGTTGCAGCGGAACAACGCGGATCAACGAGGCCTTTTTTCAAAAGAGCGAGATAAGATACATTTCTTGTTTGGGCAAACACTAAACATAATCGCGGCGACTTCACTCTTCCTGGTATCGGTATATGGGATACGCGAGATAAGCTTGGACAAAGCACTCTTGAGCACACTCTACTGTCAACCTCTTCTGCCTTTAAATTGTCATCGAAAATAATAAAACAGAACCTCCAAATCCTCTAGATGCTTTCGTTAGATTGCGAATGTCTATGCATTTATTAATTCCTCCTTAATTCCAAATAATGACGGCCACAATCTCATAATTTATTCAAAGATAGCTCAATTAATTTCATACACTTTACTATTTAAAATCTAGTACACAGCTTAATACGCATGAACAGACTTCATGAATACAGTATTTCATCGATAATCGTCGCCACCACCGGTCTGGCCGGCGACAATTAACGTTCAGATAATACTATTCTTTGACTTGTGCCGAACGTAGAAAAGGACAGCGAAGCTCGAGAGGCCTCGGTCGCCGAGAAGTGTAACATAATACGGGTCGAATATGTCGGTGTGAAAACAACACCTAACCCAGTGACAAAACTTTTTTATTTTTTATTATTTTTTTATGGAACTTTCACCAACATATTCAGAAAAAAGTTTCGGAAAATTATTGTAAATATGATCCGAATTACATCGTGTTTGGTATTATTTTAATCAGAAAAATGTAACAAATATATTGGAGAAAGTCTCATAAAAAAATAAGTAATAATAAAAAAGTTTTTTTATTGGCATTACACTGTGAGAACACGTGGGCCTTTGAACTGTGCCGCCGACTGCAACTCTCCGCGTCTCTTTCTTTCCCATGCGCTGTCCTTCTTTGCGCCCGAAACTTACATCGTCCATTACTCAAGTAAATATCAGAGCAATTATATCTTATTTGGCATAATTTTCATTAGAAAAATGCGACGAATATATTGGTGAAAGTTCCATAAAAAAATAATAAAAAATAAAGAAGTTTTGTCATTGGATTAGTAGTGGTCTCACCGAGGCCTCTCGAGCTTCATAGCCTCTCACCGGGTACGCCCTGCGGAAGGAGGGATTGTTTTGCGACAATTATCGTTCAGAATTTCACGACAATTAACGATGAAATATAGTACTGTCTTCTATTAAATTATTTCAATATTCCATAAAGGAGGTACACTATATTCAATAAAACATTTTAACGATGCAGGTAGACAACGAAAAAATTATGATCTCGGACGTGTGAAATTGAATGGACACCTATTACCTTAGTAACAACAGAAAGTTCAACGTGCCCAGAAGAAATACCTTTAACAAAATGTTTTAAAAAATTGATCGATAAAACAGTGAATGGTTCTGAACATTATCAATTATGTAAGAATGGAATTTATGAGTTAAATAGTGTTAAATCAGTTAAATGAGTCAACTTCGAAAATGTTTGAAGGTCCCGTCGAAGCATTAATTAGCAAAAAGCTGTACCCGAAAGTTCAGCAGATCGATATAGTCCACGTAGGGTCTAAATCAAGGCTTCCACCCGCGCACTCGAGTCTTCAAGATTCCGCAAATCCGCGGCATCCTAATTTAACCTTTCAAAGAACTGAGGGCCTTGGAAGAACCGAAGAGGCGAGCGAATTTAATCGCGAGCACGCTCCCGGTCCTGGACGAAATTCAAGGAAAACGAACGAGAGGGGCACGCGCGATAGATATCAATTTAGGCGAGAGATATGCTCGTAGTAAATCGCGCAAGACGCCGTCGCCGCGGTTGCCCCGCCGGGTGTATCGACCGTTTCCATTCATCCATATTCGCTGAAACGGCTTGGCCACACCTGGCAAATGGTCTAACAGTTGCGAAATCCATTGGCTGCTTCGGCGGAATCATAAATTCCTCGGAAACCGATCCTTCGTTTATTTATTTGCATCTTCGGTGTCCGAATCAGATTAGTGTCGCCGATGAGTGGACGTTTACGATGAGTAAACGTCTATCCCTTTCCGCAAAATATTTGCAAACGATGTTGCACATGATGTACTACCACATTGCGGATTTTATGCGTTTATGACAAAATTTGATAAGTACAATTGAAAATACTGAAAAGGATAAGAGGATTTAGAAACGTCAATGTATTATTTCCAACGTACTGAAATTATTCAAGAAAGGAGTAACTTTTGGCTTGGCTCTTCGGTCTTACAATTGGTGCACTATCTGTTATTTTGCATAAAGATCCACAGTCTATTTATTACGCACGGTAAGTTTTTTTTTATCTTGCTGTTTAGACTCGATCGTTCGTTATGTGAACCCTTTAACATTTTCATTGTTGTACAACAATGTACCCATACATATGTACAACATATCAGTGAGGCAATATTAATCCAGACTCGAAATTCTATTTTTTCTAATGATTTTTTTATGGAACTTTTTCCGCCATATTTGCCGACATTGTTTTGGTTAAAATGAATGGAAACATAACGTAATTCGAACGGATGGCATCTGAATTTTTTATTAAACAATTCAATCTAATATGCGATCCATATTCGACACGATTTATTGTACGGCCTGTATAGATTTGTGGCGGCTACTTCCTATGCTCGTCAACAGAGGGACATTACGACAACACCGTTCCCGCTACTACCTGAATCTTCCTCTGTTTGTATATATACCGTCCTAAACTGTCCTTACGACATCCCGCGTCTAAGGCACGGGTCCGCTAGATAGCCTTACTGATGAGTCCTCTAGCGGGCCTAGGACGAAACGCTTCTCCTTCTCCTTTTTCCTTCTCTCACACACTTTTAAGCCGCCATAGATTTAATCTAGCATCGTAGTTAGGTAACTATTCTATTATTCGAACAGCTGTGTGTTTTCGATCAGTTCGGATAAGAGAGGTTCTACGATATCGTGGATTAAACAAGTAAATATAATGAAAATTGTATCGTGTTTGGTATCATTTTAATCAGAAAAATGTCTGGCATACGTTTATAAAGCTTTCTTATAAAAAACGATGATAAATAAAAGAGTTTTATCATTGAATTAGTATCTTGATAAAACTGATTTCGGCGCAAAGTTTCGATCTTATTGAGTCAGCAAATTTGCAATTTTATTATTATCCCAACGTTTCGATCCGTGTGCGGATCATTCTCAAGAGATTTTATGCGTTTGCTGTGCACTAGTTACAATAAAAGAAAAACAAAATATTTTTATAAACCATCGTAACGTAACGTTACGTATCTGCCACGATGGTTTCAACCACGTTTCATCGTAACTCGTATTCATAAAAATATTTTGTTTTTCTTTTATTGTAACTAGTGCACAGCAAACGCATAAAATCTCTTGAGAATGATCCGCACACGGATCGAAACGTTGGGATAATAATGAAATTGCAAATTTGCTGACTTTCGATAAGATCGAAACTTTGCGTCGAAATCAGTTTCATCAATATAATTCATTTCGATCGAAAGAAATTACATTTATTGAATTAGTATCATTTGCACCGACACGCTGGTATTGATTTACTCGATATCTTCTTTCACGTTCGATGTAGCAGCAACAGATCAAGGGATAGTGTTTGTACACAATGTAAATGAGATTTTGGTCCTGAAGTATGCGTATGTATCGAGACATTACTGTACTTTTATTGAGGAAGAGCCATATTATCGTGACACGGATGCACGATATAGTTGAATTTAGTGTCCGGATGCTTATGCACGGGACCCTACGCGAATACAATCGTCCCCTACGATGTTGTAGCAAGTTTTCAAATAAAAGGAAGGGGATCCTTTGGATTACAAAGGGTTAAGGGTTATCGGTGTGCAGACGGCCGCCTCTTTCAATGAAATACTGAGTCAGCGGAGCGTCCTGTCGCGGTTTCCGCAGCCTTCAACGAGAGAAATGCCAGAAATAAGATCCGCCGGTATAAACACACGCACACTCGGGCCGAATCTGGGCCAAGCCGTTTATATCGTTGGAATGCGTTGTCGCCCGCTCGGATGCGACTCAACTTAACTCGACTCGACTCGAAGCTACTGGACGGAGCATGAGAGCGAGCCCGTCTAGCCGAGGATCGCTGCATTATGTCATAACTCGTAACTCGCAAACCGCAGAACTCTTTTGGCATTAGCTTGGCTCAACCGGCTCGGACCAGTTGCGTCAACCATCAGTGCTCTGTTTTCAAAGGACGTGCGCGGGCTCGCTTCTTCATTTCGCGTCTTGTCTCTCTCCTCTCTTCTCTCTCTGTTTCTCTCGCGCGAGCGCGCCAAAACCTGTTTCCGTCCGCAAACTCATTCTTGCAAGATGCCACCACCACCGACCGCTACTTTATTCCTCACCCTTTATTTGCTCGGCGAACACGTTACCCGTGTCGCTTTTTATAGGTGGCATTCCGCGATGTAATCGCGCGAATTATTTAGACGACAAGCGGCGCCGTACCAGCGACACGCTCTTTCAGAACCACCGAATCATTGCTCACAGTGCTTTAACCCCTTCTACGGCACGCTCTAAAACTGATTTGTAGCGATTTCGTGATTGACAGTCCGTTAACTCCCAACGTTGTACGTAGCCAGGCGATACATCCTAGGTTGGCCTTAAACTACTCTATTTTAACACGTTCCGCGCCCACTCCACAATCATAAAAATTACACAAAATCAAAGCAATATATTTAATAAAATAAAAACTAAGAAGTTTAATTTTGTGATATTAATTACTGTTTCAAACCTCTTCTATTCCTCAGATCGTAAGGAAATTTTGTACACTCAATCTACCAACGTAAAAATTAATTTTCAATTCTGTATAAATAATTCCGTCACCCAGATATGGGTGACATGGCGCTGAACGTGTTAATATAAATGGACCTACTCTAACGAGCGCGGAGCGTGTACAACTGCTATTTCTCTGGTGTTTCTTAAATTCTCCTGACGACGAGTGCTCGCGTGTCACCTTGGCTACTCCCACCTTTCTTGACATTTCGACGATTTGGCAGGGTGGGAGTACCAGCTGACATGGTTCCTGAGCAGTCCTGCACACGGACCTAAAGGACTGAGCCTAATTCTGCGGGGGTGAGCCAAAAAGACGTAAGGGATATCAACTTGTCGGCCATCTTGTGTGGCAAACACTATGGTGCGCTCTATAGTTTATTCTTACTGTTTATTTATTTTATTTTTATTTTTCAGAAAAGACAGCCAAATGTGCAATATTTTGTTTTGTTTTATGTATTCATTATTAACGTAAGTTTTGTTTTAGTTATAAACTATTTTCTACTAATACAGTAAATCCTCTATAAACGCATAAACCTCGGGGGGATAGCAATGCGTTTATCCGTTACGGGTAGCTATTTTTCGAGCTTCAAAGGCTCGAACGTAGAGAAGGACGGCGCGTGTAAAGGCGACTGCGACTCTCCGCGTCTCTTTCTTTCCCATACGCTGTCCTTCTTTGCGCCCGAAACGTTCATAGCCATTTAAACCACTAAATAGTACAACAGTATTTACACATTTGAAATCATGTCGTGTTTGGTCTTGTTTTAATCAGAAAAATGCCACGAGTATATCGATAAAAGATTCATAAAGAAATAAGTAATAATAAAAAAGATTAAGTATTGGTGTTACATTGTGATGGCGTACGAGCCTTTGATTGTGCCGACAACTGCGACTCTCCGCGTCGCATTAGTAGTAGCTCACACCGATATACCCGAGCTGAGATCAAATTACTAAGTGGAGGGGATATATTTTATGCGTTTATCCGTTACAGCTTTTATGCGTTTATAGAGGATTTACTGTATCATGTAATTTTTGTTTTGTGAATACTATTAAGGTTTTGGCAGTTTTCCTTATACTAGCATCAAATGTTGGTATTATTTAATTGTTTCTGCCAAATGAAATATTGTATTGTTTTATTATGTACTTTGCTTAGTTTTTGTAACACTCCTTCTCTTTCCCATCCTCAAAATAAAGAATATGTGCGAATTATATTATATATATATTAAATTTTAATATTTCATATGTATATACTGATATATATACAAATACACTTGTTATATATTCATTTTTCAGAATCAAACCATATCAATGTTTCTGCAGCGTTATATACATAGATGGCAACACTAGTTTTGCCACTCAATGTGGCCGCAGTCTACCATCCCTCCCCGCTCGTGTCAGGACCCCTCTCACCCATATATCTACCGTCAGTCCATCAGGAGATGGCAGTAATTTTCGACAGTGGGGTCAGTGATGGGAATACTGGCGCTTTTCACGCGCATGCGCGAGTTTCGGCAGCACCGAAGCTACGTCCGAAGTTTGTGGGGTACTATTGGGGCGAAAGTAGTGGGGGACCATTATTAGCGGGAACGTCTAGCGGAGTCCGTTACGACCGTTACGACACGAGGCGCGAAAGAAGAGCGGGCTGCGAGAATTTCAGGCAAGTTAATATGTAATTAAATAGTGACTGCTAATATTGGAAAAGGAGCTACAGAGAGGTGTCAATTCGGTGAACTGAACAAAATCAAATCATAATAAATTTTGCGAAATTAGCGGGGCGACCAAGGTACCCGATTTTCGTACTTGACTGAGGCTAAAATCGCCGCGCATGCGCGTGAAAAGCGCCAGTATTCCCATCACTGAGTGGGGTGCAGGGGACTGCGAGACCCCACTCTAGACGCCAGGCTGCGAACCCCACTCTTACGCTTACATTCTGGCGGGAACGGTCTACATAGGCGCTCAGCGTCACCACATCTCTCTGTTCCAGTCACACTAATATGCGCGTTTCCGTCTTTGTCGCGCGATTCGGCCAATAACGGTAGACGTGTAGCGCGTAGAAGGGAGATCACGTGGTACCTACAAGTTTCTCACTACCATCTCCTGATGGACGGACGGTACTTTACGCTCAGTCCTTTAAGTCCGTGGCCCTGCATCGCCCCTACCAGAGCGACACGAAACGCGCTGCGTCTTTGGAGTAGGGTGAAAGGCCTGGCCGAGGGACGAGGTTCGCTTAGTGGAAGGGCGGAATTCCCGACGAATTCCTGCTCACAGATATCACCCCCGAGGTTCCGCGAGGCTCGTGGGACTCGGACTTTACATATTGTTTGAAATCTGGGAAAATGAAGCTAAAAATTGGACAAAAGCAATACCTTCATAAATGAATATATGTACCGAGGTCCTCGTGTTGGCTGCAGGCCGGCTTGCTACAGAAAGTAAAACTCCTGGCGAAAACTGCTAATTAACTTCTCAGATGTCCAACCGTGTCGTAAAGTCATTTTTGCGCTTCTATCCTTTTGCAGCCATTAATCTGTGGGTTCTTGCGAATTTTTGATGTGTAGGAATTTTGGAAATATTAAGAAAAATTTACACAAACTGAGATGTTTCTTTCCGTTTTGCGGCGGGGAACGTTATCGACAACACGCCCCATTGGAACCACTGTATAATTGTTACCGAGTGCTTCAACCCCTACTCGAGCTGTCTCTGATAATGATTTATACCGATCTAGTGACTGACAGTCGCTAATCTGTGGATGGTTGCAAATTTTTCTTGTGTAGGAATTTTGGAAATATTGAAGAACGCGTGCTCTGAGAAACATTGAGATGTTTGCTTCAGCTTTGCGTCGAGGACCGTGTCGGTATCTACTTTACACTTTTGCGATTTTTGTAGAATCTTTTAACTATTGCAATGGTTAGTTTCTCTGTATACATTGATCACTAAAGATCAAAGAATGAAAAGCTGTGACCAATTCCACCAGAATGTCTGCCACTCTAGCAACCCTAAACGAGCAGAACTGTTATGACAGTTCTCAAAGGGAATCAGGCCAGCCCGCAATATGAAAGTACCGTTGATCCATTACTCTACGATATTAACCTATCGATTTAGCCATCGAGGTTCGGTCAATTCCATTTTCTCCAAGCCAATATTCGCGAACTCCCGAAGCCCGCGTACTCTCGATGGAATTGAAATGGCTAACGGGGGTTGCAGGGGAGCCACCCATATCGGCCAGTGTCAGATTACCGATAACACAGCTGTCTATGATTCCATTCGCTGTCAGACGATAGCGAAACAACAGATTCAAAGGCGACAGAGCAATTTATTCGACTAGGTAGTGGCTGCCGCCTTGTTTTTACAGAAGCTAATCACCCGAGTACTCTCTGCTGTCCGATCCTGAATTACTATCTGTAGTAAAGCCATCATTGCCCTTTGAATAACCCATACAATCCCCATGCAATCTCGATTACACTTTATACGAATAAAGTATCATCTGTCATAGTCATTGAACTTTTTAGCCTTCATGACTTCATAAATTTTAAGTGGATTACTTTCGTTGGATATTTAATACTGAAAGTATCGCTGTTGGTTTAAATTGTTAGTCATACAATTATTGAAATTATATCTTCCATAGTCCCCCGATGCTTTCATGTCTTCATAAATCTTAGCTGGATTGCATGAATTTTATATTCGATAGTAAAACTATTACTGCTGGTCTAATTATTTATTATACAATTATTGAAGTTATATCTGTCATAATCCCTGTGTTTTCAATTTCTTATGTCTTTATAAATCTTCATTGGATTGTTTTAATGTCATATGTAATACTAAAGCTTTCGCTGCTAGACAGATGGGAAGCATCGGATTATTTATTGATCTTCATAAATCTTGGCTAGATTGCTTTTATTTCATATTTAATGCTACAACTTTCGCTTCTAGTCAAACGAGAACTGGTAAATTATTTAACACACCATTGTTAAAATTGTAAAGATGCTGTGATTTAACAGCATGATCTGAATAAATTAGCTCTTGCGATTTTTCACAAGCCAACACATTAGTCACATTAGTCGTTTTCAGCGATTGCTGGCTTCAATGTTAAATATAAATGTTAATTATCAGCTCCAGACTAAAAGATGCGTCATCCACAATGATTCACATGTATGATAATTGAAAAGAGTCCTGATCATCTCTCCATTAAAAGTTATTGGTTTCTCATTTGCAACAAGAAGAACCAAAAGGTAGTCAATCAAGTTGCAGATCACACAACTTGTTTTGTGAATCGAAAACCACAAAATAAAATGCAATAATCCCTATATGCATTAATAAAATGACGCTCAAAGTATCAAGGACCATTACACTATAATCTCCAGCCCTTTCTAACCCGTATGGCAACAACCAAAACATTCTAAGTGGATCATTCGGTCCACCAAGTTTAAAATCTCGATTGAAATCAATTTTGCCGCTTTCCAGACACAATAAAATTTCAAAACAGTTCCAAGGGGGCTATCCAGGTGTCCGCCAATTAGCACAAGGATTAATTAGGCCCGGTTCGAGGCCGCAGCAGGAAATTCGGCTGGCGCACGCACTCCGTTTCCTCGAGATCGGCATCACGAGTTTCTCTAGCGCAAAAGTGGACCGGATTCTCGGTTCAACTTACCTCAGTATATTCGGATGGCTGAGCTTGTTCATCAGCTGAACCTCTTTGAGCATGTTCGGCCTGTTCGCCGGCAGCTGGTTCATCTTCAACACCATCACCTGACTCGTCACTTTGTGTGTAACCTGGAAACAGGATTGGACACAGGTTCAGCACGATTTGTTACGGATTGGCCACGGTGCTCGGTCGTGCTACACATAGTTTCGTCGCGAGGGGGGCTCGCGACCGCTTAAGCGGTTTCTGATGGAACCTGCAGTTATCGCGAACTGTTGCGAAATTGAAATATAGCTTAATCTACGCGCGAAAACCGCTAATGCTCCCCTGGACCATAAATGTAGCATCTTCGAGCGCTTAAATGCCGAAGAAAGTTGGAGAAATGTCAACCTCTTTGATTGTACTGCGACGAAAATTCAATTTTGATATTTTGCGGACTCGACAAACGATTGGCCGAGAGTTGAAATATAACTTAATCTACCCCCGAAAATTGTTAATGCACCCAAGACCCTACAAATAACACTTTAAACAAATTAAATATCGAAGCCAGTCCTCGGAGAGAAACTAAATGAAAACGCACCCATTACACTGCGTCGACAATCCAATTTTGATTTTTTACAGCTCTGGATGACCGAGTGTTGTAAAAATTGAAATACAGATTAGTCTACCCCCAAAAGTTGTTAATGTTCCCCTGGCTCCGAATGTAACATTTTAAACAAATTAAATGCCGAAGATAGCCCTCGGAGAGATGGCAGACGGAACCGCTTTGATAGTACCGCGCCGAAAATTCAATTTTGATATTTTGCGGACTCGATGAGCGATTGGCCGAGTGTTGAAAAATTGAAATATAGCTTAATCTACCCCCGAAAATTGTTAATGGACCCAAGACCCTACATATAACACTTTAAACAAAATAAATATCAAAGCAAATCCTCGGAGAGAAGGTAAATGCAATTATTCGACTGTGGTGTAAATACAATTTCGATTTTCTACAGCCATGGCGGATGGATAACTGGTTGTTGCAAAATTGAAATATAGGTTACTGTTCGCTTAAAAATTTCAAATGTCTCCCAGACCCTGACTGTAACATGCAAAAATGAGTGAAATGCACATCTGATCATCTGAATGTCTGATAGTTGAATGATTAACCATTGCGAAATTGAAACACAGCTAAATCTGCGCTCGAAAATCGCCAATGCATATCCGACTCTGAACATAACATTTTCAACGGATTAATTGCAGAAGAAAGTCTTGAAGAAGCGTGCGTTGATTGGACTGCGAAAACGCGGATTAAATTTTCTAAGTGCGTAATAAGTGGACACTAAGTGTGCCAAGTTATTAAGAAAAATCAGGAACACCGTGGTAAACTTACTAAAGATTAGTGAAACTTGTTGTATATAAAAAAGGGAATTAGAAAGTGCGCAAGCAATGTATAAACAAAGTAATGGAAAAATCAAATTGTTGTCGATTTTCCACGGCATCCTGCGATGTTCGATCATCGCGTTAATTGGTAGTTTTCACGATTTACAGTTATAGGGATATAAAGTAACAGCATGAAGCACGTGGTAGATCCAGTTTCGCGATGGGACTTCACTTTCTCGTGTGTTGAGATGATACTCGCCTAAGTGCCACGCTGGTTTATCTGTTTTTGATGGAGTAAGTCGTTCAAGTTCGAAAATTGAAAGTGATTTGCGTGGAAAATGGAAGAATGAAAGAAATACTGGGTTTCTGCCGTAGCGTCGCGACTCTGTGGCCGCCATCTTGTGACGCGAGAAGTCGCGAGCCAATCAGGAAGCTGGGAAAATAGCTTCCATTGCTCCGCAGCGTCTCGCTGCTTCCCGAAGCACGTATAAACATTATAATTTGTAAAAAATAATTTTTTCAAAATTATAATAGCGATTTACAACTGAAATTAAGCAACTGTAAAAAAAATGCCATATCTCATATAAAAATGAACTTCACAGGTTGAACATTTTTTTGTATATTCTTCAAAGCATCATGCTACTACGAGAATTTTTTAAATAATTTTTCATTCACCCACTTGATCATAAAAAGTTCCTGAACAAGATTCTTCTGCAGAAGTGATTTACATGACAGGGTCCTAAACGCTACAGAGGAATAAATTACATTCCCAGACATGATTAAATTTTATTAGCAAATCAGGGCCCGTTTTGAAATTACCATTAAAGCAATTCTGTGTACACGACAATATTAATCATGCAGAATGCTCAGAAGAATCTCGACGGGGTGATTTTCTCGGTATTGAATCACGTTTCCACCATAAATGAGAAAACGATCTCAACAAAGATCGCTCCGTAATTAAGCGGTTTCATTGAACGACGACGCGCGGGACGTCCTTCTGATCGGGACAAGATATATATGAATACTCTCTGCCTTGTTGTTCTCCCAGCTGAAGAGCCGCGTGAGAGACAACCGTCGCGATTCACACAACAACGGCGACTGTTATTAATGAAATGAGACGCGCGCAACCGATGCTATTCAAATGGAGTAGGATTCAGGATTTGCGGCCGCCGATGAATCGGTTTTGTTCAGCCTGAATCGGAGACCATGCACAAAGACAGCGGTACAATGAGCTGCGGTGAATCCCGTTGTCACTCGAAATGGCGAAACTTCGATCCCTTCGCGTGTTATGTTTGCACAGGGTTTCCCGTTCGAGGCAAACCTTTCGGATTGATTCGCACAGCCAGAGGAATGCTTCGAAACTATTCCAGAATATTGTCACTCTATTTGCGAGGCTTTTCAAGTCCATTTGTTCGCTCCCGAAATGTTATCCAAAGCTTTAAAACAAGCGCAGAGCGTTACGTTCGTTGTGAAACATTTCTATTCGATTTTTCAGATTTCTCTTCGAAACTTTGTTTTAAAACATATTGCGTTCAGTGTACTGTCATTTTATTTTTAAGACATCTGGCTTTTATTTTGGTTCTTTATTTAGTTACTCAATATTGCAAAATATAGAAGACTGCGTATTTAAAAATGGTAGAGATATAGAATACGTGTGCTTACTATTTTACTTTAGAAGAAGAGCATCAAGACGATTTAGAAATATTGTTATTTTATTTTTGATCCGTGACTATTTAATGTTACTCAACATATGAGAAGAAATTTCTTATTTAAAAGTTGTACATATATTTATAATTTTAATTTGAAGTATTAATAATTGAGTTAAAGATTCAGAAGAAAGAGATCGAAGGTTTGCGAATTTAAAAGATTGAAAGAATTTAAGAGAAAAAGAGAATGAAATTTTTATGTGGCTGCTGTTTATTTTCCGTGAAGATCTGTAGACTGGTAATTAAATATAGGAAAGAAAAACAGTGAAATTCGATGCGGTAATGACACGTAACCGGGGGCAGATATAGTTCGAGGAAACCCCGGATCATCGAATCGATCCAGGAGGTGGAGAGGGGAGCTGGATCTCTGCTGGAAATCGTTCTTGCGGTATCCATTTTTAATTCGCGATCGAGTGCCTCGCGTAACGGGACGACGAGATCTCGCGCCGTCTCGCACTTTTGCGAATTCTCGCGCGCTCGTGCTTCCGTAACGTGTGAACTTGTATCCTCTCTTTCTGCGCGTTGCTGCGTACACCGTATACCGTTAGAGATTTAGGATTCTTGCGGAAATCAGGTCAATCAGGATGATCCACGCTAAACAACTAACCAGAAGAGGGGAAAACCTGTCATAGCGTTATGCCACAGTATCTCCATTAACAGACACTGTATTAACCTTAATCATGACAAAGCTTTTGCTACGTTGGTTTCATTTTTCCCAATCAATGTAACGAATTTTTATTTTAAATGGAGATGCCGTGATGATCATTTTGGAAATGAAGCAATTCTTTGTCGATCAATTGGGTTGTTCGGAAAGTAATTTCATTTTTCGTGTAGAGATGGTATTGCTTCCATTTATTATTACTTAACATTATTCTAAGTCGCAAAATCATTGTATATTTTCAGAACTGACATTTCGGACGTCATTTCGTGCCTTATAGAACTTTATAATCTTTCAAGCATTTCTTTTGTCATCGCATCAAATATGCAAAATCAAAGTGAGCATATCCGTCACATTTTGCTTTTCTGTTACGGGTATGGTAAAAACGCAATGCAAGCAGGGAAAAAGATGTATGCTGTATACAGAGAGGGTGTACCGTCGTATTACCATTTATTTAGTTCTTCTCAACACTTTTTAAGCGGTGTATCTATCATTTTAAATGAAGGCGTCAAAAGTAATACAACTCAATTATTTGGTAATAAAAAACAGGAATTCTACGAACATGGGATCTCCAAGTTACTAGAAAGATGGCACAAGATCATAGAACAAAATTGCCACTACATCACCGAATAAATAAATAAATAGTGAAACGTCGTCTTCATTTTCTCTTGGAAAAACGAAATTACTTTCCGAACAACCCAATAAATGACTATCCATAGCAGGGATGGGCAATCTTGCCTCAATTGAGGCAAAACCGTCCACACCGTAGCCCCCTCTGTCCTCTTCCAGCAAACGCGGAACAATGAGGAAACGAAGACACGAGACAGCGTACGCAACGAACGTGCACGCTGCATGAAAGAGAGGTTGGTGGGAGAAGCAGGCATTTGAGGGGCTCCACCAGTGCCCACCACTGATCTATAGTAATGAATGGCTTCTTAACGCTAAATCTAAAGTGGCTGAAGCGCGTTGCTTTATAAAAGTGATAAGATTGAATTAATTTGCCTCTTGTAGTGTATTTATTGTAATATACTCTGGAAAAGTGGTGAAAAGAAAAGAAGAGAGACAGCGCGATAATATAGTAAAAGTACGACAAAGCCTTAAAGAAAAATAAATACATAGAAATAGGCAATATAAATAGATGAGGTATAATTATAAATGAGAATACAAGCGATGAGTGAAAATGAGGTGTGAATGGTTGAGATAGTACTCTAGTAGTCAGGAGCTTGTACACCAGACGTTTTCATAGTCCTGAGGCTGAAATGAGTGGAATTACATAGTGAAATGTAATCAATAGTTTCCCACAGAAACCGTCTCTAGAATTTCAATAATTGAAGGATAGCAATAATGAAGCAGTCCTACTTTTTACACACTCTTGTTGCACATTCTATTTCGTAAAGAAACTTTGTTCACCTATGATAAAAAGGAATTGGCTACCATTAATAAATAGTTCTCAACCTACAAATTACTTCTAAATACATTATACATTATAGTAACGATTAGACAAAATATACATGGTGGCCCACATAACTCTTAACAGTTCAATATCTCGAAAACTATGCTATCGATTTTAAAGTTCTTGATCTTAGATTGCATGGATCTGAAGGGCCTTTCTAACTACATAAACGCGAAATGACCCCCCCCCCCTTCCCATTTAAGGAGGGGCGGGGGGACCTTTATAATTTTAAATGGAACCCCCTATAAAACGTTACATATTTAGATTCTACAGGAAAGAACAAGTAAATTTTATCTGAAACATTTTTTTGTCAGATATTTCCATACAAATAACGCTATTTCCGAGCGCTTCAAGTAAGTACCTACAAGTCGAAACTACAAACTGTTATATCTCAACATGGAAATATCTTACAAAAAAATGTTTCAGACAAAATTGACTTGTTTTTTCCTATAGAATCTAAATATGTAACGTTTCATAGGGGGTTCCATTTAAAATTATAAAGGTACCCCCGCCTCCCATTAAAGGGGAAGGGAGGAGGGAGCACTTCACGTTTATGTAGTTAGAAATGCTCCTCAGATCCATGCAATTTAAGACCAAGAACATTAAAATCGATGGCATAGTTTTCGAGATATTGAGCTGTTAAGAGTTATGTGGGCCACCCTGTATACTCTCCCCTTAAATCCCTTTAATGGCTGCTTGCACTATATCTATTATTACTTTGGCACAGGAAGCAGTCAGTTCCTCAAATATTCAAAAATTTGACTCATACGTCAGTCATATACACCTGACACTATATTTTTATAAAACTTGCAAATCGAATATTTATCGCAAGTTATTGACCCTCAGTATTCGAATGACAACTCTAAAAATCCCCATACTATCATTTAAAACAACGTTTACATCACTATGTTTGTCAGTACGAGTAATAGTGGTAAATAGACAACGGATTCTATGCATTAACGACAAAACTGAGTAACTCAAACGGAATACAATAAAAACATTTAAAGAATTGAAAAATACAATTGCATTGTTTGTAACTCAATAAAATGATTGGAAGAAGAACTAAATATCTATGTCAGTGGTGGGCACGGTTGGGGCTCCTCAAACGCTTGATTCTCCCACCAACCTTTCTTTCACGCAGCGCGCACGTTCGTTGCTTACGCTAATGTCTCGTGTCTTTGTTGTCCCATTGAAGGGGACAGAGGGCGCTACGGTGTGGACGGTTTTGCCTCAATTGAGGCAAAATTGCCCATCCCTGGTCTATGTAGTCGTTGTGTCTTGCAATTAACACATACAATTTTTATTCTTCATAAAAATCCGCAGTCTAGCGATGAACTTCATATGCATAAAATAAAATGAATCATGTGCAATGGACATATTCTAGGTGAGAAGAAATGTCTTGATCTTGAAGTTAAAACAGCTTCGATTGCAAAGGGCTAATCAGAGTTGGAGGGTGGAAAAGATTGAAAAAAAATTTGAAATGCAAGGATTATTGCTTCAGGTGATCCATCCAGATGGCAGACAGCGCCTGGCGCTAAATCTCGAGCCCTAACCTCTCAATGCTCCCAGTCTCCTCAATCTCCATAGTGTTTTCGGTCTCCCCGGGCTCTGCGATCTCGCTGAACAGGAAAACGAAGACGAGGAGCGCGGCGTGTCGCGAGATGGAAATTCCGCGGGTTAAAAAGTCGAGAATATCCGCGCGGAATCTGGCCAGGATTCCTTGGCAGTGGCTGGCTTAGTTGGGCCGCGTCCAAACGATGACGAATACGCGGCGCAGAGTGCAGCGCGGGTAAACAGAGCGCTTGCAAATCGAGCGTTTCGAGAGGATCAACAACAAAAAGAAAAGAAACAAAAAGAACATAGAAAAACACGAATGGAGAAAGCGAAGCTAACGAGAACTTGAATTCCGTCGGAATTCCTGTCACAATGTAACGCCCGCGCGCTCGCGAAAAAAAGTTCTCTTTCTCTTTGTCACGCTCCAGGCGATTCCGTCTCTTTATATCTCCTTCACTCTTTCAATTTACTATTTCCACGTATTTTAATCGAATTAAACCGCCGATCCGCACCGGCTGTTTCTCAACGATCGGGTTCTAATTCGAACGGGATCCACGGAACGGGATCGATTCCTCCGGGCTATCGAGTTTCCAGCACTGCTTCAGGAAATTGGAGGCTCGATTTTTCGTTCTCTCGGCCTTTGTTACGGTCTATTATTATCTAACACTGATGGTGCTGCTTCCATCGTGAAATTTTTATAGGCTGGTCTCTCGCGCGAATCTGTAGACGGTTCTGATTAGAAATGTAATTCAATCTGTAACCCGTTCTCAATGTTTGAGAATTGAATCTTCTATAATTTGATTTTTCTGAAGTTTGATTGTTGTTTAACCACAATGGCCTACTTTGCTAACATCGCGAAATTGTTCAAAGCAGCTGTACCGTGCGAATCAGTGGACTATTTTCATTAAGAATATAATTGCTTTTGTAACTCATTCTCAATTTTTATAGTCACTGATTTATTTTACTGTTTGGGAGCTTGCATCTTCTACAATTTTATGTTTCTGCGTTTGATCGTTATTTGACTCACAAAGCTTTTTTCTCCGCCATCTCCCACAGCACACCTCCAGGAACCGTTAGAAAATTACAAAATTATTTAAACTGTGCCGCGTTGCTTCCATCACGAAATTGTTCGATGTAGCTATTCCGTATGGGTCTCAGGGCTATGTTGTTCAGAAATATAATTGAATTTATAACCCTTTCTCAATTTTTATAGTCACTGATTTATTTTACTGCTTGGGAACGTTGCATGTTCTACAATTTTATTTTTCTGTGTTTGATCATTACTTGACTCGGCATTTTTCTTCACCATCTCCCACAGCACCCTTCCAGGAACCGTTAGAACATTACAAAATTATTTAAACTGTACTGCGTTGGTTCCATCACGAAATTGTTCAAGATAGCTATTCCGTGTGAATGTGAGGTCTATTTTGCTCAGAAATATAATTTGTAACCCATTTTCAATTTTTATGATCGTTGATTTATTTTAATCTTGAACTTTCATCTTGAACCTTAAATCTTTCATAATTTCATTTTTCTGAAGTTTGATCGTTATAGAACCCGTTCTGCGTTGCTTCGAGCCATCCATAATTTAATTTTGTTGAAACTGTGTAACGTGGGATGTGTTAGGCGCATTATGCTACTTCGCAATCTTAAAACGAAATGCAATGTAGAAACTTGGAACATGTGGTGGTCGTTAGAGGGTTCAAAAAATCCCAAAGTCTGAATCGAAAGATAATTCGTTTAGAAATCTCTCGCCATTCGCGAGATCTGTCGCGGTATTTCTGAATTAGTAGCATGCAGCGGATTCCTCAAAGTGTGATAGATCTTCGAGTCATCCCGCAAGAATTTTCAAGGCCGGAGAACCCGGAGAGATCATTGCTAAGTAGGCTAAACACTAGAGATCCAGTGTGAAAAGAATTTCGAAAATACCATTGACGATTTCTCGGTATAACAGGTGCTGTTTTACCATGATTAATCAACCGTGTTTTCCCTCTCTGGGAGTGTTATAGATCCATCAACTTCTAAAAATATCGCAGCTAGAGTATTCGCCGTAGTTGTCGCTAGGTTGTTGAACAACGTCATCGCCCACTGTCATTCTCAGACCATTTCGCTTTTCGTTAACACGCCAACGATACTTCTCTTCCATCCATCCTCTCACCACTCTCCGTTCGCAAACATTGTAGAGCCGAGGATGAATTTCAGGCGAAGATAGGTGTATTCTCTGTCGCAACGTTCGTCTTAAGCCGCGTTCCCACGTGGACCGCGGAATCCGTTCGAAATTTGGCAGCCGTGACGCTTTCAGTGACACCTCTGTCATTATTCTTTTAACTATTTAAATATCCGAAAGCATTATTCATTGCACATACAGTAAATCCTCTATAAACTAGGGCTGTTACTTTTCCGGATTCGAAGGAACGAAGGGAACTTCGAAGGTGATGAGAATCGAAGTTTCGAAGCTTCGAACCTTCGAACCTTCGACACTTCGAAACTTCGAAACTTCGTACCTTCGATTCGTTTCCAGTTAACAGATAAAAGAAATAAATTTTCATAATTTGTTTCTATATTCACTATTTGAATTATTTCAATAATTTATTGTTAAGATAATATATTTATAATTTATTTCTATATTCATTATTTGAAATGTTATTTCAATTATTTATTGTTAAAATAATCGTTTAAATAAATAAATTTTTACAATTTTTTTCTATATTAATTATTTGAATTATTTCAATAATTTATTGTTCAAATAATTGTTTAGACAATGTACACATATTTACATTATTGATATACAAACACATTTCTGTAGATTATAAAAATTTATTTATTTAAACGATTATTTTAACAATAAATAATTGAAATAACAATTCAAATAATGAATATAGAAACAAATAATAAATGTATTATTTTAACAATAAATTATTGAAATAAAATAATGAATATAGAAACAAATTATGAAAACTTATTTCTTTTATCCGTTAACTGGAAACGAATCGAAGGTTCGAAGCTTCGAAACTTTGATTCTCATCACCATCGAAGTTTCTGAAAGCGATGCTCCGAAATTCGAAGCTTCGAAGCTTTGAAATTTTCGACCTTCGAAGGAAAGTAACAGCCCTACTATAAACGCATAAGCCTCGGAGGGGTAGTTATGCGTTTACCTGTGACGGGTAGCTATTTTCTGAGCTTCTAAGGGCGAGCCGAACGTAGAGAAGGACAGCGCGTGTACAGCGAGACCACGCGCGGGCCTTTGAACTGGGCCGGCGATTGCGACTCTCCGCGTCTCTTTCTTTCCCATACGCTATCCTTCCTTGTGCCCGAAACGTTCATCGTCATTTAAACCACTAAATACTACAACAGTATTTACACATTTCAAATCATATCAAAGATTCATAAAGAAATAAGCAATAATAAAAAAAATTAAATATTGGTGTTACATTGTCATGACGCACGGTCCTTTGGATTGTGCCGACGACTGCGACTCTCCGCGTCACATTAGTAGTGGTTCACACCGATATACCCGAACTGAGATCGGATTACTAAAGTGGAGGTGATATATTTTCTGCGTTTATCTGCTACAGCTTTTATGCGTTTATAGAGGATTTACAGTATTACAATTTCTTTCAATTGCCGTGGTCATGCGATAATACTTATCGTGATGCTTGTTTAACACTTTTAAGCGCCGCATCTCCCAAAAATGGGACACAGAATTTGTTCAGATTTGAAAAGAAATTTTTAAATGTATTCGGTGCACCAAATTTTCATAGATTGTGGAAAATGCAAGAAGGTTGAAGAAGTACTTGGAGGCTCCTCGGTTCATTAAACAAATTACTATTAAGGAATTTTTGAAACTGATGGATTTGCGCGTAAAGTGTTTAGGGAAATTTTTTCTTGGAAATTCGTTAACTCTTTAGAACCTGTATTAGTATCCAGATCGACCGTAAATAAAATCAGTATCAATGAGCAAACGGAACTGAAAAAATTCACACCTTTTAACAGAAGTGTGATAAAGACCTACACAAAGTTTCAGTTTAGTCCGTTGCATGTTTTCAATGAAAAAAATCGATAATTTTTCTCAACGTTGAAGAATGCAGGAAAGCGTTTCGGCTAGGAAAAAGCGTTGCTGGGTTGGCATAAACGGGGTCGCCCAGTCGCGGTTCCAGAGAGGATTCAATTCCCAAGTGGTCCGTGGCTCATAAAGCGCTAATCTAACTACAGTCACGGCTGTAAAATATTTTCAATTTCCCACGCGACAGCGTTTCACTGGAAGACCGAGTCGATCTTTCGCGGAGTTTCTCGCGGTTGTTGAAGACTAGAAGACTGGAAGACGGCCACGCGCGTCGGAAGACGTTAATTACGATACACCTTTGTGTTCGTTCTGAAAGCGGGGCCTCGAAATATCGCCAGGTGTTTTTTTGCTAACGACGAAACTATGTCATGTAGTTTTCACCCGGCGGCGAAGACTGAAAACAAGCGTCGAGAAGCCGAAACCGTTTTCCAGACCGCACGCCGCGCGAAAGTAACAGCGCCGAAATAATTAGCCGGTTCATTTAAATAATTCTCACCGTCTGCGTCCTTGCCTGTGATCCACCACCGAGATCATTGTTACCTGAAGCGAAGAGAAAGCATGAGGAATTGGACGTGGCGACGTGAATGATCGAAGCATCGATCTTCTAACGGAGACAGTTGCCTTCGAATCGGTTAGGGTTGATTTTGAGACAGTTTGGAAATTGTGACTGGGGCTTGTAAAATTTTTAGGAAATTGTCTTGATATCTAAGATGATCACAGCAACGGGAGTGATAGGTAAAGATTCATCTTTTGACGGAGACAGTTCACTTCCAATCGGATAGGTTTCATTTTGGGACACCATGGAAATTGCGACTGAGGATTTTAAAAATTTTAGGGCGATTGTCTTGACATCTAAGTTGATCATAGCAACGGGAGTTATTGATAGAATCATCTACGATGGAGATAGTTGCCTTCGAATCGGTTAGGGCTGATTTTGAGACACTTTGGGAATTGTGACTGAGGATTGGGAAAATTTTAGGGCGATTGTCTTGACATCTAAGTTGATCATAGCAACGGGAGTTATTGATAGAATCACCTACTGATGGAGATAGTTGCCTTCGAATCGGTTAGGGTTGATTTTGAGACAGTTTGGAAATTGTGACTGGGGCTTGTAAAAATTTTAGGAAATTGTCTTGATATCTAAGATGATCACAGCAACGGGAGTGATAGGTAAAGATTCATCTTTTGACGGAGACAGTTCACTTCCAATCGGATAGGTTTCATTTTGGGACACCATGGAAATTGCGACTGAGGATTTTAAAAATTTTAGGGCGATTGTCTTGACATCTAAGTTGATCATAGCAACGGGAGTGATTGAAAGAATCACCTACGATGGAGATAGTTGCCTTCGAATCGGTTAGGGCTGACTTTGAGACACTTTGGGAATTGTGACTGAGGATTGGGAAAATTTTAGGGCGATTGTCTTGACATCTATGTTGATCATAGCAACGGGAGTGATTGAAAGAATCACCTACGATGGAGATAGTTGCCTTCGAATCGGTTAGGACTGATTTTGAGACACTTTGGGAATTGTGACTGAGGATTGGGAAAATTTTAGGGCGATTGTCTTGACATCTAAGTTGATCATAGCAACGGGAGTTATTGATAGAATCACCTACTGATGGAGATAGTTGCCTTCGAATCGGTTAGGGTTGATTTTGGGACACTTTGGAAATTGTGACTGAGGGTTGTAAAAGTGTTAGGGCGATTGTCTTGATTGTTCAGCTTGGCAAGGACCGACTGAGTTTCTGTACTTTCGTTAAGCGTCACTACCTTTTCATCCGCTACGTACGATAGCCGTTTAATTCTTGGGAGACTCCTTGTAGTAAAACTTCACCAAATACCTATCTAACAGCTAATAAATCCAAGAGACCCTACCGTTGTAAAAACCTTACATTTATGATTATTGCCGTATCTGCTCAGCAGAAGAGCTTCCAATTCCAAGCTCTTTAATTCTCGCAGTTTTTCACGATTTTCGACTAATGACTGCAATTTTGTCCACATTTAATCGTTTATCATTCATAAACCAATTAACCAATATCGATGAAATTTTCAGCAAGTATATAATTTATTTGTGTCTGAGGCACATTTTTTAAATTTCCAATACAGACCCAGTTAAAAAAGTTGCAAAAATCAACTTTGCCTATTTTCTTCGCGATTCCAACTAACTGCAAGTTTTCCAAAAGTTATTTTACGCATCCTGTAATAAACTAATCCTTCTAACTTCTCAAGAACAGTTATTTGGTTTAATTTAAATAAATTGTGTCAAATGGTGGTAATACACTTTTGCTCTCCGGTGTATTTGCTGTGGTGCATAGGAGTTTGCAGCAACTGCAGTATGCGTTTCCGGTAAAGGAAGGAGCTCGATCGCGTGACTAACGCCACCCACGGTTGATTTTTCATTCAGAGTCCGATAATTGGAATGATTAAGGCGTCGCAGAAATAGCTTTCGGTACATTGGTCATTTCTCATACGCAGCTACCAGTGAGCTGGTTACAAATAGACACCAGCTGACCTTTGCCGATCTCTCTCTCTCTCTCTCTCTCTCTCTCTCTCTCTCTCTCCTTCTCTCTCTCCTTCTCTCTCTCTCTCTCTCGCTTTTCCTCGGTTCGCGGCGCTCCGCTTTGAATACAGTTGTGCTCTTTAAAACGCAGTTTGTTTACCCTTTAATTGGCTCGTCGACCTTAATTGCTCCGTAGATTTATAATTCCATTCTTATTTGGCCGGGACGCTCGACGACGATCTTCTCGCGGCTCTTATTGAATCAGGAGAGCAATTAGCGCGCCGACCGCTTCTCGTTCTCTCTTTCTGACAAAGCCAGTGTGTCCCGACAAAGCTATCCTGTCAATGGGAATCGGACTCACTCTTGTTCGGAACCGTTCCGAACCTGCGCCATTGGCCGCACCCTAATTAGCCCGTCACTTTTCATCTCCGGACTCGATTCTTCGCGTCTCGCGTGCCAACGAAAGTGCTCACTTTTCTCGCGTTTTAACTACTCACACCTGTATGCAAATTGACTGGAGCTTTTTTGTAAATTTATTGACTGTTCGAAGTGCAAGTCACATTTTAGCTGATCGGCGAATAGTTCTAATGTAATAGGCTTGAAAATATAAACAACATTAGTTCTAAGATTTCAGATATTCTATCTTACATTTTCAAGATTTAAATGTAGCGGTTGAAAACAGTTATTATATACAGGGTGTCCCAAAAATAGTGAAATTCCTTGAAATGGGTGGTATCATATTGTATCGTTCTGTTCATAGGTTTAATTGTTTACAGGGAAATATCTGCTTCATTATTAAATTGTTCCTTTCGAAATCACCCTGATATCATGCAGCGCCACTATTTTGTTTTAATATTTATTCTCGTAAATAACACTATTGACAGACTAAAAAGAAAAATGGGGTGCAATGTACGACGAATCCTACTGCTGTTAAAAAATGTAGAATATTTTTCTCGAAGCCAATTTTTCCAAAAAATAAATACATCATTTATCGAGAACACGAAAGAGAGAATTCAATTAACCCTTAGCGGACGCGTGTCTGCTGACAGTCGCCCAAACAATTTTACCGTTCTGCGACTGTGAATAATTTTTAAACCAGTTAATACTCTCGAAAAATATGAAACAAATTTTTACCGAACACAAAACGTTTCCCTTCATTTAATTCATACACCAAACTCCTCAGCAAACAATTTTGTTTCACAAAGAAAATTTATTCGACCCATCAAAAAGAATACTAAAAATAATCCCCGTCCGCTAAGGGTTAAAAGTGTCTCGTAAATATTGTCTTACAAAAATGGCAAAACTATAATTATTGAGATTGTCTGCATTGTTCAATATAATAGATACTTAGAGAAGGAAATTTATATCATTATTTTTCACAAATGAATTTTTATAATTTGAATAATTGGAACATATAAAACCGGTCATTTGACCGTGGTAGGTTTAGTGTTAACCAAAGACACGGACCAATAAAAGCGCGGTTATAGCGACCGGATGCCCCTACCAAAGCGGAGGGGTGGTAAAGCTGGCCGAAGGACGAAGTTCGCTTAGCGGAAGAGCGGAATTCCCAACGATTACGGTCGCGAGCCTTTGTCACAGGGATAACCCCTCGGGTTCCACGAGGCCCATGGGCCTCGGACTTTACGACATGTTGTTTGGAACCTGGGAAAGTGGAGCTATAAATTGGACAAAAGACAAACCTTCATAAATGAATATACTAAGCGCATCATACCTGCTGCAGGCCGGCCTGCTAAAGAAATTAAAACTCCTCGCGAAAAATGCTAATTAACTTCCCAGATGTCCATCCGTGTCGTAAAGTCATTCTTGCGCTTCTATCCGTCACAGCACGGTTTAACACTAAACCTACCAGCACAAAACATATAAAAAATACAACGCCTTAAAGAAATGAGAAGATTGAATTTATTTAAACTTTGTGCCGTTGCCATTACAATATCATTTTTCTAATTTCAGTAATTATTGTAAAATAGAAAACCGGTCATTTTGACCGTGGTAGGTTTAGTGTTAAATCAGGGAAAAGATTGAAAAGTTAAATGCAAGAACTAAGTCATAGAAAAAAATTGAAAAGTTGAATGCAAGAATTAAATCATAGAAACAATTGAAAAGTTGAATGTAAAAATTAATTGAGGGGAAAGAATGTATTTAATAGAAATTAATTCCATACTATTTGAGGCTGGTAATTCTTTTATATGTCACAGAGACATCAGTAAACCCCAATGGTTTGAAACTCGACTGCATCATTTTGGTCACAAGCATAGACAAAAAATATACCAAAGCATTCTCGCAACAAATAAAAGATTGTGACCGAAAATTCGTGAACGAGCTGAACGAAATCAATTGCATAAAATTCAGCTACATAAGTCAACTAGCTTCAAGAAAACGGTTCAGCAGCTACGACTGCAAACTGATGTAAAGTCTGACTGCATTTTCCCGCGTCTGCTGCACGCGAAGGGACGTTCACTATCGAGAAATTAGCCGGTAAACGAGTTTCAGCTCGTTCGTGCTCCATGATCGCCTCTCCACGTTCGCGTGGCGGCTCGCCTATGGAAGAAAGCCAGTTCTTCTTTTTTTCTAGAAAATAATCGAAAGTGTTGTCGACGTTGCGAAAATTATAGAACAGACTACTCCTCGTTAACGAAAGAAGCGTTCGCGCGAGCGCACCCGACCAGGGTTCAGCAATTGACTTTTCCAGGAGCACCCGCACGGCACGCGTCGCTGCGCAAACTTTGAACTTTCAAAGTGCCCTCCGTCCCCTTCGTCGTGTGTGCGTGTGCGGTTTTTAATTGGTGCGTAGACCGACTTTAATTATGCCGCAGTTTCCACCCCGGAGCGCAGGCTCGAGCACCTGCGCGAGCTTCTTCGTTATTCCGCGGTGGTGTTTGCACAGTCTGCCAAGCCAGACGATTCGTTACCCGCTCTCAAACGAGCCTCCGATTGCAGAGAACGACGAGCAAACATCGCTTTGCCTGCCGGAAGCGCATCAACACGATGACTGCACCGTCATCCACACGCGACACCATTTATCCTGATTTGAAAACTATGTTTCATGTCGTCTGCGAACCCGTCACCGTTGATCGCTCGTCGCTAATTCAATCTGTCATTTTTCTGCACGAAAAAATTTTCGGATCTGACTGAATGACACGTGCAAGTATACGTGGAAGTCAGGTAGTGGAAGCATTTCCACTTTTACGGAAACAATATAGCAAAGTTAGCCGAAAATGAGATCCTCTACACGTTTAGACTATTACAGAATGTGAGCTATTTTGATCGTTCGCAGTAAGCACAATTTTGATTTCTGCTACATCAAAAAAATTGTGGACACAGACGAAACGTATGAAAAAATGTGCACGAAAATCCTGTGCCCATAACTTTAGCAATTTTCAAGTAAAAAAATCGCAAAGTTTGCCCCAAATATCATCCTTCAGAGTCTAGAAAACAGAAAAACATCGACGTCCTTGATCCCTCGTAACAAACTCAATTTTGATTTCTGCTTCATCAAAAAATTGTGGACACAGACGAAACCTATGCAGAAATGTGCACGAAAGTCCTGTGCCCATAGCTTTAGCAATTTTCAAGTAAAAAAATCGCAGATTTTGTCACAAATATCCTCCCTTAGAGTCTAAAAAATAAAAAACCATCGACGTCCTTGATCCCTCGTAACAAACTCAATTTTGATTTCTGCTTCATCAAAAAAATTGTGGACACAGACGAAACCTATGCAAAAATGTGCACGAAAGTCCTGTGCCCAAAGCTTTAGCAATTTTCAAGTAAAAAGATCTCAAAGTTTGCCCCAAATATTCTCCTTCAGAGTCTAGAAAATAGAAAAACATCGACGTCCTTGATCCCTCGTAACAAACGCAATTTTGATTTTTGCTCCATCAAAAAATTTATGGATGTATTCAAACCCTGTACGAACACTCTCGCTAAAGTCAGGTATCAAAATCTTTCATGGTTTTCTACTAAAAAAAATCGCAAAGTCAATAATTCGCGATGGAGGCTGTTATTTCTTTATTTTCTAAGTGTACACGAAGAAGTCGTTGAATGTGGATGCATGCAGAAAACTTTGCTCTATGCTGTACGCGGCTCTAGATTTCATTTTCTCAGAAATTGGCAGCGTTGTTCGAGCAATTCTCTGATAGCCTGTGTAATAATTTCCTTTATCTAGCTGTATCGGAGTCTATCGCTCTAATGGAACAGGGACGGAATGCGTAGTGCGCATAGATCGACAATGGAGGGAGTTCCTTAAACACTGATACCGATAACGTAGATTGTTAACGAGTCCACGAATTAACTCTTGAACCACACCTGCCAGACCCTAACCAGCTTAGAGCCTCTCCCTCTATTAGTGGATTTATGCGGGTACATTAATTTACTGTCCCGACCTTGGAGAAGGTGATTATTACACGTCATTAATCTTCACGCCCGCTACACATTATCTGCGCTCTCGTAAACTTTACGGCTCTTGGCCTATCTCTGGGACTTTATATTGGCGAAGCGGTTCCTCTCTTTATCTCTTCTTTTTTCACCGCGTTTATCTCGCTAATTAAACTCTTTAACGTCACGCCGGTTTTACGGTTGTATCGCGCGGGATACTCTATGAGAAAATTACTTCTCTAATCTTGCTAACATTTTGTCCCTGTGATGCATCTTGTTGCAGATAACATGCGACGTAAGTCTTCTTGGTCGTTTGCGTCCGGTTGGAATTTATGCTGCTTGCAGTTCTTTGGAAAAATGGTGTCCGGCCTGAGACAATGTCAGTTCACCCTGTTTCAGTCTGATTTATATTTTCTGGGATTTATTATGGGACTCGTTGCACGCAATTTTACTCTGTTTTGTCACTATGTTCTTCGTAAATTATTTTAATTGGTCACTGTTGAATAAGAAATTAATGTTAAGGTTGGAGATGCTGGTGAGACAGTTGAATTTCACTGGTTTCTCAGGAATTGTCGAAGACACTTATATTTGGAGATACGAAAGTATAAAATGGACCTCAAAAATTATAAAATTTTGTGAAGTTTGCAGTGTGTATCGTATTAACCCTTTGCACTCGAAGCAATTTTAATTCCAAAATCTAGACATCCCTTTTGCACACGAAATTGAACCTGTTTTCATATGGACAGAAAACGGTTTTCTGGCAATTGTAACTGGTGCCTTAGAATCTCCATTCCAGTGCAAAGGGTTAATAGCCCCTAAATGCATGGTACTGTTAAAACAAAATTGAAAGCTTCATAAATCGTAAATGAAAGTTTAAAAAGAGGACTTGGACTATGAATTTATTTATTATTCCAATGGTCTTCGATGCGTAACTTCGATATTTTAGAATCAACACTGTTTTGTATGTAACAGAGAAGAGCCTCTTATTTATCGAATATAACAAAAACCGCGACAATTGTAATTTTATTTCAAGTCACACGACTCAGTAGCTTACTAATTGCATCTTACTAATAAAGAAAAAACAGAAAGGGAAAAGTTATATCGATGAATTTTTCATACTAAATTTCTATGTTTATCCGCGAAACAACGTGGAAGTTTGTTGTTTAAAATGAACTGCGATTAACAACATTCCGCGAGATCTTCTGCGAGGTTGCGGAGGGGTTAATAGACGCGCCAGAAGCCGTAAATTCGCGATTCGTCGAGGACACCGAGTTCAGAAAAGAGGATTAAGCACTCGGAGCAAGCAGGCGCGACCGGATTCGCGAGGAGAAACTTTTTTGCGAAAAAGTGATCGACAAAAATATTAATATAGAAACTCGGGAGAAAGCCGCGCGGCTCGGACAGAGAGGCGAGAAAGATAAATTTATCGTTGTCGTGGTCGGAAATCGGTCGTCCAGTGAAATCCTTGTAGAGATACGTGGCGCGCATCGTTTCGTTGCGACTCGTCCCATTCGATCCCTACGATTTCCGGTCCTCGGGCGCGGCGCTTGAGCTTTCGCCGAGCGTGCCGCAGTCGGAGAAAACTCTGAACTTGGAAAGCCTTACAAGGCAAGGCCTTCGAGGCGAGCTCTTAATTGGTAAATCGCTCTTAGTATAGCTTTCTACCTAGTCAGTCGAAATCACTCTCATGGACGGTTTTCCGCGACCTTCACGCCATTGTTTCACAATATCTCGATGCGGAGGATTGTGGCAGTTGGCCTAGACCCTTGACCCTTTAGAACACTCTCCACTGTAATTCTTTAAACTGATAATTTTTTATTTAATTTAACGTACTCAATAATTTTTACAACTAGTAGTGATGATAACTGGTGATCGATGTCCCTGCGGACCGTAGTTTCAAAATTGGTCAATAACTTCGCCATTTTCTAATATTTTTAGTTTTCAAAAATTGATACATAGAGCTGAAAGTTGCATTTACAGTCCTGGAAAATATTGAATTTTTTCACTTAGTGATTACATGTGAAAAAATTCTCAAACTCGTCCTAGTTTTGAATGTCTCAAAGTGTCTGGCCCAGTTTAGAAGATCAGCTCTAGTTCATATAAATTAACTGAAAAAATAAATTAATATTAAATTTTATATAAATCTCCATTTTAGGCTAACTTCGCAGTTCTTTTTTACTAGAAAACGACAAAAAATTTGGATCAATTTGAGCCGATTTGACTGTTATGGACTGTCCTGTCATTTTCTGGAATTGTTGACAGCGAATTTCGATGACAATGGGACAGTCACATGGGGACTCGTACCCAAAAAGTGAATCGAGTGAGAAAGCCGTGGATCGTACCGCGATTTGGCAGCGGCAATTAAGTATTTATAGTCGGGCAGAAACATCTGCATCGCGTTATGATTTAGCGTGGTACCCGGGGACACGAGTTTTCCACCGGCGAATGTATAATTAAGAGGTCGCGTTAGTTACTCTTTCCTCCTCGCGGCTGTCTCGATAGAACGATCAAATAAACCGGGAGACTACGGAACTAAGTATCCGATTCTAATTACGCGACCCGGTGTCGACTAATTGCGACTCGAGGAAAAGTTTATCGTAGAATCAACATCGTTAAAAGAACCGCTGCCAGAGGCTCATTCTGCGAGTCGCGCGCCGGGAGAGCGTAATCACTCTCTTTCTCGTCAGTATGCTTATTTCTTTTGTTCCCTTTGTTCTTAGATGCAACCGCACGATAACGCGAATCTAACCGTAAAATATGCATTCACATTTTAGCGGAAATTCGTACAAAATGGCGCGGGTATCTGACGATCGATCTGCGGATTTTCTGGCAGAACATTTTCATACAATACATTATGATTTTCATTCTACATTTTCTTTCTATTCTCTTTTTAACGTGTTGTCTTCATCTGTTTTCTCTCTTTGTTCTGTTTCTTTATAATAGTACAGTGGCGTGCAAAAGTATCCGGACACCCTTTAAAAACGAATAATTTTTTCAAAATTAGTTCAAACGGCTTGAGTTTTTTTGAGATACTAGAAAGATCAGTTTACTCGTTAGCGTGTAAATAATTATTTATACAAATTGCTAATAGTCGAAATTGTGAAGAAAAAAGTAAGTCATGATTTTAACTTTTTTATCAGTGCCTGTAATGAAAATTTAAAATATACCTTTTGTAGATCTCCATAGGTTATATACATGCGCAAAGTTTCATCGAAGTCGGTTAGTGTTGTTATAAGCTACGAACATTGCAAGATGGGAGCTTAAGGTTGAACGTCGCAGATTTTCGGTCTTCCCAGGGAATTTTGTCCTTATGTAATCACCTTTAAATGTTTGTAACTCATAACGACGTTAACCGATTTCGATGAAACTTTGTACATGTACATAACTTACTTAGGCTTGTAAAAAGCGTCTTTTAAATTTTTGTTACGGCACAGATTAAAAAGTTAAAAATCGTGACCTTTACTATTTTCGTCGCAATTCCGACCAATAGCAATTTTTAGAAAAAATTATTTGCACGCTACCTAGTAAACTAATGCGTCTAACATCTCAAAAAGACTCAAGCCGTTTGAACTAATTTTGAAAAAGTTATTTGTTTTTAAAGAGTGTCCGGATACTTTTGCACGCCACTGTATCTTCACTTTCACATGTATTAATGTTTACAGGAAAATGTATGCTTCATTAAATTAAAATGAATAAAATGTTCCAATCAGTACGATTTTCATTCTATATTATCTGCCTATTCTCTTTTTATTACTTATCTTTATATGTTTTCTCTTTGTTCGGTTTATTCATATTGTATCGTTATCTTCATATGTTTAAATGTTTACAGGGAAATATCTGCTTCATTATTAAATTGTTCCATTCGAAATTGTCCTGATATCATGCAGCGCCACTATTTTGTTTTAATATTTATTCTCGTAAATAACACCATTGACAGACTAAAAAGAAAAATGTGGTGCAATGTACGACGAATCCTACTGCTGTTAAAAAATGTAAAACATTTTTCTCGAAGCCAATTTTTCCAGAAAATAAATACATCATTTATCGAGAACGCGAAAGATAGAATTCAATTAACTCTTTGCGGACGCGTGTCTGCTGACAGTCGCCCAAACAATTTTACCGTTCTGCGACTGTGAATAATTTTTAAAGCAATTAATACGCAACATGTTTCCCTTCATTTAACCCATACACCAAACTCCTCAGCAAACAATTTTGTTTCGCAAAGAAAATTTATTCGACCCATCAAAAAATATGCGAAAAATAATCCCCGTCCGCTAAGGGTTAAGTAGTAGTTGTAGAATTGAATAAAATTAAGGTTCATTCGGAGAGACGAATGAGTGAAGTTGTTCGTTTTGTTTTCTCTGAGATCGAGCACGAACCTAATTTTTGATCAACGCTGTAGATCCGATCAATCCGTCCAAAGTAAACGGTGCTCTATCAATAACACAAATCATATATTTACGGTTGTTCATAAGTCACGATCCGAACACACGGAATATCTGTGATTACTCGAGTTATCTCGTCGTTTTGTTGCTTTAATCTATGTATTATCACTGATACTATTGTGTAGTTTAATAGGTTTCAGTGTAGGTAGAAACTGAAGATCTATTACCGATATCGTTATCGTTATGCGAAGAGACAAAAGACCGCCAATTGTGCCGTAAGAATTTCTTCGAGAAAGCCTCGCTGATTAAACTTTGTATCGATTAGCTCAACGACGTAGGAAAAAATCGATAAAGACAAATCGATTCTGTGATAAAATCTGAATCGAAAATGTAGAATAAAATTTTTCTGTATCGAGCTACGTTTTTGAGAAAATCAGATTTGAACGGACAGACATATGTTATTAGCTTCAGATGAATCTTCAACCTAAATTTTCGCAAAAACGAAGGTTCACAGGAAAAAATGTTATTCCACATTTTCGGTTCATTTTTTCACGCAGTATAAGATGTGGTAATTTAATTCTTAACTACGATAGTCCCTGGGTTTGTGAAACAGATTTATTTCTTTAGTGTCTCGCATATTCATCCGAAGAATTCGTTTCAATTTTTGCAAAATATTTTCGGCCATCGTTTCGACGACAGAATAAAATTATGTATCTTTCTCCGTTGACGAAGCAGGAGCCGAACGAGATTAACCCGTTCCGGATCGGTTTCGTTTGAGCGCGTCAAAGTAAACGAGACATAGTCGCTCGAAATTCGCGACCCGTAAAGCACAACGCGACCGGTTTTCCAAGACGACCTCGCATACTTCGTCGGAGAAACCTAACGCGATTTGCATGCCGCCTAGAGCCCGGCGTCGATTTTTCCATCTCTCTCTCTCTTTCTCTCTCTCTCTCTCTCTCTCTCTCTCCCTCTCTTTCTCTGTTTCTCTCTTTCCTCGCTGGCCAAAGAATCGCCTCGATTAATCGACTGTCACGGGACATTTCGGATCTCGAACGGGCGACGCGCTTTCCACCGGAACTGATAGCGTTGACGTATCTCCAGCAACTCGGCGAAATGTCAGCGCCTTAAGTACTCCTACTCGGACAGCATTTTCTTGCCTTATTGGCCGCGGCCGTGTTCTCCTCTCTTCACGCTACGTTTTTATATCATATTTTACATGTAACTACCGTTTAGAAGAAATTTCTCCGCCAAACGCTAAAACTAAACAGTAAAGTTTCATTTACGACAGCAACCGTTTCTTTGTCTTTGCGACAATTTTACTAGAAAACTGCGAAAGATTTCAATACAGAAATTTAATTTCATTTACGACAGCAACCGTTTCTTTGTATTTGCGATATTTTTACTAGAAAACTGCGAAAGATTTCAATATAGAAATTTAAGATACATTTTCATACAGGTTTTATCTGTATTCTTGTTACAAACAATCATGGGCAACGATGTCTTATACAGGGTGGACGATTTATCTGGAGACATTGAAATATCTCGAGAACTATGCATCGGATCAAAAAAAGTGCGTAATGAAAGTAGTTCGTCTCGAAGAGGGACATCCAATGATACCAAACTCGACTCCCCACCACCACCCATTGGGGGTGTCGGTGGAAAAATATAAAAAATTTAAATGGAAACCCCAATTTTTTATTGCAGATTTGGATTCTCCAGAAAAAAGTACCCCAATTTGACCTACGAGTTTTTGCACTTTGCTTCACAGATGGCACTGTAATCGACAAAAATCAAAATGGGTAAACAAGCGTTGAAAATTGTGGAATCTCGAGAAACACACATCACATCAGAAAAATAAAAGTAGAAGTATTTGATATTTTTAAAAATGCTATTCAATAACGCCATAATTGACCCCCAACCCCCACCTCCTGGGGGTGGGAGAGGCAATTATTTCAAAACCTTCAATGGGAAACCCTCTTTTTATAGTAAATCTTGATTCTCCATTGATTTGATATTATTGTTCCCTTTGGGGTGCTTGTTTTCAAAGACGTCTACTTTTATTTTTCTGATCTGATGTGTATTTCTCGAGATATCCCCAATTTTCAACACTTGTTTACCCATTTTGATTTTTGTCGATTACAGCGCCATCTGTGAACCATAGTGCAAAAACTCGTAGGTTAAATTGGGGTACTTTTTTCTGGAGAATCCAAATCTGCAATAAAAAAGGGGGGTTCCTATTTAAGTTTTTTATCTTCCCACACCCCCACCCCAGAGGGTGGCGGTGGGGGGTCGAGTTTGGTATCATTAGATGTCCCCCTTCGAGACGAACAACTTTCATTACCCACTTTTTTGATCCGATGCATAGTTCTCGAGATATTTCAATGTCTTCAAATAAAACGTCCACCCTGTATAATGGGTAATATTTAGTGCTAACTTTGTGATTTTTATTCTCGAAAATTGCGAATATTTTTGATACGCGATTTTCGTGTATGGATTTATACAAGTTTCAGTATGATCCACAAATTTTTCCGGACTATATTCTCTTTCCACTTTAATATAATATTTTTAATTTATTGATAGTTACACTCGATCGTTACACTGTTCATATGTATTTATATTTCAAATGCAAGCAAATGCGATGTGTCTGTCTCCGAAAGTATTTAGAAAATGTACCAAAGAGATCTCTTTGATCTCACAACTCTTTGCAGCTTCCCAACAATTTTATATACAACCGACTTCTGCACGCTTTCATAGCGAAGCTTCTGAAAAGCACTGACTCCACTCTAAAATGTCTGTGAATATATTCACCTGTATTGCGATTTATAAAAACTACATTTTCATCAACGGCACTTGATTACATTTCAAACATCAATAGGAATCGAATCTGTTCAAACAGGAAAAATCTTTCCTCTTTTTATTGGGTTGGCAACTACATGATTGCGCATTTTGTCGTTAGTATTTTTAGTACATTCTTTTGTTTTGTCAACGTGTTCAAAGCACCTAACCTATATTGTTTTCTTGTTGTTTGGACTTCCACCTTTAATTAGTAAGAAAATTGTGTCGATTAGTTATTTAGTTTCGTTTTTATCCCAATTTAAAAATGGAACAAAACGCGCATTTCAGACATATTTTATTATTATTTCCGAAAAGGCAGGAACGCATCGCAAGCATACAAGAAGTTATGTGCCGTATATGGGGATGAAACCTTGAAAGAAAGGCAGGGCCAAAATTAGTTTTATGAACATGGAATTATGATACTGCCTGAAAAATAACAAAAGGTCATCGACAAAAACGGATAATACGTAATTTAATAAAGTTATATTTTCAAGTACAAATTTTGAATTTTCCTTTTTATTTGAAATCCGCAATCAGTTGCCAACCAAATAGAACGCGCACTAGAAGAATGCAGTTCCGGATATAACAATTATGCCACGTAAAGGTGAACGAGCGAAACTTGCTCGAAAAGTCAGCGTTAATAGAGGTCCACGGGCTAGGTGACATTTGGGGACTGGTACAGGCTAAATAATTCCGCAATTAATTTGACAAACCGGGTCTCGGAAACGTATTCGTTGATTTCACGGAATAATGTTACGACAGACCGGTGCGTGCGCGACAGCTGCTTGATACGCAGAAAATTCTCTGACGATCGATCAGAGAGGATCCTCGAGAGGAATCTCTCCATCAATCCTGCGTCTTATTGGTATGGATGCGATTGGTCAGACGGCAGCAAGGCATAGTCGTTAACACACTTCGATCTGATGTTTTATTGCGCAAAAGCGACGATGCGTCGTCGCAAGCGCTATAATAAACCTCGACAAAGAAATTAAGGAGGATAATTCGATGCAAATCATTTGCTGAGTTATTTTAATTTGCAGTTGTCTCAGATGCGCATCACGAATCGCGCGCCAGAATGTTGCGCGGCGGGACGTACCCCCGCGGGGACGCTAATTTACATTTACATTCCCGATTATTTTTCCACCCTGGTTGCTAGATGCGAGCTACGCATGCCTGGGAAATTTCTCCGCCACGGGACACGAGTGTCGATTGCAGACTCGATTTACGATCGAGAAATCTGAGGACTTCGACCCTTGCACTCTAGATCCTAGTTGGTTCTCTACCCTCCAGCCTTGTTACCCCTTTAACTTTGCGATTTTTTATCCTGGGGACGACTGAAGGTTTCGGTATGACACTTTCATGTGTGTTTTAGTACATGTTTTAGGTATGTCTGCGAATTTTTACGTAGAGGAGAAATTGAGATTAGGATTGTTACAAGCGATTAAGCGGTGTAATGTTATAGTTCGGATTCTAGAGGGTGAGATTATGGATTAACTTTGCGAATTTTTAACCTGGGGGCGACTAAAGGTTTCGGTATGAGACTTTCATGTGTGTTTTCGTACATGTTTTAGGTATGTCTGCGAATTTTTACGTGGAGGAGAAATCGAGATTAGGATTGTTACAAGCGATTAAGCGGTGTGGTGTTATAGTTTGAACTCTAAAGGGTGAGATTGTGAGTTTAACTTTACGATTTTTTAAGTAAAAAACCATGAAAGCTGTAGGTACGAGGCTTTGGCGATTGCATTCATTCAGATTTTAGATACATCTGTGAATTTTTAGATGAATCAGAAATGACAATTGTTCTTATGGAAACCGATTGAGAACACTCCTGCTCTGTAATGGTATACTCTTCAGAGGAGTTTCCGAGTTACTAAAATTCCGCGACATTACATAAAGTTGACGTGAATTCCGCATATAAATGAGACTTTATAGCCCGTAAATTTTAGTGGTGCGCCAAGTTGGAGAATAATTAGCGATCTACGTGTGGTTGGAAGTCGGGGGATCCTCTCTCTTTCCGCGGGATTCCACGGAAACTGCAATGCCACGTAAAACCGGTGTGATCGTGCCATTTCGAAAGTGACGGAGTTCTAGTTCGACTACCGGCGGAAGAGCCCGTCCGACAATAGAGGAGATCGGTATCCTCGAGTCGTTCGAGCAAGGTAACCGCGAGGAATTGGAAAGTGACGGAATGTCTTCCTGCTGGCCCAGAAACACGCTCGGCGATCGTCGATCGAATGGATCCCCGGCGAACGATACACCCGCCGATTATTTAATAGTTTCGCAACGATCAGCGTCTGTATCCCGCGGATCTCCCTGTTCCGTCGGACGACTGCCAACAATAGGCGGGATTGCTTAATAGAGCGTATGCGTGTTGGCCGATTGAGATTCTGATATTGAACTCGAGATTCTAACGAGTCCTGGAACAGGTTCATAAATCTCCACCGTCGCTCGGGTCTCCTAATTGCTGCTAAATGTTCAGCTACCCGAATCCGGCACGGAGGAACAAGAGTATTACGCTCTTGTGGTGAATTGAAATTTTACAGACTATCAGCGGACGTATCTTCTGCAAAAAATTTGGGCGTATAATTCGAAGCTAGATGAAACGATCTGATGTAGTCCGGTTCAAGAACCTTTCGTAGAGTTTTGGTAAAAATATTGCAAACTTACCCGAAAATCCTTCAGACCTTTACGATCGAATATATGGGCGTCTTTGATCGCCCGTAACAAATTCAATCTTCATTTTTAATTCGTCAAAAAATTTAAGGATACTGCTCAAATGCACGTGAAGATATACAACAAAGTCTGATATCGAAAAATATGATAATTTTTCCGTAAATAAATCACGAAGTTACAGTGTAAAGTAGAGAGTGAAGTTCATAGAGAACGTCGATGCCATTAATGATTTATAATAAATTCAATTTTCGTTTTTCCTTCGACGAAAAATTCCTAGACATACTTAAGACATGTATATATGCATTGCTGTGTGGTGCGATCAGTTTTCACAGTTTTACTGTGAAATTGTGGACATAGACCCACAGTCCAGCGATGAAAAATAAAGAATGCTGCTAAAATGTGCGTGAATATATACACCAAAGTCTGATATCGAAAAATGTGATAATTTTTCCGTAAATAAATCACAAAGTTACAGTGTGAAGTAGAGAGTGAAGTTCATAAAGAACGTCGATGCCATTAATGATTTATAATAAATTCAATTTTCGTTTCTTCTTCGGCGACAAATTCCTAGACATACTTAAGACATGTATATATGCATTGCTGTGTGCTGCGAACAGTTTTCATAGTTTTACTGTAAAATTGTGGACATAGACCCACAGACCAGCGATGAAAATGGTTGCCCACGGAAAGTGTCTACATTTGATTGTTTTTTTTTTTTAAATGAGGGACTATTGGCGACAACGACAACCAGATCGACATTACCCCGAAATACATAATCGGCTTTCACAGTACGAGGAATTCCATCGGTTTCCGCGGTATTCCGCGGAAAGAGAGAGGATTCCCGATCGCGTCCGAATCGGGAATAGAACGAGAGCCTGGTGTTCGCGCGCGTGTCTCGGGGGGTAATGAATCGGTCGTGGAACGAAAATGAGCGAGGAACTGGTAGCCGTAACAGAGGCTCATTAGAGAGTGTTCGTACTCCATGGCCAACGCGGCGTGACCGGCTTTCTCGTCTTTCCTCCGAGCAGTTTTATTTCGCCGCAGGAAGGAAATGCTTGAGACGGACGGACACTTCTTGAGCCGCGGCCAGGCAAGGTCGTCGTCGTCGTTGTCGTTTCTATACTGTGGACGCTGGGCAACTTCCGAGAGTCCGTTCATTCGCCTTAGACCACATCCACGACCTTACGAAGGTCTCGCAGCAAGGCACGCGATACCTTAAGGAGGGATTCGGGTCGACGCGATATCTTGGAAAACTTTCTGATTTTTTTACTGGGAAACCGTGGGAGCTTTGGTATCAGACTTTGACCAGTATGTTCGTACAAGTCTTAGACATACCTAGGAATTTTTTGGTGAAGCAGGAAGTGTGGTTGAGATTGCTGTAAGCGATTAAGAGCGTCGGTGTTTTGTGATAGTCTAGACTGTAGAGGGTGATATTTAAGACTGGCTTTATGATTTTTTTACTAGAAAACTGCACAAGTTTTTTATATGAGACTTCAATGTATACATTTATACAGATTTTAGCTATGTCTCCAAATTTTTTGATTAAGCAGAAATCAAAATTGTATATTTGGCAACCGATCAATGACACCTTTCTTTTGTAATAGTGTATGGGTACGTGGGATGATATATTTGACTAACTTTGCAATTTTTTTTATAGAAAACTACGACAGTTTTTCATAACAGATTTCATTGTATGTATTGATATAGGTTTTAGCTACATTCACAAATTTTTTAATAAAGCAAAAATAAAAATTGATCTCATTACGAGCGATCAAGATCATCCATGCCTTGCAACAGTTTAAATATATACGCTACGGTATGTACAGCCAACTTTGCGATTTTTTTGCTGCAAATCAACGGAAGCTTTCGTTACAGGACTTTCGCGAGTACATTTATTAAGGTTTCGTTTACATCCACAAATTTTTAGAACAAACGCCGATTCACAGTCTAGAAAATATCGATCAAATCGTACCAGTTCTCGATACAAGGGGAAAACACGCACGGTGGCGACCAATTTCATCCACTTATCGAGCAAAAACGCTAATTGCATAGCGTACATCGTTCTAGGGATCATTTCAATTATCGTCTCGAAGAAGAAGAAGCAATGGTTGCGTTGAATCGGTTCGACACCGAGCACAGCCGCTTCGTAAAGCACCGTCGATCGGAATTCGAAGCACGTAATTAAGAACGAGCGGTGACGCGGTGACACGACGTAACGTTAATCGATCTAAATGGCGCGTCTAACGATATTAATACGGCCGGTGACATAAATGCCGGGGCGCACAATTAATCAAAGCCCGAAATCCTCGTGTCGAACTGTCCGGTCGGTTGGTCAAAGAAAGGCTGAAAGAAAGTCGAAGAAGGTCCTAAAAATATTTTCGCAAACACGTGTAGTCGGTGAACTGTGGTCGGTGCATATACAGGGTGAGGCATTTAAAACAGGACACCTACATAACTCACTTGTTTTTGGAGATAGAAGAAAATGCCTTGGACCAAACTGATTTGGTATCGAGGGACTGATCATCCGATATTACTAGTTTCCTGATAGGTGGAGGCGTCAAGGAGATATGAAGGTCAACTCTGTTTTTTAAATGGAACAGTATGTTTTTACTTACATTCTGATAGAGTATTTCAAGACGAATACAATGACCTATTGTTAAGGTCATTCAAGGTCACTCAAGGTCAACTGCAAGAGAAATTAAATTGTCTCAAAGCACTCTTCGAATACTTTTGTGCATTCTCTGGTTGTTGGCATATTGCTCTTGTAAGTTCTTACAAGGGTCACCGAAAGTAAACAAACATTCAATCACATTGTATCTTGTCTATGTACACAAATGTTATTAGTAGTTTGACTGCCGATTAGAAATTTATCAAGCAGTGTCATCGGTATTGCAACGTTTCAGACTATGTATCCATGGTCAAGGTCGCCAATTTGAAGACATATACTAGCAATGAGTACGTACATAACATGGGGCATCTAAATCGTCGAGATATTCGAAGAGTGCTTTGAGACAATTTATTTTCTCTTGCAGTTGACCTTGAGTGACCTTGAATGACCTTAATAATAGGTCATTGTATTAGTCTTGAAATACTCAATCAGAATGCAAGTAAAAGAACGTACTGTTCCATTTTAAAAAACAGAGTTGACATTCATATCTCCTTGACTCTTCCACCTATCAAAAAACTAGTAACATCGGATGATCAGCCCCGCGATACCAAATAAGTTTGTTCTGAGGCATTTCCCTCTATCTCCACAAACAAACGAGTTATGCAGGTGTCCTGTTTTAAATGCCTCACCCTGTATACCGACGAACACTGGCGAACTTTCCCAGGAAAAACTGTGTTGCACGTGCAGCAATTTTTTTTTATTCCAATACCAATGCCGGTGGCCATAAAAATTGCAACAGCTCGAAAACGTCAGACTGTTTTGGTTCAAATGTCGAGCAATAGAGATATAGGTGCTACATCGTTGCAATATCCCTACATGCAAAATTATTAACCCTTTGCACTCGGGAGTTATTTTAATCCTGAAACCATATTCTTCTTTCTAATTTAGAATATGTCCATCTTACACAAATCTTTCTCTTTATGTATAGGAAGCTGATCCAATGAGCATATACAATACTTAAATATCCAAAAATTTATTAAATACAAATTTAATAACCAGAAAAATATTTTCAATAATGGTGTAAGAATTTGTAGTGATGCCTCAGAGTCACCATTCGAGTGCAAAGGATTAAAACACGTCAGAATAATTTAGCAAAACCTACACATGATCCTAACGTGAATATAAAAAAATCCGCTGTAGACTGCAATAAACTGAAAATTTTATGTCACAAAGATGAACAGATGAAATTTAGTAGAAGCAGTCAAGAAATTTTAGAATGCTGATATATTATGTCCAATTTAATTCTTTGAGGATGAATGTTACTTTTGTTCACCTAAATTTTTATTAATCAAGACATTGTTTCATTCATTTAACCCTTGTGTTTAGCTCTTCAGTGCATAATCATTTCACTCTGGATCTTTATGCAAAATCAAACGATTGTGCATCGATAACAAGGTACAAGTAAGCAAACATTTATTTCCCTAATTAATAAACTGCGGAGTAATAAACCGAGTAATAAATTCAACTAATGCATACTGCTTTGTAATAATGCCAAAACTGCATCCATGTAGACTTCATACAGCTTTTATCGTGACACGTGCTTCGATAAAGAAGTTCATTTGAAAATTTCTGAGGAAAATATTTTTACAATTTCACTAATTGTGACAGAATAAATTAGAAGCCATCCATTTTGACGAAAGGCATATCCGTTCGGTTTCTTAAGATTGTTGCATTGCATGTTTATTCCGCACGAAGATACGCAGCGTAATTATCGAGCAGAAGGATTCACCTGACCAGGAAGATGCATCCAAGCGCAATTGAACACGTATCAGCGATCGAAAGCGAGAGGATCGGCGGTTTTCCCCTTTATTTTGACTTTTCTTCTTGCGGCGACTCGTCCAGGTTCAGAAACACTGAAACTGGATAAGAGCGATTTGATAAACGCGTTCGCGTGAGGGAATGTAGATAGCATTTCTATTTCTCTGGAAGGTGAAATCTTCCTGTTTGGTATCATCTGCGGGCCAACATGCGGGTCAATTTCCTAATCTTCTTCTACCGGTCGAGAGAAAGTTTTATTGGTACATGTGCATCAACTTTTTTCATACTCTACTTCTAGACACGATAGCGGCGTTCGTTTATGGCATATCACAGGGAAATGATTGCCACTCATTAGTATTATTATGGCGTTCTTTTTTATTGCGCAGATCTGAAGGATTGTAGATTGCAACGGAAAGTCTACTGCAATTCTAGCGACAGCGTGAAGTTTCTGCTTGGTTGCGTTTGAGTTACGTTTATCGATAGTGAACACCTGTGCTGCTACTTTGGGGAACGAATTAATGCAAATTGCGATCGTTCTATTGCAATCGGACGCAGAAATTGTGGTATAAGATATAGAAATTAGCTCTACATTGTGTTCTGACTAGGGTTTGCAATACCGGACCGAAAATACAATACCGGTATTCGGTATTTCTTTAAATATTGTACCGGAATACCGGTATTAGAAATTTTCAGGAAGGTACAAAAGCATTAACTGATTTATTAACTACATATTTTTGAAATGTGAATGTAAAAAACATAATGCATCTATTGAACTGTCCTTAAGCGTGAAACGTATTTTTCTGCAAAAATTACCTGCAGTTGAAAATGCTCTTTCCGCATCCACGCTGGTTAGTGGTGCTGTTAATAATGAGCGATATACTTTCTCTAAATATTTGCCTCAATGTCCTTCATCGTCTAACAATTCGGTCTGTCGTCTGACGGTTTTGGAATAAACCTATTTTTTGTATTATTTTTGTATTATTGTTCGTGGAAGTTTTGTATTTGTAGCTAATTGTAATTTCTTCTCGAGAGACAATTCTTTTTCGATATTAACATCAACACCATTTTCAACGAATTCTTCTGGATAGGTTTATGTTTGCTTTTCATAAATGTTTTTGTGGAAATTGACGACGAACTTAATTAAATTGACCTTGTTAGCTTCTTTTCTTCCTTTTAGTTTTCTTTTTTAAAGTCGTTATAATTATGTAAATACCTAAACATATTTTCTAGTTCACTATGCCTTTTCTGCATACGAATTTTCAATGCACTGTATAATTCCTCAGACATTGGCGTGGCCTGATCTTTAAGTGATTGCAACATAAAATTTATTGTTGCACTCGCTGTTAATAAGTTGGAATCCTTCCGGCATAATGCTTCCACAGCCAGCTTTATTGGAAGCAGAGCTGATACAGTTTTTGATATTAAATCGAATTCACTATCGGAAAAATTAATTTGTAAATTTCAAAGAAGTGTAGATGCCCCAAAAAAATATTTATTATTTGTAGCTAATACCGAAAATACCGGTATTTTACCTTAGCAAATACCGGTTTCACGAAATTGCAAAATAGCACGAAATACCGGTATTCGGTATTTCGCAATCCCTAGTTCTGATATATTTATTGCCCTAAAGAAGAAAGTGTGCATTTAAAAGTGGAGTATTTGTTTTGTCGTATTGAAGAAATATACTCTTGCATACTAAATAGAATGTATCTGTGTCTCATCAGTTCTTTATAGGAACTTTCCGAAATTCATTCTCATATCTTGTACCTTCTAAAACTGCATTGTTTAATCTTTAAAATAGACACAAAATGTTTTTACATCGATACAAAAAAGTAAGTTCACTCTTTCGAAGAGTAGAATATTCTTTGAAGTGAATTTTTTATCACCGTCTCAAGGAATAGAGTTTCAACAATATAATTGACATCTTCAAACACATTTTTGTGCATATTACCTTTGTAGAACGATTACAAAGAAAAAAAAAGAACGTAATTTTTTATCACCGTCTCAAGGAATAGAGTTTCAACAATATAATTGACAACTTCAAATACATTTTTCTGCATATTACCTTCGTAGAACGATTAGAAAGAAAAAAAAGAACATGTACCATTTATTTTCCCCACAAGAATTTTTCTCAAGCGGAAATATATTCTTTTTGCGGACAAGCGAGAGCAATAAAAAACAGAGTGCATTTGTTTAAGTCACGCGTGACGTTTGATAAGGCGTCGAAACTGGGACAAAGAAATCGAACACGAGCGCATATGCATTCTTTTTCGCATTACGCTATCGATATAAATCACGCAGCCCGAGTGAGCGCATCGGGTCCCGTCTGGAAATGCAATTATTATCGGTCCCGGTGATTCCTGCGTTTGTAGTCGCAAATGCGGCACGGTGAAAATGCAGTAAATTGACGGTAACGATCTGGTTGATGACAGGCCGCGCGTTATTGCCGGGCAAGTTGCGCCGGAAACCGAGCTTGTCTTTCTTCGAGACTTCTTTCGTGGTTATCGGGATAATGACGTTATCGCCTCTCGAATCGTCGAGCTTTTCTCGTTAATCGCACAGACGACGCGGGATCAAGCGCAGCGGGTACACTCGGTTCTGCCTCAATTCTTGATAAAAAGAAACATTTATCCCGAATTTTTATTCCTGTATGAAAGTCCTGTTTCATACGTAAACCGTAGATCTTCGTGTAAATATAAATTTTTATGAGCGGGTGTAAAAGGAATCGAGAAAATGTTTCTTTACCATATTAAAAGGAGAAAGCAATTGAGAAAGAATTTCCTTATCCCAAAGAAGATACAAAATTGTATTGCTGTGCATTAAATATTTTTCTACGGAGTGTGTGCAAAGACCAACATACTAAAAATGGGTTCAAAATCTCAATAAATAGGTACGTTTTTTCTCGGCATATAATTTTAGCTCTAGCATCTTTATGTAATAGTACCTAGACTACTTCAGCACTTACAGTACGAAAAATTGCAGTTCCTTTTAAATATTTGCAACAGTTTGCAAAAGTGTGTGGATTTAAAAAAAAACTGCGGTAGAGTGCTGTAGATTGTAATCTGTGGTTCAATAAAGAAGTTCGTTCAAAAATTTCTGATGGAAACATCGTTATAATTTCAGTAATTGTAAAAGAACAAATAAGGAGTATTTTTCTTCAAGCCTTCTTTTTAAAGACAAGAATTGAGAAAAACTTTCTGCATCGTATTCCAAAGAGGATACATATAATTGCATTGCTTTGCTTTAATCGTTTTTCTATGAAGAATTTGACACTAAACTTACCATTAAAGCTGACTAGCATGTGTTGCCTTATAAAAATGTCACGATGAGTTTATTTAGATTTTGTGCGATTCTTATTATAATGTACACTTTAATAAACCAGCGTGTATAATCATTTCCAACATCTTCATAACTTCAATAATTGTGAAATAAAAAATCTGAAACGGGTCATTCGGCCTGTGGTAGGTTTAGTGTTGAAAAGACCGATAATGTTATGAATTACAAGTCTCAATAAATGCGTCCTCCCGTAATAATTTAGATCTAACATTTTTATGCAATAGTACTTAGTCTATTTAAGTAATTTCTGTACGAAAAATTGCAGTTTTTTTTTATATGTTTGCAAGAATCGGTAACCCAAGTAATACTGTATCTACCAGACCGATAAAATTGATCGGTCTCTAATTTCTTGCTCCACAATTATTGAAATTACACTGCTTGCATGAAAAATGATTGCGTAAATCGATTTCTTCACGTACAGAGTGTAGCAACAGTTAACAAAGAATCCAATAAATGCACATCAGAAATGCTAATCATTTCTGCGAGAAGATCTAAGCGAGCCACTTTAATTGCACGGTGCTACAACTGTTAGGGGACACAATAACCGCAATTAATAGCGTTTCCGCAACCGGAAGGAGGTCTCCAGTCGATCGAAAGAATTTGATAAGGTTCCACGGAAATCAGGAAGGTGCAAGAAGGATTGTTCTACCGGCGAAGAACATTCCGACGGTAATTAAAGCGTTGCGTAAAATTCAAAGAAGACGCGGGGAGAGAAGAGGCCCGTGTGTTTCGGGCAATTTCTCGTTTTGCTCGCGCCACAATGTAGAAACGGAAAGGGTTGGAGGGGGGGGGGGTGACGCGTGGAATCCACGAACTAGAGAACCCACGTACGCGGCGGATTTGCACAATAGGCGAAGTCGGTTACGAAAACACCTGCGGGCCATTTAATTCGAGGTACGAGGAGCGGACCACGTGAAAACGCACGAGCGAACGGGATTCTATCGGGCGCTCCTGAATCGCATCGTTGCGATTTTACTGCAGCTTGCATTGCTCCGCCTTCCACTCTACTCTCACCCGTTTCTGTAGTTTTTTCCTTTGAACTGAAATTGGTAATCGAGTTCCATTCACTTTGCGAACGGTGGGGAAAGGGAACCGAATTTTAAGCCAACTTTGCGATTTTTTCACCGCAAAACTGAAAAAGCTTTGGATACCAGACTCCAATCGGAGTTTCTATACAGGTTTTAATTGTGTCTACGCCTTTTTTTTAAAAAGCTGAGATCAAGATTGAGGTTGTTATAAACAATTGATCCCTTCGGTGTTCTGCATGGGTTTGGAGTCTACTCTACTCTACACAGTGAATTTTAGGTCAGCTTTGCGATTTTTTCACCGCAAAACTGAAAAAGCTTTGGATACCAGACTCCAATCGGTGTTTCAGTACAGGTTTTAACTGCGACTACGATTTTTTTTAGAAAGCTGATGTCAAGATTAAGGATGTTATAAATAATTAATCACATCAGTGTTCTACAAGGGTTTGGAGTCTACTTTACTCTACAGAGTAAATTTTAGGTCAACTTTGCGATTTTTTCACCGCAAAACTGAAAAAGCTTTGGATACCAGACTCCAATCGGAGTTTCTATACAGGTTTTAACTGTGTCTACGATTTTTTTTAGAAAGCTGATGTCAAGATTAAGGATGTTATAAACAATTAATCACATCAGTGTCCTACAACGGTTTTAGGTGTGCCTGAAGGGTTATATTAAGGCTGTATTTGCGAATTTTTTACTAGAAAACTATGAAAATTTTTGTAATCGGATTTCATTGCATATTTCGATAGACGTTTCAGCTGCATCTACAAATTTTTCGACCAAACAGAATTCGAAATTGAGTCTGTTACAAGAGCTCGAAGTCAGCTATATCCTGCAATAATGTCGAATCTGACGCGAAAGGCAAAGTTTGCGATTTTTTATCATGAAAGTACAAAACCCTGAGTTTCAAGATTATTACGTACACTTTTGTTCATGTTTTGACAATATCCTCAAATTTGTAGACCACGAGAAATCCAAAATTGAGCTTGTCCTAGCGATCAAATGTACTCAGTAAAAAAGCGCAAATATGGCTACGGTGGGTGCTGCAATAAAAATTATAAGAATGACATCATTTGGCGATTAACATCATTAATTGGCAAAAGTAAAACTTTCAGAGCTTCACTGACAGTCTCGGTAATGATGCAAAATTTCGAAATTAAGAAGCAAATGTCAGACTTTCGGCAGACATTCTATTTATCCCCCGCAATCACAGAGTTCGAATGCTTCTCCGCCCGTTTAATATTGGATAAAGTCACCGCGTTTAATGCGAAGAAAGTGCAATATGAATGACACGAGTGAAACGTAAAGTATGGAGAAATTGTGTGCGATCCCTCGTAACTTGTCCTTACGCTGGGACCACTTGAGCAAAGATAACGAGAGAAAGTAGCAGCGGGCACGAATCAAACTTTCGGACGCGTAGAAGAACCGAGCTAGATAGTGCGAAATGACTGTATCATGTATGCGGGTTACCGTCGCTGACATAATTTGAAAAAGAAACAAAGAAAGTCGGCGATCGTAAAACAAAACGCGATATTGAAAGTTATTAGTCGCCTGGAAGGATCCTGCGAGTATGCGCGAGAATTATTTTCACGACTGAAAACCGTGGTGTGGAACACCGATGAGGTACGCGAATTGATAACAGCTGATAAAAGGCACCTCGTTCGAGCGACGGTCGCGATTAGATCAACTCCGGTTCGACAACATAATTTTAATACGTACGGAATCCGTCCTCGAGGCGAATAAGAACTTTGCACTGTCAGGTAATCAGTATGTTGTAAGTATTCTTGCATTTCTACTGCATCACAGTTTTTTAAAAATTATAAAATGGAAAATTATATGAAAGTGAATACTCTCTCTTTCCATTTGCAGTTCACTGGAACGGCCTATGACTTTTTTTATAATTTTTACGAGGAATTAAAGACAGTTCTAACACATAGACATGTTCAGAAAATTATGGAAGTCAAAATTGCATGCAATTGAGTACTACGTTGTTCTTTTTTTATATTTTATTGAGGCCTCTCGTGTCCTTTTGCAATTTTTATGAGACATTAAAGTTGCTTCGGTGCATCATATGCACTTCTCCGAATTGCAATTTAAGATCGCACAACATGATCATTGAATACAACAGACAAGTTTCTTGTGTCAACATTAACATGACGTATTCGTGCATTGTCGGGCGCAATTGCGCAAGAGTACACAGTATATAATTGTCTCACATAAACAATCAGAGGTGCAATACAATCCGACAGCAACAAACCTTGCAAAACAAAAAAAAGTGATGTCACACAGCTCTGTTATCGCAGGTCAGCGAATACATCACGTTTAGCAGCGAGAATCTGTGTAATTCTTTACAATTAAAAGTAAAGGCAATGTATTATATCTACTTCGATGATAAGCACGTTCTTAAGAAACGAAGGATTATCGTGTCGCTCCGCTGCATTATCTTTTACGCCATTTTTTATGGCCAGCTCGTATTATTTCTCGCTGTCGTGCAAAGAAGTGTCGCAATCATATCTAATGACCTTCGCAGACAATGAATTAACACTTCGCTATTCAAACATTTAAACTTAAATCCTTGAATGTCGAATAATAATTTTTTGCAGCAGTGTATAAGTATAATACGTATATTAACACTAGATTTACGGGATCCGTAAAAATGACGGGTTCTAATATTTTTAATTTACGATTATTGAAATTGTCAAGCTGTATTCGTGAGGAGTTATTCAAGAAATTTATTTCTTTGTATAATTTTTAAAAAATGATTAAAAATTTGAATAGATACACTCTTGTTATCTGTGTAAAGTAATGTACAATAGTTACGTTTAATGCTCCGTAAAGCTAGTGTTAACCCATTGCACTCGAATGGTGACTCTGAGGCATCAGTAAAAATCACCACATCATTGCTCAAAACAGATTTTATATTACTAAATTCGTCAATATTCTACAAATTGCTAAAAGTTCGAGTGTGGTATGAGAAAACAGGTTAAATTTCATGTGCACAATGTAAGAAAGATTACATGGAATGAAAATGTTTTAGGTTGAACGAAATGTCTTGATTTTAGAATTAAAATTGCTTGGAGTGCAAAAGGTCAAACATCCCTCTCATGTTAAATCTATTAAGTTTGATTGAAAATTTGTCTTGTACTATTTTTTGACAAGAATTCTGGGACGTTTTTCGAAAACCCATCAAAGCTTCACGCACCCTTTCCTCAGAAATTTAAGATCCAGTACGGAACAAGTTTAATTGAACCCGGTCGCCATGATGGCGGCGCGAACGACGTCGACGACGTCGACGCCGTCGAACTTCCCTCGAAATTGCCGGACTTTGCAACGCCGTTTAATTGCTTGTGGAATTTTGCTAAATCATTGACGCGACGCCGCGCGGGAATCGCAGAGTTTCGCAATTTCGGTTTACCCGGTACTTTCGCGGAAACTTGCGACACGTTCGTGTCGCCAAATAGCTTGCGTTTATCTCGAGACTGATCCAAAGACCACTAGGAAAGACTGTCGTATAAAAGTGATCGCGATCGGTTCCATTTTGATCGATCAGAGAGAAATTGCACTATTTTGTTAACTATTTTAAACTGTTGAACCATTGTGCTGAATATAGGATAATGTTAAATTGGATAACGTTGTTAATCGGCGAAAGTCGTATCGATGGTGGATAAACAAAGAAAATTACTGTTTACCATTTCTTTATTGTTGGGCAGAAACAGATTATCTAAATTATTTAAGAGAACTGGGCTGTATCTAATAATTAAAACGTCTATTGTCGTGTAGGACTCGATAGCAGCCCATGGCGAAAGCCCTACTATTAAAGGTGGCCAAGCTAGGAATATTGTACTGTATCATTTCTTTATTGATAGGCAGAAACAGATTATCTAAATTATTCAACAGGACTGGGCTGTATCTAATAATTAAAACATCTATTGTCGTATACGACTCAATAGCAGCCCATGGCGAAAGCCCTACTAAAGGTGGCCAAGCTAGGCAAATTGTACTGTATCATTTCTTTATTGATAGGCAGAAACAGATTCTCTAAATTATTATTCAAGAGGACTGGGCTGTATCTAATAACTATTGTCATATAGGACTCGATAGTAGCCCATTGCGAAAGCCCTACTAAAGATGGCCAAGCTAGGAAAATTGTACTGTATCGTTTGAAATACTTGCTAATACACATTTAGTATTTAAGATTAGTTGGCAGCCCATAGTGGAAGCCCTACCAAACGAACACGAAATATTGTGCCTTTGTATCTCCTTTCTCTTGAACAAGAATTTATCTAAACTCATTGAGGTGCTTGTAATCTAATCCTAAGACATATCTACAATTTAAAATTGAATGGAAAATTGTACATTATCGTATCTCCGCTGTTGGATATGGATTATAATATAAATTAATCAAAGTGACTTAACATGAGACATATATAGCGTTATTTTAAACTAGATGGTGGCCCATAGTGTGAGCCCCACGAAAGACGAACGGCCAAGAAAAATTGTACTTTATAGTTTCGTTTCTTTCGGACATGAATTTAGTTAAACTAATCAAATTGACTTATTTGTAATTTGGTGCTAAGACACGTATAAATAGATAGCCATTCAGATCTAGATGGTGGTCCATGGTGAAAGCCCTATAATCGGAGCTAGCTTAATAATCTTTTCCAGAAAACAACGTACGATAAACAGCCCATGACGAAAGCCCTAACAATGCAGAATGAAACAATGTGCCAGTCTTAAAATGAACCTGAGTGAAAGTAAATAATGCTTAATATTTTGAACAATATAATTATTAGATTGGGGATTTTATGCATTTATGACAAAGATATGTAGATCAAATGAAGGCGAGTAAAAACATTCAAGCGATTTAAAAATACCAGTAAATATTTAAAAAAATATTTAAAAAAAACCATTAAGATATGAAATGAATATTTACGTAACGTCTGCATCTGGCAACTAATGCAGACAATTCTATATATTACATAAAGATCTGCAGTCAAATAATTATCGTTGAAACACTAGATAGAGTAGCAGATTGAAGCATAGGGAAGGTTCGGAGGCAGAATCGCTAGACATTTCGGATTCAGCGCAAAAGAGAACAGGGATCGAAGTTGAACGGGTCGCAAAAATAGAACCGGCGCGTCTTCGCGTCACTTCTCCACCCCCGCAAAGATCACGCAACACTTTTCCTTTTTCTCTGGCCGCGGGATGTCGGTTTTGTCGTTCAAATTCTGAAAGTCACTGCGAGAGATCTCGATCGTGGGAATAGAATTCAGAGGATCGAGAGCTCTAACGCGCACGCACCCGGCTAAATTTAATTTCTTTAAATTGCGCGGTGAAAACTCTCGACGCTGGCGCCTATTGTTCACCGTACGCACCAAAAAAAAAGAAACACTGTTTCACCTTGCCGTAGAAGCATTCCGATAAATCTGTGCGGTATCTTAATATTCTAAATAATGCAGAATGCTCCCAAAAATTCACACTTCCGTAGCCACTTTCAGAGCACCCAAAATAAAATACGATTTTGAAAAGCGTATGATATCGACAAACAAGATTATTCATTTCACAGAAAAAGAAGAAAAGGATTGGAAGAAGAATAGACCAAAGAAGAAGTACAATAAGGATGAAAAGGTAAAATTAAATAAACATAAATAAATATATATGTATAAACTTCATCATTTAGGACTGAGAAATAATAGTAATAGAAACAAAGAGTATTAGGTTAAGTTAGCTATAAGAGAATGCAACTGGAAGTTCTCCTGGATCGAAAAGTAAAGATTATGATAAATAATAATAATAATCACTTATTATTATTTGAATAAAATAAAGTACTATCTTCCTTGAACAACGTTAAACGTTTTAAGTAAACAAGGAGTCGCAACAAAGTGATCCTTCAAATTAATTTTAATTTCGTCCAGCAATGAAAAATCAAGCAAGGGGTTAAAGAGCGCAGGCGCCAAGCACAAATCACGTTTCGGAGCGGCGAGGATCAAACCATAGGGAACAGGTCGTGATTCATCATCGCGATGAGGCAGCATCATCGTCGAGACACCATCGCGACGTAATTATGATTAACGACGCGGATGTTTGCGAAGGACAAGAGCGTCCCCTGCTACAGTTCTTTCTTTTACGTTTCACCCTTGAGTTACCTGTCCCTCGTTTCACCCCTCAAAAAATTAAAAAACCAACGGAGAAGAAAGAATGATCGTTGAACCTGTTCCCAGGATCAGATTGCCTAATTAATTTCGAGCGGCTGGTCGACAAACAGGCAAGCTAACGAATCGACGTCCGAGGATGATGCTCTGCCATCAAACTTCATCAGCTTTTATTAATTACGACACCGGTCACGGCGTGACGATCACCCGGCGCTTGACACTATTCCAAACCGGTATAGTTTCGTAATCATGCTCTCTGAAACCGACGAGTCATGATCTCGTCGAGACGGTATCTTGATGTTGACAATTGACTTTGTTTAACAGAGACAGCATTTGTCACCGAATATGTCGGTGAGGTGCGTTCCAGATTTGTTTGCGAACGCTAAAGCAAACGAGCATTAAAGCATGAAATTGTTAATTGGGGAGATAAAAAAGAAGATGAATTACCTACAATTGATTTGATTGAGTGAAATGGAGCGACGACGAGAGAAAATGTTATTTATTAATTAAAGAATTATAATTGCAGTAAAGCATCGGGAAAATATGCTTTCAAATCAATGTCAATTAATTTTATTGGGTGACATGAAGCGAAGACGAAAGAACTAGTTAATTGACGAAAAACATATAATTGAAATACAGCATCAGAAAAATATTCATTGAAGTCTTGATGAAAGAGAGGATCAATTTAAATTGATTTTATTGGGCGAATTGATGCGAAGTCAAACGAAATGGTCATTTGACGAATAAATACAATTTAATTCGGGTATCAGGAAAGTATCTATTGTACTTTGACTGAAGAAGAAGAAGATCGTTGAAAATCATATTTTATCGTGGGCAATGGAAGAACACGTTAAATGTTTCACAGTGTGAAGCAAACGAAATTAGATTTGTTTTAGACTCTTTCATTTGGGACTAGAAAAATATCATTGATTTTTTAACCGATTAAGAGTATTTATTTTATGTTTGTAGTAATACTGAAGAAAATGTTTGGCTACCCGTGGCTCGAGAATAAAAATTGGCAAGTCAACATCAAACTTGATACAAGAAGATCAGCTTCTGTAATATATGATCCGCAATTTCGCAGAGATCTCCCAGGGAATAGAACAATGTTCGGACAATTGATTCAACGACAAATCTCTACAAGAGATCCGTACTTCCCGGCAGCTGGTAATAGATACACCCGACTGAGAAGATGAATTCCTCGGCCAAGGCATCAAGGAAATTGCTTGGCCAAAATGCCAGCTAGTCGTGGGACGCCGAGTCGGTGCCAAGAATTCGTGAAACTTAATTCGAAGATTGAGAGAGGATGACCCTATGTCGTCGTTCGTTGTTTAAATCTTCTAAAAAAATTCGATAACATTTTTATTTCTCTTCAATTTATTAAAACTATTAGAAGAAGAAATACATTTTTATTTATCTTCTGTCTTTCGCCAGCATTTAAGCTGTGCAATTTTATTCATTGAATAGAATTTACAGGGCCGAATAAAAATTGAATAGACCACCAATTGTCTGTTTATTTTCTATTACTTTACACTTTTGTATTGCCTAGCGATTTATTCATCTATCTATAGTACGTCGATGCATCAAGGATCGAACGGCTATTTAATTAATGGGAGAAAGCTCGCTTAGTATGTCGCTCGGCTGTCACGCAAGAAGATGACTGTGTAACCCGGAAATTTGTATGGCGCAGCTGCGAATAATAGCAATTATTGATACCGATCATGTTCGAACAGCTGGCCTGTACGATTTTCGATCTCGAGAAGATCTCTCTTTCCCGTACCGAAATTACGCTTCCGAAGTGAGCGGTAGGTGGCCCGAACTACGCTGTGTATCGTATACTTTTCTCTACCGTGAATTTACGTCGACGTTTGAGGTCGCGTCCTTGGAGCGTCATTACGCGAGAACCGATGTGAGTCAATTTGCGCGAAAGTCTCAGCTGGGTGAAAGTCACGAAAGTCGATCGAAGAAATTGCAAAAATCGGATGGAGAGTCGCGGGACACACCGTTAATTAGGTCTCCCGTGTTCACCAATTCCTGGCGACGAAATCGGAAGACGGTCGAGACTCGAAATACGAAGTCGGTCGGCGAGAGTTTAGAAATTCGATGACGATCGACGTGCGGTTTTTCAAATCGATCGGCGAGTCGATCCTTTAACAGGATACGGAGATTTTTAACCGTAGATTACGACAGCGTCGTCAAATTTACGATCTGGCAACTCAAATTTATTTAAAATCGACAATTAAACACGCGCAAGTGATCTGCACCGCCATCTGCTTTTCTAATATTTGGCTCCAATTACCTCCGAGATTTTATTGCGACAGGACATGATTTTTAGTTTAAAAAATACCACAGAGGCGTCATAAAAAAATACGAGGAAGACATCATAGTCACCGTAAAGTATTGTAATCTATTTAGGGTTAAATTGTTAGCCTAATGACGAGATCTAACTAGCTTGATGATCAAGTCAAAACATTCGGATGTAAGAATGTGGAAGAAAATTTCGAAGTCGATCGGACAGATTGAAGGTATTGGATTTTTTGAAGAAGAGACTTCTGATATAGAAAATGTTAAAAATCATAGTTCAAGAATCCAAGCTAGGCGAAAAATCTGTCTTAATAGTAAAGGATCTATTTTATTCTAAACATACGTTTAGATCCTTTTAAATAAAAATTAAAATAGTGTTTCTTTTAACCCTTGTGTCAATAACCTGTACCTAAACTTTAAATTTCATTTTAAATCTTCCTTAACGTTTTGCTGACCAATACCAAGATTATTGCAGATTTTTATATACCTGGATGATCAAGAATAATTTACAAGTGAGACATAAAACTATGCATTGAAACTGAATCTTGTAGAAAATTTTGGTAACTGACATGTTAAAGGATGCAGAAAATAAAGTCTGCTCTAGATGTGAAAACTTATGGAAAATCTAAATGTAGAACAATACGAAGAAGCACCACTGGTAGTATTTCATTTAAAAGATACATACAATGAAATCTTTTCTAGAGCTACCCTGGAAGTAGATTTAATTTTAAAGCACTCTTTGCGATTTTGTGGCTAGAAAACTACGAAAGCTTTTGATATCAGACTTCAGTACATGTTTTGCAAGATGTTTTAACTATATCCTCAAATATTTGTGCAAAGCAGAAATAAAAATTGTGCTTACTACAAGCGATCAAAGTCACCCATGTCCTGTAACAGTCCAGAGTGTAAAGACTTAGGTAAACTACGACTATCTTTGCGAATTTTTTACTAGAAAACTACGGAAACATTTGATATCAGACTTCAGTACACGTTTTGATAGATGTTTTAACTATATCCTCAAATAATTTTACAAAGCAGAAATCGAAATTGTGCTTACTACAAGCGATTAAAGTCACCTATATACTGTAAAAGTCCAGAGTGTAAAGACTTAGGTAATCTAGGGCCATTTTTGCGATTTTTTTGCTAGAAAACTACGAAAGTTTACGATGTCAGACTTCATTGCATATTTTGATGTAGAACAATCTGCAGAAGGGTCATTGGTAGTATTTTATTTGAAGAATGCAGAAAAATTTGTAGAATTTTCATTGAAGGATGCAGGAATCGGATTTAGATCTGCTCATCAGGGTTCGTTTAGATCATCTCATCAGGATCATAGGTTGGTCTCTTATTTTCGAGGAACAAGTGAGCGAACAGGTAACCTTTCGGCATGCGTTTATCAACTTTCATTTCACTCGACATATCGAGAAACGGCCCGGCGATTTCTCACCGAGCACATCATGCATTCCTCGATGACCCGGGATGCACCTTCTTCTGTCAGGGTGCTCGCGGGTCGTTGCACGTGCAGACTGCAACAGTCCGTTCGATTCCGCAACGAGCTGCGCTATAGCCGGCAATTTGCGATCGATCTATCCCGGTGCGATCGAATCGGTGCCATCGAACCGAGAACCTTGACGATCCTCTCTCGCTTCGGATGGTTTCTCGCCTCTTCTCCGTTCCGATGCGATATAAATAGGTCAATAGGAAATTGAGTGCGGCCTGTAGCTACAGCGACGACGCTTCCTCCGAAGTTCCGTTCCAAAATAAATCCACCCTGGAGGACCAGTGCCGTAGGTCAAAGTCTCCTAAAGTGCCTCGCCCGTCGTCGTTATTAGTTGTTGCCGTTTTAGCCGAGCGATGAAATCTTCTAGCTTCTCCAGATGCGCTCTGGGATATTAGCGAAGACTGTCGGGTGGTCCGAACTAGGGTTGTTACTTTCCTTCGAAGGTCGAAGATTTTGAAGCTTCGATTCGTTCCCAGTTAACGGATAAGAAGCGAAAAAAGTTGAATCTGCGCGAATGAAGACGCTCATTTTCTAAAATGCGTTACAACGTAAGACCGCCACGGGAAGCCTTCACAGAATTTAATAAAACTCATTGAAATTTTGTTTCCGAAGTATTATTTTTCAAGTACATTCGTGATATGATCCCAAAATTTATTAATAGAATGCAGTTTTTTAAATTTAATTTAATTACGAACAGTCCAAACGGAAAGATCAGTCTAAGTCTAAGTCACCGGTGACTGACATGGCGCTTAACGTGTTAATAGTTTTATTTATCACAAAGCGTGACATGCTATGAAACTCATAAGTTACAACTTCATACCTTTCAAATACTTTGAAATTTCGTGCACTTCCAAGACTTCGAAATTTCGAAACTTCGAAGTTCCCTTCGTTCCTTCGAAGCTTCGGAAAAGTAACAGCCCTAGTCCGAACACATATCGATCTTCTCTTCATCGGCTTCAAGTATTCATGATCGATCCTTCCGGATAGTTGAAATAGATTTCCTTGGTTTAGATCACTTGAAATATTGTACCTGATGGAATGCGTTCTTTGGAAATTTTCTACAGCCAAATGACTGGAGGTAGGTTTGCGAAATTAATATGGTGCTTAGTCAACACCTTCGAGAATATATAGAACAATTTTCAGTTAAAAATATTCGTTCATTAATGAGTTATGATGGTTTATTTGAACATTCTCTGGCTATAGATAAGAGAACAGTAGAGCGGACACGAGATTTGCATTCTTCCACTCGACACGCTATAGTGTCGTCAATTTTATAAATTTTGATATGCAATTTACTTCAAAATACTTTCAACATGTTCATCTATGGAAGAGAATTTCTAAAACATTCTTATTAATTGAATATCTGTGAAGAAAATACGAATTTTCGACCTGGATCTCCCAAATCAATTCTTTCTCACTCACAATTAGTTGCGCGCGTTGGGATTAGCAAATAAAATACTACAATGATTAACAAAATTGTAGAATGAAGAAAAAGCGCGACCTTCCGTGGAAAGAGACGTGAGGAAACAGAAAAGAACAGAGCCGGTGGAAAAAGAAAGAGGCACAGATGCACAGATAAGAGCGTGCCGTGAAGAAAGGAAGAGAATGCAAGAACGAAAACAGAGACGCAATAGAGGAAGCGATTGCGGAGTAGAAGGAAATTGTGACTTATAGCATCCTTCCAGGACATCGTCGCACCTGGTGTTGCATCGCCCAAGGAGAAATCCTCCTCGTATGTGGCGTTGTTCGACCGCTACGTATTTCTACGCAGGCTTTTCCCTCGAAATGTAGCGCAACTGTTCGCGCAGGGTCATTTGAAACGCATTCCGCAGAGTTTCGCTGCTTGCATAAGCTTGGATTGATGAAGGATGCGTCGGACGTGGGTCACATGCGACCCGGAAATGGATGGGTTCGAGCCAAAGAATAGTTTTCTGTGTTCCAATTTTGAAAAATTCCTAAGTTGGTCAGTGCATTTCTGTATTGAAATATATGATAATTTTAACTTTTTCTTATGAAAGAATAGAAAAATAAGCTTGATCAATTTTTTCAGAGACTGGAAAATATCCTACAGTAATAATTGAAATTCCCAGATGATAATTGAGCAGCTGGTTTCAACTAAACATACAGAAAATTGATGGAGCAATGCACATTCATTTTTAAGAGCTCTTTCAATCTTTGTCTATGAATTGTGATATTTAATATAATTATCAGACTGCAAGTCTTTATGCAAAATAAATATTGTCTACATTGATTGTAAGCAACAGAAGCTAAATGAAAATATATTTTTTCCTTTACTAATTTTAATAAGTCGAGCATAGTATAACAGTATTCTTGAAATCTTGTAATTTCTAATCTTTCATCTTCAATCTTTAATCTTTTTAATCTTTAATTTTATGCATAAATACATAAAATCTGCAGTCTAATAATTATCAAGGATATTTATGTTAAATGGAGATAGCTGAGCATAAATAAAGTGCCTTGGCAATGAAACGTAACAATAATCAAAAAAATTGATGAACTATTTTAGTGTCTGAACAACTGAGTTAGCGATTCAAGCGAATGTCCTTAATTCGCATTGCAGAATAAATGTTTTAAGCGATTTTCCTGAAGCCACAGAAGCTAATAAGCAAATTTCTGCAGTAAAAATGCACGGTAGCGCGAAATGCAGCTCGTTTTGCGCTCCAAGCCTAAAAAGTCGACCAGCTGCATCCAGCCCTGACCAACATACATCCAAGGAGATGATCGTAATTTTTTTCTCTGCCCTGGGAATCGCAATGATAAAGCCGCGGAACAAGGAAGACCGTGATTTCAGCAAACGTGATGCATAATCCACTCCCACTTTGCCTCTCTCGTGCACACTCGTGCATCGTTACGTCAGAAAGAGCACATCCGCCAAGAAAAGACGTAAATATGCCACCTGCTTGTCCCTGCTTTATAGCATGTTTCCAAATCATCGTCGAGAATTACGATTCATTGCAGAAAAATGTAATCCGCGAGCTCGTAAACCGTTCCTGTTATAGTCCCGCGGCCCCGGCCAATCAAAAGTGAAATACGGTTTAACTATCTGTTTGATTGTTTCGGCGCAGTAAAACCAGGATAATATTAATGGATCCAGTGTAACGACTCTGCAAATGAAATACTGGACTGTGCGAAAAAATCCTGACACGCTTCCTGACCCCGGATTAATTGTTTTGTTCGAATTCATCAGCGTCGAAGAGGTGGAAGCGTTAAAATCTCGAGAATATGTAGATACAGTGAATTATCGATGAATACAATCATAAAAATTATACAAAATCAAAGCAATATATTTGATAAAACAAAAACTAAGAAGATTAGTTTTGTGAGATTAATTACTGTTTCAAACCTCTTCTATTCCTCAGATCGTAAGGATATTTTGTACATCCAATCTACCAACGAAAAAATTAATTTTCAATTCTGTATAAATAATTCCGTCACCCAGATATGAGTGACATGGCGATGAAAGTGTTAATTGATAATAGAATGGTTGAGCATTAACAGCAAGTGCGTTTAGTCTGATTTTGCACGATTACTGTCATAAATAAATTCGAAAGAAAAGAATACAATATGGAATAACAAACCTAAAGAATATGCTACAAGAAAAAAATTCCTGCGTTCAAATACCAGCATTCCTGAAGGATATTGGATTTTGTCATCTAATTTAAAACAAATACACTGCGGTCAGTAATAACCTGAGAAAGGGCATGTGCCTAAAAAATTCAATTAAAACAAAAAAAATTTCCCGTATAAGTATCTTGATCATTTTCCTAAGCATAAAATAGAAAAGCTAGGATAAATTATTGTAACCAGTGTTTTTCTCAGTATTAATTTAATTTTAGATACTTATTAATTTTATTTAAGATAAAATTGTTCGTCGAAAATCTGCTGCATACGTAGAAAATGTAAATCATAAAATATAATGGTTATCCGACTGCGGATTTTGTGTATTTATAATATAAACGCGTAGATGGAATATAAACCATGAGATAAATGAAAGGGATTTGAATAATGTCGATATACTATCATCAACTTATGAAAATTGTGAAAGGAAAAAATAAATTTTTATCTCATTCCGGTACTTTATAATTAATGCAGAAAATTTTTATTTCGCATATAGAGATCCGTGGTCTAATGACTATACTGCGGATCTTTATGCAAATTCCCATTTTCGTAGGTTGCTTTATAAAAATCAGTAGAGCTGAGAGAACATTTCGTTCGATAATACAAATTTTCAATGGTTGAAGTAAAACAGAAATACTATAAATTTTTGTGCATAAACATATCAGTTCGTATGTTGCATAAATTTATATGTGTTACAAATTCACGAAAGTCCACAGTCTAATACTGTTCAATTTATGATCGGTACGAATTTGATTTAATTCGATACATATTGAAATTGTATGGACATTATGTTTGATGCGGGATGTATGCAGGAAATTGTGTCGGACCGACGTTTAAAAAATAAAATTATCGTACCGGATAAAAATTTACACGTGCCACAAATACATAAAGATGCGCAGTCTAATAATAATTAATGATAGGTAGGAATTTGATTTAATTCGATGCATATTAGAATTTTATGGAGATTGTGTTTCTTGCACGATGTTTGCAGGAAATTGTGTCGCACCAAGGTTTGAAAAATAAAATTTCCAAGCGGATAAACATAATGAGAAAGGTGTCCAGTGTACAGTTCTCACATTGGACGGCGATGGTATGCGAGTGGGAGCGAACGCAACGCATCTCCGTGTTATTGGGACAAGGTCTCTAGCAACTTCCAATTTCTCCCGTAGAAGCTGCCAGGGACAATGACCTAGTAATAACAGTGAGAGAGCAGCGGAGAGTACCATATGCTGTCGAGCTACGACCGACACGAATTATTATCGGAACGATGATACTGGGAACGGTTCGCAGATACGCTCATCACTCTATTCACCTGGCTCTTCAATTTTTCCGAACTCAATCGCCGCTTAAAATCACATTTATTATTTACAAAATGATCTAATCGACAGTTCTCAATTTTCTTTTAACCCTAAGCGACTCTGGGTCACTTGTGATCTATAATCACATTAAAGATGCACGTGCATTCATCCGAGCAATTGCATTTTTCTAACAGCAGTGAAAGTCTGTCCTCTTTATGCTGTAGAGATTGTTATTAGATGATTCGACGATTTAGAGTGTGCAGATAATGAAATTTGTTGTGTGGGTAGGAAGTGACCCAGTGGAAACTCGCTATATTGCAATTTTATGCTAGCCTTTTACTATTTGAAGATGCAGACAATAATTTTTAATTCCCAAATAATACTTGAAGAAGATAGTCTATTATTTTTCCTAATTTGTGTAAAGAGTACAGTTATCTTTAGCAAGCTGTATCAGCCATGAAGACTATTGCAAAAGCGAACGACAATACCTACATAATACACGAACAAATTTTCCGTGCAATCAAAGAATGAATCAAACACGATCCAAGAATATTGCGTCCCTATCTGATCGTCATTTTTCCGCGTAATCAGAGAACGGAATCAAACAGAGGAATCCCGAAGAGAAAGAGGGAAGAAATTGGTAAACAGCGAGTAATCAGGTGAAATTAATCGGACAACCGAGGAATGCTGTGCGCATTCCTATTTAATCTAACAGAGATGCTAATCTGGCATCGATAACGCGAATCGGCGTTGCGAAACGATGAACTGAACAACGCGATACATAATGTAGTAGTAACAGCGAAAATATGAAATAAGAAAAACAGCACCACGCCGAGGAGAAACTATTGCTAATTGCTTGGCGGAGTTCACTGTTCACGTATCCTAATTGCGAATTCCGGAACAAGAAACCTATGCACACGCGCGGAATATTGTAATAGTGTATGCATGCAGCTGCCGATCGCATCGCTACTATCTATGATACTGTTCCTCTCATTCAATGAAACATTGTGAATGCTTGCAGGAATTCCCATTCTATTCCTTTATCTTCGAAATATTATCGTAGTTTATGTTCGGACTGCAGGTTTTATGCGTTCATGATAAACACGAATTGATCAAATTCAAAACAGTAAAAATAGTTGAAGAAATTGCAGCTACTGTTTTATCATTTATTATTATTGTAATAAAATGATTATGAAAAGAAATAAATGCCTGTGGAGATTCTGTATCTTGCAATTAATCCGGACAATTTTTGTTTTAGATAAAAATTTCCAGTGTATGTTACTTTTTGATTTACTGGTGCTGGCTATTTAGATTCATGTTTCTTCTCTTAACAATTTTAGTAAGCTTCATACAACATAACTGAGTTATTAAATTCATTTTACTGTTTTACGGTTTTCCATTATCTCTAAAGATTGTTATCATCGACTGCGAATTTTCTTGCAGAATAAAAACGTTCTGCATTAATTGCAACAGGCAGGAATTGAATAGTAATTTCAAACAATAAAAAATTATAAGAAAGTAAGAGTATCAATACACCTTTTACAATTTATCCCTTATGTCAATAACCGGGTGCTCACTTGCAATTTCTTTTCAACATTTCTTTAATGTGCTTGTTGACAAACAGCAAGATTATCTATATTTGAAGCATACAAATATGCTTTGATACTATAAAGTACGACATCATTGGATATCATTATTAACATAAAACCACTAAAGAGAGAAATATTTTCCTATTTGGTCCCTATGTCTTGCAATGAATGCACACGATTTTTATTTTGCATAACCACCCTTGTGTGATTATTAAATCGAAATTTGAAATAGCAGGAAAGTTAAAGCAATTGGAGAATCTCAATATACAGGGTGGTCCATTTGTCTTGAGACAGTCAATTATTACGGAAACCAGCAGGAATATGAAAAAATGTTTTATATAAAATATCCTTCATATGAAGGGGCACATTTTTCCATAATGGCCCATTAAGGGTCAGATGAAGGGCAACTTCATTTTTTTAAATGGTAACCCATATTTTTTATTTCATATTCTTATTCTACATCGAAAAATAATAATATTGTACATAGCGCCATTAAATGTGCCCCTTCATATGAAGAATATTTTATATAAAACATTTTTCCATATTCCTGCTGGTTTCCGTAATAATTGACTGTCTCAAGATAAATGGACCACACTTTATGTATTACTTTCAATCTATTAGAATGATTAGAAAAAGAACGAAGTTACATGAATTCTATTTCTTGCTGTCAATACAGAAAATGTTTATTTTGCATAAAGATCCGCAGTCTCATGACAACGCGAAGTCCGGCAAGTTACCATAGTCTGATAAACTCCTCTTAGTTCGCATAACGCGTAAAATCCGCCAATAACCAACCACCGTCAAAACCAAGTGACAAACTCACCTTGAAGACCTCGGAGAAGAATCCAACGCCAATCTTCTCCATGTAGAAGTCGTCTAATCTATTCAAGGACGCGACTGCATGCCTGAGAGCCTGGCAGGACGCGCCGGTCCTTCTCTTGGTCCCGGTGTCCTGAAAAGCGTCCCCGGGGCACACGTTCATATTGTTGCACACGTTGCTCTCCATCTCAGTGGGTCTCCAAGGATCGCGGCACTTTTCTCTGTCCTTGTACGTCCTAGGCGACGACAATTGCAACTCGGTGGGCAAATCCTGCGGCAGACAGGATATGCAGCTCTGCTGCAGAGCGTCTCCGTTGCACTTCCAGTCTTTCTGCACCGGTGAGTCTTCTCTGTAACTTCTCTCGCAGCTGGAAGCCACGCTGTCCTTCTCGAGGTACACTTTCTTCTGATAGGATTCGCTGATCCGTGTTAACTCGACGTCCTCGTCGCAGGACTCGCCGGCAGGCGTCCTGGATAACCTGGAAGCCTTTGTCATCATAGCGACTCTTTGCGGCTCCCTGGAACCACCCTGTTTCTTCGCCAGCTTCGACGACGGCTCCCTGGAGCTTGTGTCGGCGTTCAAGTTGCTCAAACTTCTGGAGCACAGCACCCTCTGCGACTTCGCGGTCGAGTTGATCGTCGCGCAGCTCGTGGACTTGACAAAGTTAGGACAATTAGGATTCGAGGAGCATTTGTGGATCGCCGGACTCGTCGAAGAGCCGACCTTCGCCATCAGTACGTGGCCCCTTCCATGACAGCCGGTCTCCTTGCCATGAAACTTGGAGCAGCTCTTCGAGGCTCTAGCGAAATCCGGCGACGGGGTCGACGGCTGAACAGAGTTCCCAGGGGGACTGGACTCCTGGGAGCTGACGTGTGGCTTATCGCCGATCGTGAGACCCTCGGAAGTCGCCACGCTCTCCTTGCTCCTTCTTATCGATTTATCCTCGAGCAGGTGGGAAGACGTCTCGTTCTCCTTCGATCTCAAGCCCTTCGGCTTGTCTTCTTTGTTCGTGGCTTCGATGGAAGATCCGAGAACCTCTTTGACTCTTCGTGGCTTCTGGTCCTCGATGGACGGCGCGTCGAAGATGACAGGGTTAATGTTGTCCTTGGACCTCCAGGGCTTAGGTTTGCTATCGTCAAGCAGGTGCGGCGCCTCGGAGACCACCTGGACACTGTCCTTCGGCCTCCAAGGCTTCGACTTCTCCTCGCAGGTCCCACCAGGTGTCTCCTCGGCTGAGAAGCAAGGCAGACACGTCGCGCCCGCGGACTTGGCGCAGGACTTGCAAGGTGGATCCGGCGTGTTCGAAGGTGGCACCTTGCCGAACATGTTCACCGTTGTTAGATCAGCTGGGCCGGAGGATCTCCTCGCCCTGCATCACACGAAGGTTCCCAGTCTCTCTACAAGTTCCCAGATTTGTCTTTTAGACCAACCAGATTTCCGCAGGATGAACTCCTGCGAGGACTCCGGCCTCGAGGCAATTGTCAGGCATCGTTTAGCTCACATTTAACCTCGGCTCAGGTGTCCGAGCTGTTTGGCAGTGGCAGCACGAGCCGGAATCACAGTCAACGGGGACATGGGGCCTAGAGGACGCACTGCGGTAAACGGAACGATGAGGACATCGCAGGAACCTTGTGGAACAACCGAACTTCTTGGCACATCTCTTGCTGCTTTGTACACCGCTGGCCTCGTCTTCTCTTGCCGGCCTCGGGATTCGGGCTTTCCTGGAAGAAATCTGCGAACAGAGCGCCTCGTGAATATCAAGCAGCGGCCTTGATGGGGGCTAGTGGGACTCTGGTCAGCAATATCCAATGATTTGTTAACACGTTGGTTGTCAACGTCGCGCATATGCGATCACAGCAATTTTATGTTTTACTTAACAGTCGCACAGCGGACCGTTCTTACAACTACAAGGTGCCTAGAAAAAGTATTGCACACTCTTTAAAAAAGAATAAATTTTTTAAAATTTGTTCACACAAGTTGAGCTTTTTGGGATGCCGAAAGGATTAGCTTACTAGAGAATGTGCAAAGAAATTATTTAAAAACTATTACTGTACGATATTATTTAAAACAACAAGTAAAGGTTACGATTATTAAGTTACGTATATGCATAAAGTTTCGTCGAAATTAACGTAGTTACGAGCTACAAATGATTAATAATTCTAAAAATCGCGAGAAACTTTGTACGTGTATATAACTTGCTTAGATTTACAAAAGGCATGTTTTAAATTTACATCGTAGGTTCAGATGAAAAAGTTAAAAATCAAAATCTTCATTTTTTCCTTTGCAATTCTGATCAATAGGAATTAAAAAAAATTCAAGTAGTAAAGTTTTAAAAAATTATTCCTTTTCAAAGGGTGTGACGATAATTTTTTGGACACCGTATATCAAACTGTTGAATAGAAAAAGGAAGTATACCGATCTCTAGTTACGTAAACAATTAAAATGTTAAATTTAGGGTTGGCTACAAAAGGATTAAGGAGCAGCCTTATCGCGTCCGGTTCGTTATGGCAAACCCTTCAATCGAGGAGTGTTTTATGGGATCAGATTAAACCCAACGGCACGACACTGCCACACTGCGCCACGCTAACCCATATCCATACACAACCGATGCAACCCACACTCAATGTATATTAAAGCCGCGTTAATATAGTATATTGAGCTAATCTATATCTATCCTACTTACTGCGGCGTCAATATACGACGAACACCTGACCCGTACCTAATCCGTGCTCGCTTTGACCTATCCGGTACGTGCACGCCGCACAACTTCGGGCTTATACGGCGGCCATGCAACGGGCTGTGTTTACCTGCTAACTATTCTATTAAAAAATATCCGGGTCTCTGATATAACCGGGCAAGAACCCGTGACTAATGCGAATTCATTCATTATCACAGCTAGTAACTTTATAACGCACCTAATCCCTTGCTCCATAAAATTATCCTGCGTGCGGCGATCTGCGGTTCTTTCTAACCATTATACTGTTATACAACTGTACAAATTTTATTAGAATATTTACCGTGGCTGCTGTTTTATTGAACGTGTTAACAATAGTTTTACGGGACTCGTTAAAATGATGGCACTAATATCTTTAATTTACGATTATTGAGATTGTAAAAATGCTACCCTGAGGAATTATTCAACAAATTTGTTTCTTTGGGTGTATCTTTAAAAAATGGCTAAACAATTGGATAGATCCGTTCTTGCTATTTGTATAAAGTCGTGTGAAATAGGGCTGTTACTTTTCCGAAGCTTCGAAGGAACGAAGGGAACTTCGAAGGTGATGAAAATCGAAGTTTCGAAGGTTCGAAGGTTCGAAGTTTCGATCCTTCGAAACTTTGACACTTCGAAATTTCGAAACTTCGATTCGTTTCCAGTTAACGGATAAAAGAAATAAATTTTCATAATTTGTTTCTATATTCACCATCTGAATTATTTCAATAATTTATTGTTAAGATAATATATTTATAATTTGAATTATCCTTTCGATAGAACATTGTTAAAATAATTGTTAAAATAAATAAATTTTATAATTTGTTTCTATATTCATTATTTGAATTGTTATTTCAATTATTTATTGTTAAAATAATTGATTAAATAAATAAATTTTTACAATTTGTTTCTATGTTCATTATTTGAATTATTTCAATTATTTATTGTTAAAATAATGGTTTAAATGAATAAATTTTCATATTTTGTTTTTATATACATTATGTGAATTATTTCAACAATTCATTGTTAAAATAATTATTTAAAGAATGTACAAGTATTTACATAATGAATATAGAAACACATTTCTATAGATTATACAAATTTCTGTAGATTATAAATTTTATACTCTATAAAAACGTGTTCCTATATTAATTATGTAAATACGTGTACATTGTCTAAACAATTATTTGAACAATAAATTATTGAAATAATTCAAATAATGAATATAGAAACAAATTGCAAAAAATTTATTTATTTAATCAATTATTTTAACAATGTGCTATCGAAAGGATAATTCAAATTATAAATATATTATCTTAACAATAAATTATTGAAATAATTCAGATGGTGAATATAGAAACAAATTATGAAAATTTATTCCTTTTATCCGTTAACTGGAAACGAATCGAAGGTTCGAAGTTTCGAAGTGTCGAAGGTTCGAAGCTTCGCACCTTCGAAATTTCGACCTTCGAAGGAAAGTAACAGCCCTAGTGTGAAATAGCCACTTTTAATGTACCGTGAACCTAGTATTAAAGATGGAAGAGGAAAAGGATCTTTAACCCCTGTCTCTTGCAATTATGGTGTGAAACACGCTATTATTAGATAGAACCTTTTTCTATTGCCGAAGAAATTCTCTAATGATTAGAAATTGATTTCTACCCTCAAGAAATATCCTCTATCTAGTTCTAAATTCGGCCATCTCGAATTACCAACAAATTTCTAAAACCATGAAACAGTTTTAATCATTTTGGCTGCTGCGACAGACAATCAACGACTCAATGCTCTTCCAAAAATTATTTTTGAGTGACCAGAGGATTCTAAAAACGTATGAAAAAGAGTAAAAAATTCTTTATACAGTCCCAATGAAAGATTCCACAATCCTGTTCTCAAATTGGCCGATTCAGAAGGATTGTTAGGGCCGTTTTGGACTCGCGCGAGGAAAGGCGAGATAATTTACGAGATTGGCGAATGTTTCCGGCGCAACCGAGGCACAAATAATCGGAAATGTTGTATCGTGTAATAATATGCCAAATTCCTAACCTCGGGAATGCGGACGGATTCGTTAAATAACAGCGACGCGAGCAAGCGCACGTTCCCTGAACAAGTTGGCGTGGTTGCTGGCGCGTCGATTTGATTTACAAAGCAGCGCTACTTCTTTCGCGAGAATCAGCGATGATCGTTTTCACACGCCAGAGATGCGATTCGTTGTGAATTATACTATGCAATCACGAGAACGGGCGTAGCCAACACCCGTACACTCTTTTCGAGCGATTCTTGCTACGATTCTCTGCCTCCAATTGCGACTTAAGTTTGCAATGTTGATTTAGAAAATGGATTGCCGGATTGGGAGCAAATTTCTTTTATCGCGTGGTGCATCAGCGCATTTTGTAACATTGGTGATAATACAAAAATTTTATTAGCATGGCGGCATTTATGGACCGTGTATGAACAAGTAGTCAAGTGTTATTTTTGCACAAAATGTAAGACAAAGTCGAAGTGAACTGGAAATGTTCTATTATCTATAATAATAGAATTATAATCGATTTTACTGTACGTAATTCTTGCTCTTGATTTTCTATGTATTTTTCTGAGCCAACCGTGTTTCAACATTTCTAGCCAATATTTTACAATTAATGTATGATTTGTTACTCTTGTCTTGCAGAAAATTTGCGATATGTATGGAGCTAGCCTCCAAGGCAAAAGTAATGTAGAAATCGCAAATCAAGACTGTTTCAAACGAGTTAAATCGGACTTAATATTCATTAGGTGCACGAATAATTAAATAGGACTCGGTTCACGCGTTTGCTAATTACATACCGATTCCACGTACTGCAATTACGAGTGCATGAGAATCGGAGAAACTCTCCGAGTTTATTTTTCTTCTAGACGAGGGATTGCAAATTTTTGAAACATTGTATTGTAGATCATTTTCGCGTTACTCTGGCCCTTTTCTCCATTAACTTAGTTCTATTCGTATAAAATCTTCCAAATTAACCACTACACAATTTTTAACACTCTGGATATGTATAAGTATAGCAAATAATGTACAAAAAAATATAACCACGTAACTGCACTTGGTACCCATTTGAAATTTTCAGACCGTGTCCTGTAACAGATTTCAATTCTAGTCTCGAATAATTTTAATTACTTAATTGTCGGGCCACTGATTCAAAAATAAATGAATGTATTAAATAAGTGACGAAGATATGAAGTATGGAATAAAATTGCCATGCGACATACTTAAATTACGATTACCGTTCTAACTGTTGAACAAAATAATGAACTCAAATGGCCAAGTATATCTCTGCCCTGTATATAGCCAATAATAAAAAAAAATTTCAATCCTATACAATTTTACCGATATCACATTGCTAATTTAAATTATACACAAAATTTTGTTTTCAACGCGTGTGAAACACTGGGTGGGTGGGTGTGGTATTGTCGCTTCTCATCTCCACAACGTGTTTACAAACAAAAAATAAACAGATGCGGCCCGAAAATCCAGGAAATGTCTTTGAAAATTGGAAGCTCAGCCTATCTATGTATGATCAGAGTTATGTACAGGAGTTAATTCTGCTTTATTTAGGCTGAGATTTCAATTTTCAAAGACATTTCCTGGATTTTCGGGCCGCATCTGTTTATTTTTTGTTTGAAAACACGTTGTGGAAATTAGAAGCGACAATGCCACACACACCCACCCAGTGTTTCTAAAAAGGTTTCCGTTATGAAATTAACATTACCGATAGTTTTTTGCAAATATCTCGAAAACTAAAAGTGACCCCCCTATATTGCAAAAGGAAAAAGTTGTTCAGAATGTGTTGCCTTATAACATATTAAAATTTCATCAAAATCGGAGTACTCAGACCTTTTTTATATAATTACCGTTCTAACTTCTAAAAAAAAATCCAAATCACATGATCCAATATTAAAAACGTAATCGCCTTTTAGAGTGTACGAATATTAATGGGAGTGACTGTAAGTTCTAATCATTGGACATGTAAAATAAATTGTAGTGAAAGGGGTTACGTAGTAACAGTGAGCGTCAATTTTTCAAAATATCGTGCACAGCACGCACATATCAAGATATTGCTGTACATCCTTTCTTTCGACTCGGAGAAAATGTAGTTGTAGAGTTATGAATCGTGCGAAAAGGTACAAAATAACTACGTTTTGTTTACGAGGCGAGAAAGGGACCCGGTTAAATGTCACGATTAAGAATCGTGTCCCAGTTCTGACAGGTCAACATTACCGAGTGCTCGTAATCGTGGCCACTTGGCAAGTCGAGGAGAGCACTCTGCACTCTAACGATCCCACGATTATAAAACCGGGAGCAAAACAACTGTCGCGCGAGACGGAGATCCTAGCCACAACAAACCGTGGTTCGTTCGATCACTGCCACCTCGAATGAAAACGCCAGAAGAGGGAACATCTCTCTCTCTCTTTCTCTCTCTCTCTCTCTCTCTCTCTCTCTCTCTCTTCCTCTCTCCGCGTTTAGGTTGGAAACGCAACCCTGAGTGTCTGACGACCGGCCACGGGTAACCGAGGCGTGAAACAATAATGCGCAAGAATGCAAAGCGCTTCCTCGAATGGTGCATCGGTGCACTGTACGTGGAAACACGAAAACCGCGATAGAAAGTTCGATGCACCGACGCGAGGCTCGCTTACGGAAAAACAATATCGAAGACACGTACCGAATCTATAGTTACGTGTCCCCTTGTTGTTTACGTTCGCGTGGTTGTTCGCACGGCTCTGTTTCCCTCGACAACTGTCCACGCTGTCTTTACCTTGCGCATTATAATTGTCGAATCCTAGATATGAACAATTAAGGAAGAATGCAGTTTCTGTTATTGCACGCAATTATCGCTGAATGTACCTGAAGTTGTTGGAAAAACTGGAGCGTGAAATTTTGTGTCAATTTGAGGGCGATGAACTTTTTGCTAACACGTGCCTCTGGATTCGCACTAAAGCTATCACTGTCAGCCAAACGATGGGCTACACAGTTTTTGTTTTATAATTGATAAAGTTATAGAGATGCTACTACTATTGATATATTTCTTTATACAAGCATATATTCTAATCAAAATCGTACGGGATCTATATTGTAGATTCAAGACAATGCATAGCAGCTACGTTTAAACTTAGGTTTAGTGTTAATTCTTTTGTAAAGTGTTCATCAAGTTCTAAATAAGGTATTTTCTGGTGAGATAATTATAGACACATTGGGCTTCATGTTAATGTTAATTTTAATTGGAATTTGTTTGAAATGAGAGATGTGGCTATCAGTGTACGATTTAATAGTAAATTTTTAGTAGGTGAGATGACGGGTCAGATGGCTAGGTCATGTCAGACCCGTATAGAGGAAATAAAATTCTGTTTATAGTGTCTGAAGAATCAGTGAACCGTCGGTAAACTTTCTATCGATTTATGGCTGATGAGGAAGCATTTATAGAGACTGCTAATGATAATCATAGGATACGTGATGCAATTGTTCTATGTATCAGATGCAACAAAAGTACATATTATTTGTACACAGAATTTACTGTCCTTATTTCGTTTATAACAGTATATAGAAATAAAAGAAAATTTAATGCAACAAAAACAATAAATAAGTACATAGAAATGAAATAGAGGTGCTGCATATGTGTAAACATGCAAGCTAATAATATTGCATGTACAGTTTTTAATATTGGATCATGTGACTTGGATTTTTTTTTAGAAGTTAGAACAATTAGTTTACTACACGTTGAAAAACAGAAATTTTGAAAAAATTGTAATTGGTTGGAATTACAAAGAAAATACTAAAAGTTGTTATTTATAACTATTTTATGTGGGTCCATATTGAAAATTCAACAAATACGTTTTGTAGATTTGTGTCAACTGTATACACTCTGAATATTTCACCAAAATCGGCAAACGGTGCAATGAGCTACAACTGTTTGAAGATGGTAAAAATTGCAGCTTTTCGCAATTTTCAGCCTTGAACTGTAATAAATCGAAGGATTCTTACGTAAATCGATGCCTGTCGCTGTTTTCCACGTAATCCAAATTGGATGAAAATTTGAAAATATATACAATTGATACAGATCTACAAAATGGATGTTTTAAATTTTCAATATAAGCCACATAAAAAAATTGTAAAACACAACTTTTAGTATTTTCTCTACAATACCGATCAATTGCAATTGTTTTAAAATTTCTTTTTCACGTCATGTAGTAAACTAATTATTCTAACTTCTCAAAAAAGTTCAAATCGTATGGTCCAATATTCAACAAGTTATCGTCTTTTTAAGAGTGTACGAATATTAATGGGAGTGACTGTATATTCTGGGTCTGTAATGACCCAGCCATCAATTTCCAGAGCCTGACGGATGAGAATTAATTATGGGAAACAAATATTTTGAATAACCTAACATTGAATGGAATAGTGATTCTTTTTTTTCTCCATTCCAAACATAATACAACATGAGCCATACGTAATGCAACTTATGTATCAGATGCAACATAAACAATGCTATATGTAAACAAGACTAATACTGTCCATATTCTGTTTACAACAGTTCTAATAATACAGAAAAACCAGGAAAACTCACTGCTATAATAACAGAAAATAAATAAATGTAAAATCAAATAAAGGCTCTACATATGCATGCATATGCCAGATAAAATTTCTAAGCGCATATATGGAGTGTATATCATGGGTCACCAATGATCCAGTCATCAATTTTCAGAGCACATTAAACGAGGGTTAATTATGAAAGAAAAATACTGTGTTACAGATAAGAAATAATCATTTCCATCCACACAAGAGAAACACTGTGTATGATGATATGAAGCGCATATTATGGGTCATTACTGACCCAACTAAAGATTTACAGGGTCCATTACATGAGGCACAACAAAATTATAAGAGAATAATATTTTGTACGGATAGAAACTAACGATTTCTATTTATAAAAGAGAACAGTATAAATTATGTTTCTGGGGGTAGTTGCCAAAACGTATGTAATATTATGGGTCATCAATAGACACCGGATTTTTTGCATTTATGACAAAAATGAGGGAATGTAATTTAAAACAGTAAAAACATTAGAAGAATTTAAAAGTACTGTTATATTATTTTCAACATTTTAAACATATTAAGAAAAAAAGAAGTTACTATTCCACTCCAGTTTGTTGTAATTCCGGTAGAACATTTTTATTTTGCATAAAGATCCGCCGTATAGTCATCAATAACCCAGTCATAAATACAAAATTTACTTATTTATGTAATAACACAGTCATGATAGACATTTATTTCTAGAGTCGATCACGTTAGACTCAACTGTACAAAAGGTTATTTTATGTATAGTCGGTGTAAAATGTAGTGTATATAAAATATAGATAGTTTGAGCGATGATTCGAGGTGTAGTTGCTGACACAGAGAAGCGCGGTTGACGTCGGTTGTCAGTGCGGATGCTTCAAGTGAAGAGCAACAACACGTTCGATCGGGAGTGCGGCGGTCAACTTACTGGGAGGCTAGCTGGCAGCGTGGACGTTCGGATAGTTTTAGAAGACCTTGAACCAGGTCCGAGGGAATTCGGACCACAGTCGTCGAGAACAACGCGTCAAACACCGTCGACAGGCTGGTCTAGGACGGGAGGCATGACCGAGAGAACCGAGCGTCCGCGCACGCTGTCACTTTTGTTTACTGTCTTGGAACGGGGATCCTCGATCGGATCTCTGAAAGATCCTCTACAGCTCACATATCACGTTCCCATTTCCGATCTTACCCCGAGCTTCCTTGGATTCTTTAATCCTCGAAAGACTCCGTAGCTTCCTCGGAATTGCAACGGGACGAGTGTAAACAGTGGGCGAAATACCACCGCGGATAGACCGTTTGAATTTTCGATCGTCTCGGACACACAAGTTGAGCCGCTGTTACACTGAGATTCTTCTCCAGCCACCAATGTTTCACTCTGCACAACGAATCACCGACACCTATTCTCGATGCACCAGGGTTACTACGCACTGTACGGTGTTTGTTCGCAGACGATGGAAACAAACGATCTGGGGCTTGCTCTCGCGAGAATGCGAAACGGACCGAATCACCGACAACGCCAGACGGCGGCCATTACAGGAATGAACTGGCCCGACGCACGCCGTCTACCGGCGGCGCGGCGGTGCACGACACTCGCGACGCGTACCCCCACCACCAAAACCTCTGCAGCAGCTGCTGCTGCTGCTGCTGCGAAGGAATTGAAGAGGGTGCATTAGGGTGGTCTTTATTTTTCGACTTTCAATTTTTTTCTGATCTTGCCTACAGATCACAAATTTAAACGTGTAATGAACATTCACGTGTACACGTGCACACGTGTTAACGAATATGTACTGTTAAAGTCCGTGTAATTTTTAATTCACGTGTACACGTGTATTTTGATAATATATGCGCCGCATTTGCATCGAAGTTTTAAAATGTCAATGATTTCATATTATTTTCAAGCATGCACTGTATGTCGTTGTTTTGGTAATGTGGTTGAACATTTTTGCGTAAAAGACAATGACTTAGATGAACAATGATGGGATTTGTGTTACATTCGAAAAACATACAAAATGATTAAATTTGATTCACCATCACATTCAATGTATGATGCAGAATTTAGCAAAGAATGATGTTGGAATTTATTCACGAAGCAAAAATAATCTTCTGTATTTAGTGGGCGCATTCGATCGCTTGACTTTCGAGCGCCTATACAAATAATTGATACATTGTATCTGTGCTGCCCGCGTTATGGGACCCTCGACTCTCGGTCGATCGTTTACTTTTTCCAGAGCGGTCCTTACTCTAGAATATTTCGTTGAAGAGTAAAGACGTGCCTCAGAACGTGTCTTCTAAAGTATTATATAGAATAAATTCTATTTTATATTTAAAGAGGGTGTACGTTATTTTATACCCATAATCCAACAAATGATATATCAAATCTGGACGTAATTTTCGGAAAAATATTCGACTAGTATTTTTTTACGACCATCATCCGTGTTCAAAGGGTGGAAGCAGTCTTTAAAGTTGCTGACCTTCACTGATTTCGCCCAACTTTATGGAACAGATATTTTAGAACCTTCATGCAGGGTGTTTCGTCTAAAACAGGACACCTAAATATCTCCTCTACCTCTGGAAATACAAAAAATGTTTCTAACGTAATCTAAATGGTTTCAAAAGACGAATCAGATGGAAGAATCGTTTTTTATAAATTGTAATTTTTTAATCGTTTTTTCAAGGTCACTCGTGTTTTTTTACATATATACATACATTTTTGGTTGTTGTATGTTATAGTAAACATTATTGTGCATTCATCCATGTTTAAAGCACGACTTTGAAATGACCGTGAACTCTAAAATTTGCTAATTAATGCAGAACTAATTTTCAGCGACATTTCAGATTCCAACGGTAACAGAAATTCGACCATGAACTTGAACTTGTAAATAATCACATTTATTACTGCAATAAATGTTCGAAATTATGTCCTTCCGTTGTGATACATTTCGTGAGGCGAAAAACGACAGATTGTACAGCTCTTTCAATGATTTCAGGTTTCATAGCACATGCAGCAATTATTTGTTCCTCCATATTTTCTGGCCTCTTGATAAACCGTACCCTTTAATGTCCCCCATAAGAAAAAATCGAGTGGGGTGAGATCGGGTGAACGAGCCGGCCATGATACAGGTCCATTGCGTCCAATCCAACGATTTGGGAATTTTTTGTTGAGGACACGCGTTGCAATATGGGAAAAGTGTGCTGGACACCCATCGTATTGATACCGTAATACTAGACAGTCCCTAAATGGTACATCTTCTAATAAACTTGGTAGAATATGTTCTAAAAATTCAGCATACTTCTGCCCAGTTTACGTACGGTTGATAAAATACGGCCCAATTATCCTATTATTTAGAATACCACACCAGACAGTTATGGTCCATGGTCTCTGCTTATCGAGTTGTCTAAATCATCGTGGATTTTCAACCGACCAATAATGCATGTTCTTGAGGTTCACTTGACCATGATTTGTAAAGGATGCTTCATCCGTAAACAATACTGTTTGGAAAAACATTTCGTCACTTTCATATTTCCGTATAGCCCATTGAGAAAAGTATACGCGGTTTTCAAAATCTCTTCCATGGAGTACTTGGTAAAGAGATAAATGGAAAGGATGAAATTTTTGTGAATGAAAAATCCGGAATATGCTTGTCACACTAATACCGGTTTCATGTCCAAGTTGCCTTATACTAACATGCGAGTTTTGATTAACTTTAGCGATGATATTGTTCACATTTGCATCATGAGTAACAGTCTTACGTCTCACACGAACGTTTCTGTTGACACTACCAGTCTCACAAAATGTTTTAACAATACTTGAGTATGCAGATCGTGATGGACAAGAACGTTCTGGAAATCTGTCTATGTAAATTCGTATTGCTTCTCTTAGAGAAGCTTCACTCTCGAGCTTCACCGTAACTTAAAACCATTTGAATTTTCTCCTGTTCTGAATAACGCATTATGGATCGCTTGTCTAGACACTGAGAAATGTAGCAGTGAGCAAACTCTTAAATACATATCTCTCTCACTCTCTTTGTACACAGAGGAATGATACAATGTGTTTATTTACAAGTTCAAGTTCATGGTCGAATTTCTGTTACCGTTGAAATCTGAAATGTCGCTGAAAGTAAGCTCTGCATTAATTAGCAAATTTTAGAGTTCACGGCCATTTCAAGGTCGTGCTATTAAACATGGATGAATGCACAATAATGTTTGCTATAACATACAACAACCAAAAATGTATGTATATATGTAAAAAAACACGAGTGACCTTGAAAAAACGATTAAAACATTACAATTTATAAAAAACGATTCCTCCATCTGATTCGTCTTTTGAAACCATTTAGATTACGTTAGAAACATTTTTTGTATTTTCAGAGGTAGAGGAGATATTTAGGTGTCCTGTTTTAGACGAAACACCCTGTATTAAAAGATTTGCTTCCATGGAAACAAACTATTTTAGAATGATTATTCGCAAAGATTTCATAAAGGAATGACAACTTGTTCTTCAAACTAGTTTTGAATATCTATTTTTATTTCGATTAATTCCTATGAAAAGAATGTTAAAATTTTCAAGTCGATTCATGTTTTCAAACTAGAAATGCATTCGAGAGATTTTAAATATTGACTCTTTTAATTTATCTTAGTTATTGAAACTTTAAACTTGTCTGTACGTCTGGTCGCCTACAGAAGGGGCAAGGGTCCGCATCAGTCGGTAAAACAGAGCTAGAACTACCCCTACAGTAGACTCCCCTATAATGTGCTCAAAAAATTGTTTAATAAGACTCTATATACATGTTTTATGTGACAGTACATGCACGGTAAATATACGAACGATAATTTAATGACTGTATACTTACTGCCACAGTAGATAAACAAATGTAGTCTTAAAAAATTGTTGGATCGTGTTATATGGGAGTTTCCACAACCGTAGAGCTAATTGGAAATAATTTAATATACCAATTCATGGAATGTGGTGGGCTTCGGTTTAATTAAGCATGAAGGATCGATAAAATGAAATTGAATATGTTTCGGGCGATTGACTCCACCTGTTGTGGCCTGCTGAATGCACAGCATTGATAAGGATTTCAATTGCAGCATCAAAGCAGGTGCTGACGTCACCTGGAGATCCCATTCTTTTCGTGACCCAGCTGAAATTTCGTTGGAAGACAGTGAAAGGTACACGTTTGTAAGAGGATTCTCACACTTTCATTCCGTCCCGGAAAAAAAGTGGTTGTTTAGCGGCACGGAGATGAGACGATGATAGTTAATGTCGGAATGGAAATTCACATAAATTATTTCGCTCTGTGAAATCGCTGTGTTTCGCGGATTTTCATTGAGCAAATGATACAATTTCTCCACGCCTATTCTCACGGTGTTACTTTCATGGTAACGATTGTTCTTACGCCGAATTTAATGGACGTTGTTTCCAGGTACCGTTCCGACGTAAGAATGCCTTTCACGATTACGGACGAGAAAGGTTGAATCGAGCGGACTGCAAAACTGCATTAATTACTAGTTGGTGGTCTATCAATTTTTATGCAAATACATGTTTTTATAACCACGAACAGATTTAGAAAGACTAGTCAAGTTCGACGTTACCGATAACTCATGAAGTTGGGTATATTAGTGAGGATCGAGTATCTTGTATACTCTATTTCTACTACGAATGTTTAAAATATAACAGATCAAATTAAACCTTCAATGAAGCAAGACTGTAAATTTCTTAAACCTTTGAAAAATAGTTTATTTGTAAACAATGTAAATAATTAAAACTCAAAAGTAATTAATATAACTGAACTGAATTGAGTTTATAAGAGTGAAGATTTATATATTAGTATCATTAACTAATTTATTTGTAATGGAGTATTTAGGTTTAAAACAAAGTAGGATATCATGTCGAGAAATCAATAAAATCCGACTATTTGACCGAACAAAATTGACTCGATTTTAAGACGATTTTTCATGTCAATTCTTGCAATTCTAGGTACAGAACAGTACTTGTAGGGTAAAGAATAAACCATCAACATTCACGCATGAATGTTCGTTCTTTTAATCAGTTAACTGTGGCGATCTTTTTGCAAAGCGCGCACCAGTGTGTGTCGCGATTACGAGTTAGCTCTCAGGAAGTTATGAATTCAACTCAAGTTATTTATAATTTTTATTTGCTTGTTTCATTTCGTTTTGACCTCTAAACATTTTAAACATATTAAAATTTACGAATATAATTTAGTTTTCGCCAAAATTACAATTTAAATATCAAATTGTAACAAAATTTTACGCATGACGGATATAGTCGTCATGACACAAAATTCTGCCACATCTCCATGGCGGATATAGTCGTCAAACACACTTAACTGGTTAAGAGCTAAGTTTAAAGGTAGAGAATGGAAGTTTTTGACACAACTATGTGGTATTAAATGCAAATACAAAATCGTATAAAAAAATTGAGAAAACCAGATCGTAATGTCAAACTGAATTGTCTCGATTTTGTCTTCGAGACGATTTTAGAATGTATTCTGCTTGAATTTTTTAACTTTTGAGGGCTTCTGGTGAACGAGAATGATCACACCACGAAATAAGACCACGGATGTTTAAAAACATTTCGAAATCATGCCAAGAAATTGACTAATTTCGAAAAGTAATACAAAGTGACAGAACGATTATAGCTCGAAGTAATCTTACTCACGTTAATACAAAAATCAAATGACCAAACATGAATAATATATTTTATTCTAATGGAAGGCGGTACAGCACTACAAGATGTTATGGAAAGGAGTAGGTTTGATATAATCACAGATATTAATTTACAAGTACTTTATTGAAAATCTATCAATGCATTTGTTCTTACAAGGAGTAAGTTATACATTCTACTATACAATATTGACGCACAATCTAAATGTGCAGCTATTAGCACGATATTATCCACAACACGCAAAATACTATAATTTGAAAATAAATAATTCTTGCGAATTGTGAATAACATCGATTGACCAGGTCTCACAACGGGGAAGTTGCTGCACACGAGACCCGAAAGGGAGTCAAAACGAAGTCTGCCGTCGACCTCCTGCCGACCAACGCGGTACCCGTCATTCCATCAAGAAGAGCGATGGCCAAGAAAAGCGTTCAAACTATCATTTCCCCAACTACGCACCACGAGCAATGCAAGCGTTGACATGAATTACGTAGTATGAAGTTAACATAAGCCGAAGAAGATTACGAGTGAACAAGTCTCTCAGACATCTCTCCCAATGACTTCACGCCGGATACCGAAACTGGAGCGGCTCAGAACCTGCAAGCAAAACCGACACAGCAGAATAGACCTTCAGCTATATTTACATATAGTTTTTCGTCACATTCTATTTCTGATTAAACAGTTATAAACAATTATGCTCTGTCTTCTTCTAAAATAAACTCAAATAATTTAACAGATCTCCGGTAAAAAATAATCTTCCAACTTTAGAGATTTAATTTATGCATTTTCGTGATCGGTGGATCTAGAATGATGTCTCAACTAAATTCTTGTTGTAGTTTCATGTAGATTCCACGCCTAGTTAATTAGTTATTTACGGTTTCTAGACTGGTGACACAACGATTTGTGTGTTTATCCTTGATACACAATCGGACTCTCCTTGTCTTACACATTGCGGGCATAGAAGATGGAAGTTATCTCCTCAAAAATTGTTCAAAGATAGTAAATCAGGGAATTTGTATAAATATTAGCTCTCGAAGAACATAGAATGGACCTTGGGCAACATTCATGTATAGTTTTCAGTTCGATTCTGGACGTGGTTAATTAGTTATAAATAATTTGTGTAACTCTTGTCCTAATGATACTGTGCATATTAGGCATCTCGAGTACTATTAGTCATTTTTACTAAAAAATTAGGTGTTGAAGTAACCATTTATTTAATCGTTGTAATCGTTAAATAAACGGAGATAATAAATTGATTAATTACATTTTCTCGATATAATTATGCTTAGTAATATTCATGTATCATAAACTATTCTGTATCTCGAGTTCCATTACTTACTTTTACTAAAAAGTTAGGTAGCAAGATAGTCAAGGGAGTTCTTGTAGACATCATTGACAAAAGGAACTGTTAAAAATATTAACCAGCTACACATAATAAATTTATCACCGAATTGTGTTCGATAAAATCATGTGCGCGAATATTATGTATGTGTTAAAAGTTATTCAATATCTCGAATTCCATTATATATTTTTACTAAAAAATAAGATGGTAGATAGGCAAGGGGATGCTTGTCGACATTGTTGACAAAAGAAATTGTTATAAACATTATACAGCCAGAAATAATACATTTATCAATAATTATTATTAGGGCGATCGAGATCTACCAAAATTAGTTGGGGTGGGGAGCGTTGCGCTTCGCTGCACGCTGCGCATCACTGCTTACCTAAACCCGCGGAGCGCGCTCAGTCAGTCAGTCGGGCCGGGCCCTCCGGCAGGAGAGGACGGGCTCCGGGACCACGAGGGTCTTCGGCTACCTTGGGCTGACCAGGGGTTCTCCAGCGCTACCCTGGCCTATCTTGCCTACCTTGGAGATGACCAGTGAATCTCCAGGCCTACCTTCAGCTGGCTTAAGGTTGTCCAAGGGTCCTCCACCAGTGGCCTATCCTGGGGTTGACCAGTGGTCATCCAGAGCTACCCTAGTCTACCCCTGCTTATCTTCAGTTGGCTTAGGGTTGACCATGGGTCCTACACCAGTAGCCTACCATGGTCCACCCTTGCCTACCCTGAGGTTGACCAGTGGTCATCTGCAATTACTCTGTGTTACACCTGCTTGCCTTCAGCTGGCTTAAAGTTGACCAATGGTGCTTCACCAGTGGCGTACCTTGGTCCACCTTTGCCTACCACTGTTTACCTTCAGTTGGCTTAGGGTTGACCAAGGGTCCTCCAGCAGTGGTCTGGCCCCGGTCTACTCCAGAGCTACCCTGGCCTATCCTTGCCTATCTTGGGGTTGACCAGTGGTCCTCCAGAGCTACCCTGGCTTACCCTTGCCTATCTTGGGGTTGACCAGTGGTCCTCCAGAGCTACATTGGCCTACCCTTGCCTACCATCAGCTAGCTTAAGCTTGACCAGGGGTCCTCCACCAATGGCCTACCATTGTTTATCATGGTCTACCTTTAGCTAGCTTAGGGTAGTCCAAGGGTTATTTAAAACTTCCGTGGCCTACTCTAAGCTAGCTTGGGGGCGGCATGGTTTTCTTCGATCCTGAGCCGGTCCAGTTTCAGTATCTGGCATGAAGTCAGTACCGTGCTGATCGGTTCAGAGAGGGCAATTATTGCAATGGCTTCGCATCTTTGAGTGAGTCATTTCGTCACTACCTTGTCACTATACACGTCTGTAGAAGTAGTAGTATAGCGTAGTAGTAAAGTGTGAAAGTAGTTAGTTGCATGCATGGGCAGGCTTCGCCGCCCCAACGGTCAGCCGAGATGGGAACGTCCGCGATTTGCATTAGCGTTGCGACAAAACTACGCGTTGCATTAGTCGATTTTGAACAGAGATTAAAGTTAACATTACGATATAGATTGTTTAGAGCGTAGCGTTGCGAATCAACAAATAGTCGCGATTCAAAATTACACTTCATTTTGATGACCACGCTTTTAAAGTTCATATTGTTGTCGTTTTACTGACAATGTAAAGTAATAGTTTTTTGGATTTCTGTTCGTTGAATTAGCGTTGCGCACAAAAAGTTCGCGTTTGCTTTCGAGTTTTTCGACTTTTCAGGCTCCCATGCTCGAGCTGCAACGATCAACTGTGAGATGGGCACATCCGCGATTTTAAGTAGCGTTGCGAAACAAATTGTCACACGCGTTGTACTAGTATCAATTTTTAAAGTTGATTAAATTTCTAGTTAATGTAGCGAATAAATAAGTAGTCGCGATTTAGAGTTTTAAATTTCTTATTTAAATAGAATTTTGAATTTCTTATTTAAAATAGAATTTTGAATTTCGATTTGTTGAATTAGCGTTGCGCAGCAAAAAGATCGCGTTTGCATTAGAATGTTTCGACATTTCAGGCGCCCATGCTCCAGTTGCAACAATCAACTGTGAGATGGCCACATCCACCATTTCGATTGGCGTTGCGAACCAAATTGTCGGAATGAAGCCGAAACAAAAAGAAGTGGTTTTATACCGAAGGTGCCTGACAAACTCTCATTCAAGAGGGCAATCATTGCAATGGCTTCGCATCTTTGAGTGAGTCATTTCGTCATTACCTTGTCACTATACTCGTCTGTAGAAATAGAGTAGTAGTAGAGTGTAAAAGTAGTTAGTTGCATGCATGGGCAGGCCTCGCCGCCCCAACGATCAGCCGAGATGGGAACGTCCGCGATTTGCATTAGCGTTGCGAAAAAACTACGCGTTGCGTTAGTCGATTTTGAACAGAGATCAAAGTTAACCTTCCTTCCAAATGTAATAGTAGTTTCTATCACCGATATAGCTTGTTTAAAGTATAGCGTTGCGAAACAAATAGCCGCGATTCGTTTTACACAAACTGTAGAGTAATCTTTTTTGGATCTCTGTTCATTGAATTAGCGTTGCGCACCAAAAGTTCGCGTTTAATTTCGAGTTTTTCGACATTTCAGGATCCCATGCTCGAGCTGCAACGATCAGCTGTGAGATGGGCACATCCGCGATTTTAAGTAGCGTTGCGAAACGAACTAACATACGCGTTGTACTAGTATCAAAACTCAAAGTTGATTAAAGTTCGAGTTAACGGTGTCAATAAATAGTCGTCTTTTAAAATAGTTCTAGAGATACCGATTTAGAATTTCGTATGTTACATTTCTAAATTTTTTATTGAAATAGCTTTTTGAACTTTGATTTGTCGAATTAGCGTTGCGCATGAAAAAGATCGCGTTTGCATTAGAATGTTTCGACATTTCAGGCGCCCATGCTCGAGCTGCAACGATCAACTGTGAGACGGGAACATCCGCGAATTTGAGTAGCGTTGCGAAAAAAATTGTCACACGCGTTGTAGTAGTAACAATTTTTAAAGTTGATTAATTGTCTAGTTGATGTTGAGAATAAATAGTCGCGATTTAAAGTAGTTCTAGAGACACCAGTCCAGAATTTTAGACGTCAGAGTTTTAAATTTCTCATTTAATTTGAAAGAATCTTAAAACGTAATTTGTAAGAATCGTCGTTGTAAGAAAGGGAACCAGCACAATTCGCAAAATGCAATAATTTAGTTGATAACGTAGTGGATAATGTCGAGCCAATAGCTGCACATTTAGAATTTTCGTAAATAAGTATATTATAGTTTAATGTAAGACTTAATACTTTCTTCGTTTTACTTTGTCTCAATTTCAGCATTTCTTTTCAATTAACAATCCAAATACAGAGTTTCTTTCAGAATACATGTACCTTCAACAAACATCTTCAATATTAATTTTTGGATTTTTCATTGGAATATGGTCTTGAACTTTCAAAGTTCAATCTTTCCAATTTAATATTTTTGTCTTGAAATTCATATTCCTCTGTTCGGAGTTCCCTCAGGGGTTCACTTACGGGACGGAGGTTTCAATTTCAGAATACATATACTTTCAATTTCAGAATGCATATACTTTCAATTTCAGAATGCATATACTTTCAACGAAAACCGTCAATATTAATTGTTGTATTTGTAATTGGAATATGGACTTGAACGTTCAAAGTTCAACTTTTCCAAATTAATATTTTTGTCTTGAAATTCGTATTCCTCTGTTCGGGGTTCCCTCAGGGGCTCACTCACGGAACGGGGCCCGTGAGTGGGTACGGGGTGTCGCGTCCCCGGGGCAACCCGAGTCGCTTATATGTAGGTCGTTGCGTCCAGAATTTATTCATTGATTTGGTTTCGATTTGGTTTTGATGTGGTTTCGATTTTGGTTTTGATGTGGTTTCGATTTTGGTTTTGATGTGGTTTCGATTTTGGTTTTGATGTGGTTTCGATTTTGGTTTTGATGTGGTTTTGATGTGGTTTTGATGTGGTTTCGATTTTGGTCTTGATGTGGTTTTTATATGGTTTCGATGTGGTTTTTATGTGGTTTCGATGTGGTTTCGATTTGTGTTCTTCATCATGTTCTTGATCGTTAGGCCGCACTCGTGTGTGGGGTTAGCTTTGTCCTTGTGTGCGGACTTTAACTTGGCTCTCATGAGCATAGATAGGCCGTACTCGTGTACGGGTTTTAAAATCGTTTTTCATTCTACCTTCATCGTCTTCTCTTGTATGTTGATTGCCGCCTTGTATTGTGTATACCTGTAGTTAGTCTGTTTCAGTTAGAATATAACGGCTCATCATCTTCATCATCGGACAAAGAAAATTCATCGAACGAAGAAAATTCGTCGAACGAAGAAAATTCGTCGAACGAAGAAAATTCATCGAATGAAGACTCCGGATTGTTTCTAAGTTAGTTTTAGTGCGTGCGATAGGTATTAAGATTGTCAATCGTCGTTGTAATTATGTCGAGTAATTATTGCCGTAACTTGACTTTGCTCGCTCCGTTTTCTGACTCCGACACAGCCTTCTGCTGTGTCGGCCTTGCTTGCAGGTTCTGAGCCGGTCCAGTTTCGGTATCCGGCGTGAAGTCATTGAGAGAGATGTCTAAGAGACTCGTTCACTCGTCTTCTGACGATCCTCTGTGTTAACGTAATCCTGGGCACGCCATGTTCTCATGTCACCCAGTAGCGCCAGAAACCGTTTGAGCGCATCTCTTTGCCAACTTTCTTGGTGATGGAGTGACGGGTATCGGGCTGGTCGGCTCAGGACTTGTAAGCACTGAACGCGTCGCGTCACCCTTGAATCAGAGCCTTCTGCTCTGGTTCGATCTTGTTTGTCTCTTTGAAAGAATCAGAGCCTTCTGCCTGATTCGCCCTTGGTCCCTCGTGGATCGGAGACTTCTTCTCCGATTCACGCTTTTCCCCGCAATAATTACTCGACATACGCTAAATGGAAAAGAAGTCTTTTCCATGAAAAAGACTACTTCTCCATTTAGCGACCTGCGAAACTTAGTTTCTAAGAATCTTCGTTGTAAGAAAGGGAGGCAGAACGAAGGGAGACTTCGTTCTGACTCCCTTTCGGGTCTCTTGTGCAGCAACCTCCTCGTGGTGAGACCTGGGCAATCGATATTATCCACAATTCGCAAAATGCTATAACTTATAAATTATAGTATCTTGCATGTAGTGGATAATATCGAGCTAATAGCTGCACATTTAGAATTTGCGTAAATATGTATTTCATAGTAGAATGTAAGACTTAACACCTTCTTCGTTTCCATTATCTCAGCTTCAGAATTTCTTTTCAATTAACAATTGAAGTACGGAGTTTCTATTTCAGAATACGTGTGCCTTCAACAAACACCTGCTATATTAATTTTTGTGTTTGTAATTGGTATATCCTCTTGAAGTTTCGAAGTTCAACTGTTCCAAATTGATATTTTTGTTTTGAAATTGATATTCCTGCGGTCGGTTCCCTCAGGGGCTCACTCACGGGATGGGGCCCGTGAGTGGGTACGGGGACTGGCGTCCCCGGGGGCACCCGAATCGCCTATAGGTCATTGCGTCCACAAATCATTAGATTTGGGCTCGATGTGGTTTCGATTTGGTTCTTATTTGATGTCGATTTTGTTTCGACTGGTTTTCGATTTGGTGTCGATTTTGTTTCGATGTTGGTTTCGATTTGAGTTCTTCATCTCGTACTTGCTCTCGTGAGCGGGTATTAGGTTCGCACTCGTTTGCGGGATTTAACTTGGCTCTCATGAGTATAGGTAGGCCGTACTCGTGTACGGGTTTTAAAATCGTATTTCATTCTACCTTCATCGTCTTCTCTTGTATGTTCATTGCCGCCTTGTATTATGTACACCTGTAGTTAGTCTGTTTCAGTTAGAATATAACGGCTCACCATCTTCATCATCGGACGAAGAAAATTCGTCGGACGAAGAAAATTCATCGAACGCAGAAAATTCGTCGAACGAAGAAAATTCGTCGAACGATGAAAATTCATCGAATGAAGACACCGGATTATTTCTAAGTTAGTTTTAGTGCGTGCGATAGGTATTAAGATTGTCAATCGTCGTTGTAATTATGTCGAGTAATTATTGCCGTAACTTGACTTTGCTCGCTCCGTTTTCTGACTCCGACACAGCCTTCTGCTGTGTCGGCCTTGCTTGCAGGTTCTGAGCCGGTCCAGTTTCGGTATCCGGCGTGAAGTCATTGAGAGAGATGTCTAAGAGACTCGTTCACTCGTCTTCTGACGATCCTCTGTGTTAACGTAATCCTGGGCACGCCATGTTCTCATGTCACCCAGTAGCGCCAGAAACCGTTTGAGCGCATCTCTTTGCCAACTTTCTTGGTGATGGAGTGACGGGTATCGGGCTGGTCGGCTCAGGACTTGTAAGCACTGAACGCGTCGCGTCACCCTTGAATCAGAGCCTTCTGCTCTGGTTCGATCTTGTTTGTCTCTTTGAAAGAATCAGAGCCTTCTGCCTGATTCGCCCTTGGTCCCTCGTGGATCGGAGACTTCTTCTCCGATTCACGCTTTTCCCCGCAATAATTACTCGACATACGCTAAATGGAAAAGAAGTCTTTTCCATGAAAAAGACTACTTCTCCATTTAGCGACCTGCGAAACTTAGTTTCTAAGAATCTTCGTTGTAAGAAAGGGAGGCGGAACGAAGGGAGACTTCGTTCTGACTCCCTTTCGGGTCTCTTGTGCAGCAACCTCCTCGTGGTGAGACCTGGGCAATCGATATTATCCACAATTCGCAAAATGCTATAACTTATAAATTATAGTATCTTGCATGTAGTGGATAATATCGAGCTAATAGCTGCACATTTAGAATTTGCGTAAATAAGTATTTTATAGAAGAATGTAAGAATTAATATTTTCTTCGTTTTCCTTTGTCCCAACTTCAGCATTCCTTTTTGCATTTGTAATTGGAACCTGCTGTTGAACGTTAAAAGTTCAAGTTTCCTAAATAGATATTTTTGTCATGAAATTGATATTCTTCTGTTCGGAAATCCCTCAGGAGTTCACTCACGGTCTTGGGACTCCGGTCTTGGGACTTCGGTCTTGGGACTTCGGTCTTGGGACTCCGGTCTTTGAACTCCGGTCTTCAGTCTTTGCCATCTCTCTTCTCTCTTCGGTCTTCTCGCTTCGGTTTTGCTCTCTTCGGTCTTCTCTCTCCTGTCTTCTCTCTTCTGACTTCTCTCTTCTGTCTTCTCTCTTCTGTCTTCTCTCTTCGGTCTTCTCTCTTCTCTCTTCGGTCTTCCCTCTTCGATTTTCCCTCTTCGATTTTCCCTCTTCGGTCTTCCCTCTTCGATCTTCCCTCTTCGGTCTTCTCTCTTCGGTCTTCTCTCTTCAGTCTTCGGTCGTTCAACTCTTCTATATTACGCAACATAAAATGTACGCCTGTCTACTTATTTACTGATTTATAATTTTTATATATCATACTTTGTCTACCTACTCTAACTTAAATATACAATTCCTGAAAAGAGAACTTAAACACAACCTGGAACAGAACAGATATATCCGTTATAAACGAATTAGAAACGAACTGAGATCCTCTTTATAATAAGAGCCATTCAAGATCTGAAACAAAAAAAGAATCGATGACCTAAAAAATTGAAACTTCAGAATCCAAGTTAAGTATGGAATATAATATATATTATATAATAATGGAGGAATAAACTATATAGTTTCTTAGGATACTGTATTATTGAGATAGCATGTATAGTAGAGATAGTATTCTTGAGATACTATTGAAATACTATACCACTTCTTTCACTTTAAAATAGTACATGCTTAATAAAAATACAACGAAAAGAAAAAACAGAATGACTGAGCGGATCAGATTTTTGCCTGGGCTAAAAGTCACAGACATGTTGCAAAAATGCATCTTATGCACAGTATGACTAGTAACAATCAAATGAATATTAACTGTTCCTAGTCATCCAATTCCAGTCGCAGACTCATCGCACGAATCGCGTCTACCCGAATGAGAATGCGATATATATATATATATATATATATATATATATATATATATATATATATAATAAAATACTGATATACAGTGGCCCATGAAAGTATTCGAACGTTCTTTAAATCAGAATAACTTTTTTAAAATTACATCAAACGATTTGACTTTTTTTAACAATTAGGAGCTTTGATTTACTAAATGACGTGCAAGAACAATTTTTAAACAATTGCAATTGATAGGAATTACGTGCAAACATGAAAAGGGAACTTTTTGAAACTTTTTCATTTGATTCCAATTTGCTAAAAAAGTTTGGTCGTTTGGTCCAATTTTAAAAAGTTATTCGAGTAAATATTTAAAAAAAATTATCAGAACTATTGTAAAATATTTCAGTTATGATAAAATGAATTTGAATTTATTTGTAATAAATTGTAGAATATCATTTATGATCAAAATTAAATTTTTAAGCAAAATATTTCATATATGACATCGGTGGTTCGTCCGATTTCTACATTAAACGTTAATTAAGAATGGAAGATTACAAGGCACAGTCTACTCTAAGAAATATATCAAACTATGTATTTAAAAATGCCTAACATTTGGTTCACACAAGTACATATCTTCTCGTGTGTGTTATGCTCACTTTTATGAAATAATAGTTGAATTCACTGACCCACTGGTCGGCGAGACTTAGCAATGGCAGTGAACTTCGTTGGCAGCGAGTATCGTCAGTAGTGGACGTCAATGATTGCGTCGCCATGACTGCTTGACTGCTCCTCATCATGTTAGATACCATCTTCTAAGCCATGGTAAAGACTCTGTAAATAGCAAAATGCATTTTATTTATTTATTTAAAAATTTAATACACATTCTTAATATTTAATATTAATCGAATCTTCATTTTGTGAAATTGAGTAATCTAATTAAAAAACCAATGAAACTTACGGCTCCTTCCATGGTCTTCAACCACTTATAATTACTCGTACAAGTTCATGTGAAAGCATGCTGATCTGTAAAACAATACAAACATGAACATTGGTCATACAATACAAAATTTATAGACAAAAATTATTTATTTGTTTTAAAAAACCACTTGTTTAAAAAGTCTATTTGGTTATAAAATTTACTTACAAAATTTTATTTTCAACAAGATGTTTATTAAAAAATTGTATTTGTTTAACGTTTAATTTATGTAAACAAATGTATTAGTGTAAATAATTTATATTATCCTGAAAAATCGTATGTATAAAACATTTGATAATTTAGAAAAATCATTTGAACAATTTGATTGTTGTAAATAATTAATTAAACTTACATTGCCGGCTTGATTTTGTTGTTACATAACGCCTATCTTTCTTGGATGGGGGTGGATTCCTGAAAAACCGAATCTGTTATTAATAAATAGTAGAAAATTAAATAAAATAGAAAATATGAACAAGTTAATGGAATATTCTCGAAAATTAATCTTATTTGATCTTATAACATTGTCAGTTATGTGTGGAAGTGGCGTTTAATATGCCAAGAAAAAAACGAAGGAATGACGAAAGTTGAAGTCGGAATGTGCAAATTCTTAAACTCACATTTCTTTAATTTCAAGTTCGCTATATGTATATTAAAACAATGCAGCGTCACGTATTTTGTCGCTATATACTCGCGATATCTGATTTAATTATGTCTAAGCAATAATTACGTTCTATCTACTCGCGGATGATACATTTAGTCGCTACCAGGTAGGTAGGAAGCGACTATCAAATCGAAGATTGGGAAGGATGCAAGAAGGTGGAAATGGACATGCGCAGATCACTTTACCGTTAGAATAAATTCAAAGTTTTGCACAAAATACAAGAATTATGATAATTTAGAAAATAATGCAATTTTTCCACAAATTAATTCAAGCAAAATCAAATTCTACGGCTGTGAGCTGCAAATTAAATTGAGTACTTTCGTAATGAACTCTACGAATGTCTTTGAAGCAAGGATTCTCGAAGAAGAAGAGGAGTCAAAGAAGTCAAACTTTATGCTCACGTATTTCTGAAGAAGATGGTCAAATTTTTCGCTTTCTCTGTCTCTTTCTGTCTTGTACCTTGCGATTCGCGATAAAATATACCATGTTACAATGTAACGCTTATATGTATAACTGAGCTGTAACAGTGTGCAAAAAAATAATAAAGTAATAAATACAACACTATAGAACTAATAAATCAATTTTCAAAAATGATTCACCGGTACTAACATGTATTTGCTTAAGGCTAGAATATTTTAAGAAGAAACCTTTATTTGTTACGTTCCACTTCCACTTCATCGGAAATTGCAGCGTGACCGCAAAGAAAAATACAATGTTTCAATATCGGTGCCTTGCTTGATGTCGGAAAGTCGTAATATCTGAAATATGCAATTGAAGATATTCCGAATTCCATCAATGCAACAATTACAACATTGCATTCTTCTTCACTTGCGAACACACACGTATCTTCTTAGTTTCAGTATCAGAAAATAACAGTATCATGTACATATCTCGGCTTTAAATCTCTATCTAAAAAGATTCCGAAAATAGTTTTGTAATAAAATAAGGAAATCGAAGAATTTGCCGGTGAATATCGTAAGATACCTACAGACGTTGCATACAATGCATTTTTCTGTCCACGTTTCTGAATTACCGACTCTGTACAAAATGCTCTAAACCACAAACGAGGTATATTTCGTACGTGGTTAGAGGTGTTAAAAAGATGAGGTAGGTTCTGTTCCAGGTTTAAAAATCAAAAGGTGGGGCCCGGCCAAACCCCAAGCGTGAGCGTGAGGCGTGAGCATTCTCATTCTCTCATTCCACTGATATATATCAGTGTCTCATTCTCATTCTCATCCTCTCTGATACAAATTGCAGTTACGTGCATCTTGCATGTTCCCAGGTTTACCGGAAGAGTGCGCTGTGAGAATGGTTCTTAACCTAACTTTTTCTTGTGACCACGCATGTGTGGCACGTGATAAATTGTAGTGAAGTTTGTTATTGTGATAACGTGTTTATAAACTTCTTTTATAACTGGTAAAACTTAGTGCAAGAGTCTTGATACAATGGCGAAGTTTTGTTTAAGTAAGTTCAATAATTCTGTCACTTAAATTGAACATTTTTACGTGATACGACTATGCGAGGTTATGTTTACTCCAAATTATATAGGAGACAGTATATTGCTTTGCCTTTATTTCCTTGTATCTTGTAATTAATATCATATTCTGTTTGTTACAGAAAAACAGAGCAAGCGTATGCCAGCTCGAAGAAGATACAAAATCGAGAAAAAAGTTCGTGAACACAACCGGAAGCTGCGGAAGGAAGCTAAAAAGCATCCAAAAAGTAAGCATTACACGTTTCTATTAATATTTTATTTACCAAAAACCAATGATCACTATTGAAAAATTCACTAATAAATTCTTAGTATATGCTTATTAATTTTTAAAAGACTATTAACTCTACCGTGGCAACCAGGGTCGTTTATATCTGGAGCAAAATTTCACTCTTGAATTTTTTCCTTTTTGATATTCATTTCTCCCCATTGATACTTTAAACATTTGATGTTGCAACAATTATATGTTAAAATCGGGATTTGAATACGTATTCCAGAAGTTTTAAAATCTTTGAAAGGCTGGAACAGTAGAAAAATTAGTCGTGAACATGAACGAACCAATGTGCAGATGGCGTTGATAAAAACAAGATTGCAAACGGATGGTTATTTATTCTCTGGTGTTAAAAGAGCCAGAAAGGTTGTCACATATTTCAGATATAAATATTCTCTCTAATTTCACAGAGAAGAAGAAGGTAATGGAAATTCCAAACCAATGTCCTTTCAAAGAAGACATTCTGAAAGAGGTGGAGGCTATGAAAAAGCAGCACGATGAGGAAAAACAGAAGCAACGTGAAATTGCTCGTGAGAAAAAGCGCCAGGGGTTAGCTAAAGGAGGTCTGCAAGGCTTAGTGTCCGCTGCAGAGAGCAAACAGGCAGAACACCAAGAGATGGAAGTTGACGGTGTTCACGAGAAGATAAAGGCTGCTTTAGGAAAAGAAGAAAGCTCTCTGAAAGCCTACTACAAGGAGTTCAAGAAGGTTGTAGATGCGGCTGATGTTATTCTTGAAGTTGTTGATGCTAGGGATCCCCTGGGGACCAGATGCAAAGAGGTAAAATCAAGTCCATTAATCCATTTAATTAACACTTCACCTACCAACAATGATCCAATAATCTTCTAAAAATCAGAGATAAACTCTTAAATATTTTCTAATATTTAGTGTCATTAAGAAATCTATGTTTTGCAGTAGTTAAAGTGTTAACTTTTCTGCAGGTGGAAGAAGCAGTGCAATCAGCAAAGGGAAACAAAAGATTAGTAATTGTTCTAAATAAAGCGGATTTAGTGCCCAGGGAGAATTTAGATCAGTGGTTGAAGTATTTGCGAGGTAGTTTACCGGCTGTAGCATTTAAAGCGTCCACGCAATCTCAGGCGAGAAGACTGGGCAGAAGAAAATTAGGCAAAAAGACGGAGGGCATGATACAAGGCGGCACGTGTTTCGGAGCGGAGTTGCTCTTATCCCTGCTCGCGAATTATTGCAGGAACGTTGGCAATGTAAAAACTAGTATTAGGGTGGGAGTCGTTGGGCTTCCGAACGTTGGAAAATCCAGCGTGATCAATTCTTTGAAGCGCAGCAGAGCTTGCAACGTAGGAAGCACGCCTGGTATGTATATTTTATCAATTCGGACGCGAAATTTACATTACAGCTCTTATACGCAAACGATAAACAAAGTAATATTAACATTCTTTATTTACTTTTACTGCAAGAAATTTTTCTTTTATTCTTATTATTGTCGAAAATTTATTTTTTCTTTGCGAGACACTAAAATAAGTTGTAGTTTCCTGGGCAGTGTATTTAACATACTGTGAATATTTATACAAAATTAATATTGTCGGGATTAATTACAAGATGCAAGAGCTACATATCCATTTCTTTTCTTAATCATTTTAATCTGTTAAAAATAATGCATCAGCATTTTTGAATTCTTCAAATGTTTTTTCCCTTTCGAATTCGATCTACAATTTTTTGCCATAAGTGCATAAAATCCGCAGCCTAATGATTACTATCACTCGAATTTAATCTTTGGGGTTATAGGGGTCACGAAAGCTATGCAAGCGGTGCAGTTGGACTCCAAAATAAAGTTGCTAGACTCCCCCGGTATAGTTTTCGCCAGTCAAGGAGAAAATTCGGACGATTCGGTCGCTTTGAAGAATGCAGTGAAGATACAATCATTGAAAGACCCACACACACCAGCAACTGCAATTTTAAAGAGGGTCTCCAAGCCGCAAATTATGGAAATGTATGACATACCGGAATTTACGACGCCTGACGAATTTTTCGCATTAAAAGCGACCAGGATGGGGAAGTTCAAAAAGGGTGGGATACCTGACACCATGGTCGCTGCGCGCAGCGTCCTTGAGGATTGGAACTCTGGAAAAATTAGGTGAGTATGAGATGTGGTTTAACATGTCATATTTTAATGGAGATTTAATAGATTGTGCATTCTACTTGTGATTATATAAAATGTTCACAGACGAATATAAATTTAAAGAATAACGACGAAAGATCCACAGTCTAATTATTAAATTGAATATGAAATTCACGTTATTAAACAGTGAACATGTTACACAATTATTTAATTTAATTTATTTTCTGAAGATATTATACCGTACCACCGGAGCAGCCAGTTTGCCATGTATCAGCAGAGATCGTCAATCAAATCAGCAAAGAATTCGAAATCGAAAATTTCGCGGTGGAGGAAAAAATGATGCTGGATACGTTCGAAGAAGAAACTGCTAAAAACTCGAAACTCGATCCTTTACTGATCGAAAGCACGGGGCCAGTAATCTCTGCAATGGAGATCGAGAAGCAGAAAGAAGAAGTATGTTTATCAAAATTATTTTCCTCGACAGAAAAATAAATATAAATTTTTCTAGCAAATTAAAATACAAAAGAAGCTGAAAAAGAAGATGGATAACGCGAAGAAGCACGCTAATGATACCAGGAAGAAGAAAACGGACCCTCTGCTCGATATCGAAGGCAACCAGAAGTTGAATAAATTGAGCAAAATGGCTTTCAAGAAAGAGAAGAAGGAGCGGGCTAGACGAGGTACGTGTTTAAATAAAAAATATGTTTTTTGAGATCACAAAATATAACTTTTGTGCTCGTTTTGTTACAGAAAAAGTAGCTGTCCAATTGTCGGGTCAACTAGAAGGATTTACTCTCTCCGCTCCCGATGATTACGACTTCAACACGGATTTCGTTGAGAAATAGGTAAACGAATTTGTTATAGGCGTATCAAATCTGTAGGAGTTACATTTGTACGTATAATGTAAATAACAAGAAACATGCGTGGACTAATAAAAAGAGAATCTTTTTATACGAACGATTGTTTTTCCCAAGTGCCACGGAAATCTGAATGACGCAGCTCGAAGCGCAGAATGCGATATCGTGTCACACGGGAGATTAAATATTTTACAACCTAGAAATTCTACCACTCACGACATCCTTGTGTTTCCTTAATACTAGAATTATCTTAAAATGACGGGTTCCTGATTTTCTTTATTTACAATTATGGAAATTTTGAAGATTCATTTATAGGAAATATATTCAATAAAATGGTGCTGTGAAATGGAAGCTTTCAGTGCTCTGCAGATCTAGCGTTAAATTGAAAAACAAAATTTTTACGCAACACTTCATTCTTTCCTTTGTATCTTATCGATTATAGATTAGATGAAGACATTATTGACACCCGCTCTCCATCTCAGTCACGATCACTGTACAAGATACTCCGGTACTCGAGAAACCCTACAAACTTGATGAAATGAATATTCCGTTGTTATTTAAGGAAGTAAAGATGTTTTGCTTCAGATTAGATGGAGATAATGAGAAGTAATTCCTTTGCAATAAAAAGGATTAAAACCGTTTATATCCAGATAAGATGAGAGTAATGAAATGTAAATTACGAAAACCGAATTTCGCTTCTTCGTGTTCGGTGATATTTGACGATACTATATACCCTGTAATAATTAAGCAAATCATCAAAGAGCGAATTTTTTTTGCGGTTAAAAATTAAGTTGAAATCACTCCTTTTCAGAGAAGGTAAAACGAAGGCAAATGGAATTGCGAAGACCGAACTTCGTTTCCGCTTCCTTCAGTAATGTGCGAAAGTGTTAGGTACACTGTGGCGTTTGAGGATACCTACAAGGAGCAAACTGTTTTGCGATAAAAAACGAAATTAAAATTACTCCTCTTCGGAGAAAGTGAAAATAAGGAAAAGTAAATTACGAAAACTGGATATCGTTCCCATTTGTTCCATTAATACTCGATACTCTTAGGGTACGTGTCCATCTGAGAGTTTTTGTCGATAGTTGCTCTCGAGAGTACTCTCAATTTATGTGTCCATTTGAAACTACTTCAGAAATTTTTTGCTCTCGGAGATTAACGCGACAGTCAACTCTCGGAAAGTCCTCTCAGGTATATGGTCATCTGAATTTCGTGCGTGTAGCTCTCAGACGAATCTTGATAGTTATTAGAATACTCGTGTAAGGAAAAAGAAATATTCCAAAAAGAGAAAGTGCTGGATTAAACCCTTGCCTTACGATTTTTTTTACGGTTTTCGTGATTAGAATTTCTTTGTAGTTCATAATTTCTTAGAAAAAGGAGAAAATGTATATCTATTGCATGTCTATATGTTCTCCAATGGCTGTACATTAACAACAACAAAATAGAATTATATATCGGTTTAACGGAAATTAATAACATACATCTTTATTAAACTCTGTTCAGAATCTTCATCACGTCTCTCAGACGATATTGTAAGCGAAGGGGTTAAACCATGGATAATGCGACGCAATAAAATGGGTGCATTTTCTACACTTATACAATAATTGCATATAGAAGATGCACAACAGTTTAGAAGCAAAATTATACAATTTCAATTCAATTTCGAATTACAATTAAATGTTTTTGCTAATTCATTAAAAATATTTTTTTTCTTATCACGATTCTTGTAATCTGGGTGTATGATATTCCATAAAAATTCATTATTTTCGTACAACGTGATTAATTGTTCCACTTCTGTGTCAGACCAGTGTTTCCCGCTCATTGTTGTATATATATATAAATATGTATACAATATAATATACATATATGTGAAAATTATCTCGACAACTCTCAGCAGTACGAATGGCGTTCGTATAGCTGACAGTTGCTCGCTGAGAGAAAAATTGAACGTGTCCATTAGCGTTTTTCATCTTTCTGTTTGCTCTCCGAGAGTTTTCCGTGGAGCTCTCCGATAGCCCTCTCAATACCGTGTACACTGTCAAATTTGACTCTCGAGAGTAACTCGCGAGTTTAAACTCTCAGATGGACACGTACCTTTAGATACATTATGGTACTTTAAAACATCTTCAAACTTAAGCTAATTTTAGAATTAGAATGGAAAATAAAAATTGCTGATTTTTGGAAAAGGTAGACATGATGGAAAGCAAATTAGGAAGACAGATGTTCTTCCTATTTTTATGAAAGTATTAGACACTGTTTGATACATCATGGTACTTCAGAAAATCTTGTAATTTGAGCAAGTCGAACACTTCTCCCAAAAATTCTGGGGCGCCGATGAAAGTGCCTGAAGCGAAATGAATACATATATGTATAAGCATAATTCAGTGTTTGTGTTCGCAATGGCAATCAGTCTGCCGTGAAGCGGCGGTTAACTAGGAGCCCTCTAGTAAAATACCAGTCGAAATATGCTCCATTTGTCAGGTTTAATCTGTCGAGTAGTTCAGTCGAGTACAAATAACCCTAGTCAGCATCGGCGAGTAGAGAATCACGCGTTTTTTCACGTCGTCGACGAGAACGAGGAAAAATCGGTCAGAGGAAGAGCGGCGAGTCTAGAAACTCATGGGGGGCGGCGGTGTCATCAAATTGGAGTGAACAGGACAATCAGCGGCGTCTATCGCGCAAGATAACCGTGTGCGTTTATCAACTCGCGTGTCATTCGGCTACGAGGCTCCAACAAAGTATCCGGCGACCCAGTACGCGGGAACGTCTATTTACTGTCGTCGTTGAAGACCACCTTTCTGACTCAAACTAATTGTGCCTGACCCATTTATACCGTCGAAAATACCATGGCGGAGGATCGGGGGAAGAAGAAGCCGCAAGTTACGTTCCCTTTGAAGCCCCCTGGACAGGCCAAGGTCTGGAAGGTCGTCGAGGCTGCAATCAAGGGCAGAGAAGGGCCACCTATCAAGTTCACGCTTCAAGAAGTACCCGAGGACAGGTACGAAGAGGTCATCGAGCACATGTGCACCTATTTCATCGCTGATGAACCTATGTGCAAATGCTGGAGTGAGTTATTCAACATTCTATTTGATGACTTGCGCGATTTTATGTTGGCACCGAATTGCATTAACCCTTAACCCTTGCACCAGCTGTGCGACTGACTTTGACGCTAGACAGCTATTTGCTATGTGGCTTTTCATAGTATCTTTGTGTTCTTGCGGAGATATTACTGGACGTTGACCACCAATTTTATGGGGCACTACTACTACATCAATTTGTAGTTTCAAATTAAGAATTTGTACCGAAACTCTTAAATGGTGAAAGTTTAATATTACTTACACGTTTTGGCTGTCTATATAAAAACTAATAAATTACCTTATTGAGAGAGGCTAGTAATTATCCAATAGAAATTGTTAGACTTGTTAAAAACCTACAAATTGTTATTAAGACTCAGGTTTAGACATTTAGAAATTCTCCTTTTGAAATAAATAACAATTATGACTTAATCGATTATGTATTCGCTGCTATTTGCCACGATAAGCAACCATTTGGGTGGTAGTTGGTTGGCAGTGCAATGAATCATTAAGACGATAACACATCGTACTTGAATTATTTATGCCTTCATTTAATATTGTAGTTCATTTTCAAACAGTAATTTCAATCGTGAATCGTGATCATGTCGAGTAGCCATAATTATATTTTTGTGATCTGTGTTTAAGAGATTTCGTAACTTCTTTTCGTTATAGTCATTGAGAAGTCTATTAATAGATTTCCGGGAGATAATGGCGAGGGCTCACCATTGATACGTCGATTAGCGTACTATGATCCCGAAATGATTTACAAAATGTAATCAATTTGGTTAATGTAATGTAAACTCGGTGCAATGTAATTTGTTTCTATGATAGACCTTTCCAGGGTGCAGAATAGTTTATCGAGTCATAAATTCAGATGATTGAAGGTGATGGTTCTCTGAGTGACGTCATTGTACCGCAATCATGCAATGTTCGAGCGGTCTGCGAAGTGTTCTTATTAATACTTAGTGTTGAGGAACTTTTTAAGATACGTAGTTGTAGATAGTTAATTTTAACATTCCACAATAGCACAGTATGGTTAACGAATCCCACGAAAAATTTTCTATGATTTTCAGACAACCAAGACAACTGCAAATATGAAATTGTTTTACTTGTTTTGCTTAATCGAGTCTTGATAAAAGATCTTACTTTGATTTATCATAGTTCGATAAAGAACAGTGTGGCTTCACGATGATAAGTATTTTGATAGATTAGACAGTAGGCACGGACATGAAAAATGTTACATTGTGAGAATAAGGTCGTGTGTATGTGATTCTCCGTGACAGTGTAATTTGCAAGATAATACCATAACAATTCGGATCCCGTTGCGGTAGTATTTATGCCGTAATTGTATGTTTTCGAGAGCTTCGAGTCACTTAATTGACCAGAAGGACAACAAAATATGGATGTCTGCGTCCGACATTTTGAGACCTACCATCATACTCGCGCAACAGCTTCACTCGCCAAAATTAGGGACAGTAAATTGTGCTTGTTGAAACCTGATTCGATAAAAACCAGTAGCACAAGACTCATTTTATAGTGTCACATAATTATGAAAAACTCAAGTCTAGCAAATTTTGATTTATTCATCAACAATTCCCTCAAAATTACAATTGCCAAGCTTAGGTATTGGTCTGAACCTAATTAATAGGGTGCAGAAATTTAAGGAAAAAGAATTTTACAATTTTCAAATAGTCAAATCATATATTTCTATTTTATAGGCTGTGTTATTATCAAGTGGAATGATTGAAACAGTTTTTTCGTACAGTGAGAAATTGCTTCATAGATTAAAATAAAATAAAAATTGCATTACAAAGCTCTCCAGTTTAGTTACAAGAATAGCTGTAATTATTGCCGCAAACGTATTCGAATCTAAACTAGTTATTATTTATTATCCATAAAGCTATCGGTCGGAAATAGGAAATTTCAAAATACACGTTACATCGCGCTTACCGGTAACGTGACACGATAGTGGCAGTGACATATTAGGCAACATAGGCAGTTCAGCGTTGGCATACTCGTATAGAAGCTCTCTGTTCGCCTGCTTCTCATTTTCCACCTCTTATTACAAAATTACATTGCGCCGACCTCTTCGAACGTAATCCATCAGATAACGCTGTGATTACGCTTCTCGCAATTGACGATTATCGAACTCTAAACACTCGAACTGCACTTTTCCACGCTAGGAAGATAGGGAATCCAGAAAACTACAGAAACTGAGCCACTGGCGGTGAACTGTTAACTCTTGCACACCGTTCAGGAAATTAAGATATTTATATTTCAATATAATGGTAATTAATTATTCTAAAGTGGCGTCTTCGATGCCTCGTGCTATTCTCAAAGCTAATCATCACATCTTTTTTCTTACACAAATTCTTTTTCAAGGCATCGAATTTAATCACAGTCGACGCTCAATTTTTGGGATAAGCCTAGTTCTCAACCTACAATTTTAATTGCAACTTATACAGATCGTGTTCAATTAATTTATGTGTATATCTCGGCAAACAAAATTGCAATTGTAAGCGAAGCTCTGTTTTTGGGTAAAATTGATTTGATCAGTGCGCAAGGATTACGATTCGCTTTGAATCGTTGGGAATTATAATGATTATGATTTTGTAGATGGGATCAAGGATCCAGATTACGTGCAGTTCTTCCGAAATGTTTGGAAGGAAACGTTGCAGCATGGTTTGTCCGTGGGAGCCTTCGTCGAAGATCCAAATGGTGGCAAGCCGATCCTCGCAGGCGTGAACGTGATTATGCTAAGCCTCCAGGGCGACAGTTTAGATCAAGAAAGCATTGGCAAGGTTAGAATAAAACATGAAATTGTTTAATCAACTGTAAGTAGTAGATTGCGGATGTTTATGCAAAATAATATGTTTCTGTATCAGACACAAGAAATAAAAACAAATAGAAAGTTCATTCTTTCTTTGATAGCTTTAATAGAATGAAAATAATATATTCACATCCATAAATTAGTTTGATCTTCTTACTATTTTAAATTTCATCAACTCAATTTTATGCATCTATGATAAAAATGACGAGCTACATATAACACCAAATTATACAAATATTAGAAGAGTTAAAAAATGTTATTACATTCTCGTCTATTTATTAAAATTACTAATAGAAGGAATACATTTTTATTTAAATTCTGCTTCTTACAATTGAGGTAGACAATCTTTATCGCTTCTGAAAATGTTTAAAAAATGATAGATTATATTTGACAGAGTTTATTATGATTTTCATTTATTTCAGACGTGCTAAGGCAACTATCACTGAAAATCAGATTTGATTTGAATCCACTTTCTTAAAATTTCTCTACAAAAATTGTAAATTGTACAAACATCCGCAGTCTAGTAATGAGTTTGCGAAGCTAGCATTTCGAATTCGGTGTTCGAATCGTTCGTACCGTTCGTTTTTTCGAGTTAGAAGTGCACTAAGATCCACAGTCTCTTCATCTCTTAACAATTTGATTATATGTATTGCCATTTTGACACTCGTCAGTATAGTTCCAACTGTATGTTTACAACATGTTCGTATTATTTTCAGTCGAAAAGAGCGAAGCAGCTAATGGTATTTCTCGAAGACCTGCTCAAAAAAGCAAACATTTACGGAAAATATGGCGTGGACAGATATATGGGAGCCCTTGGCCTGTCTGTGCATCCATCATATAGAGGAGCTTCTCTGGGTGGCCATATTCTCAACACCAGGTGAGTAAAAAAACCCTTCAGCCAAATTGATCCTTGTTACATAAACGGAAAAATATTAAAAATTACTTCGTAGCTCAGCTTTCACGAATCTCTTCATCATTTTCAAACAATCATAATACATTCTATTATTAAAAATAATCTCGATCATTTCTTGTACGTTCACTGCATCTCATAGCTGGACTGCGGATCTTTATGTAAAATAAAAATTTGTTAAGGCATCAATTGCAAGAAACAGTAACTATATAAACATCTCGTTTCTTCTTTAACAATCTTAATAGGTTGCAAACAATATGGAACACGCTACAGTTCATTAACAAGAAAAATATGTTTATAAAAGTCCTTTTGAAGAAACAGAAAACGCATTAAATGAAACAGTTATGCTTGATATTGAATTTATAGGTTGACACGTTTGACGGATCGTCTGATATCACAATTAAGATTCAGATATTCCATTATTTTCAAGATACATTAGTTATCTCGGGTTAAATCCTTTTAATATTTCCGATGTTTTAAATTGCACCTGTTTTCGTCATAAATAAGCTAGATGAAAGAATTGATTTTAAAATAAATGTGCAATTAATTCACAAACTAATTCGCACACATAACAAAGTCAATCTCTTGCGTTAATCGTTGAGACGTTTCTCCTCGGATTCCTTTTACATTCTATCAAGTACAAAAAGTGACACTCCAGCTTCAATTGAGATTCATCAAATAAAGATAAGTTCTGAATTGTCGCGACGGGCTCCATTGTTCGGGTGCTCTGAAAACCTGCCAGTTAGGGATAAGTGGAAAGGAGAGTCTTCCTCGAGGATAAGAAAAGAAATGTCGGAGGATAATCCATTACCGAATGAAACACCCGAGGCGTCCACGTGCCGAATTTAGCTTCCGGGTGTAAACCGGTAGTTGTACCGGGGAAAATCCAACTTTTCACCAATTTGTCCAATTGGACCAATTAGAAAGACTATGGTCGGAACATTATACCAGGAACGTGGGTCCTTAAATAGTCGAGAGACGTCTGTCGCGCGTCACTGCCAGCCAGACGGTGTCAGCGCGTCGACGAAGCTCCAACGATGGCTAGAGTCCTAGAAGATTCAGTTTACGCTCCTAGCAGTATCTACCTTCCTCAATTAGCGCATTAGTTAACTTTCTTGATTAGGGTCGAGAAACAGGCGCAATATAGACCAATCATTTGGTTTTTAACAGACAACAGAATATTATACATTTCTAAGAGAAACGGGCAGATCAGATTTTAAAACGTTACGAACGTCAGAGAAATTAGAGATCATCATTATTTTTCATTTATCACGGTTTATATACTCACTGCTTCTCACAGTTGATGCAGACAATTGTTGCTTAAAGATCTGCGGTCTGATTATTGAATAAATATTTATTCAGACGATAATTTTTAAATCTCCAACTGGATTTTTTAAAATAACTCAATCTAATATTAATCTTTCAAATTATCGAATCGACAAATGGACATCGAGCTTGCTTTGCAGCGTCAACGATGATGTAATTGATTATTAAACCCCGGATGTTTACGCACACGTAAATTTTTAACCTTCAAGTGGTCTTTTAAACAACACAGCAGCTCGGTTAATGCGCTTTACACTCATTCTCATCGAACTGATAAGCTGATAAGTGAATGCGAGATGATCAAAGCTAACGCGACAACTGGAATCATTATTACTATTTTCACAGGGACGACATCGGTCGCGAGTACAACATAGAAGTGACAGCGACAGCGTTCACTTCGCCGATCTCGCAGAAGCTGGCAGCACGATGCGGATTCGAGGACGTCGTCGCCAAAGATTACGACGACATGCTCGACGAAGAGGGGAACAAAGTGTTCCCAGGGATCGAGGCGAAGGAGATGAAGATCATGGCCAAGAGGCTCTATTAAAATACATTAAACGGCGCCGCCAACTTCAATCCCATCGAGAGTTGCCTCGTTTCCTTTGACTCGAAACGGAAGCAAATTCCCTCACAAAAGTAAGAGAAGTTGTTAGAATACGATTTTAACGAGCCTTGTCTCCTTAGACTCCTGCGCACCATTCGAAAAGATGCAAATTCCCGCCAGAAAATTGATGCGAATTGATGTGAATTGATGTGGAAAGTGAAAATTGATGTGAACCAATTATAATTCAATTATTATTCAGCGACCCTTATCTCCTTTGACTCGTGTGCACCTTCGCAAAGAAGTGAATTTTCAAGAAAATCAATGAAGAAATTAGAATGCAATTTTTTAGAAAACCTCGTTTCCATTGACTCCTGTGCACGATTTAAAAGTACTGAATTTTTAAGATCAAAATATGGTGGAGAAATTAGAATGCAATTTTTTAACGTACCTCGTTTCCTTTGACTCCTGTGCACGATTTAAAAGTAATGAGTTTTTAAGAGCAAAATATGGTCATCAAATTAGAATGCAATTTTTAAGTGAACTTCGTTTTCTTCGACTCCTGTGCACGATTTAAAAGCAATGAATTTTTAAGAAAAAAATACGGTGAAGGACTCGAATGCAATTTTTTCCGACAGTCTCGTTACTGTTCGGTGTTTCTAGAGAAGATTTAAATTTTGTTAATCGTGTCCAAGTAGATTGGACTCATTTTTCGATTGAAGAAACGTTGTAGGTTGTAATATCCAAGTCTGGATTATTTTTTTAGAAATCCAAGTAACAGTTCATTGTACATATGAAAATAAAATAAATTTTGCTGAATTTAGAATAAGATTGACGCTCAATTACCCATGTTTTCAAATTCAAATGTTCCTAAAAATTTCGTAAAAATTTACCAAAGACCTTCGAAATACCTATATAGTTTAGGGCTACAGAATCCAAAATATTTGCAATTATTTTTGTCACGAATATTACTTGTTTCACGAAAAACCCCAGGGTATCAGTCGAGGGTTACAACTAGAGATCACGGTTTTGAGCGTGTATTGAGAATACACGTGTTCACGTATTCACGTGTTCACGTGTACTAATATATATCCATATTTTAATCTGTGTACTACTTTATACACGTATACACGGGTACTGAAGCAAACGTGTACACGTGCATCGAAATACACAGATAATACACGGGTACACGTGTATTGAAATACACGGATAATACACGGGTAACAGTTATTTCCTTGAATACACGGGCACAAGTATATCAAAATGCACGGATAATACACGTGTACTCGTATATTCAAGTTCACAGTTGTACGCGTATTAACCGTATATTTTGATACACGCGAGCACGTGTATTTCAGCACACGCGTATCCGTGTATTAAATAGTATCCGGACTTCTACACGGATATATTAATAACACGTGTCCACACGTATTTCAGTACACGCGTATCCGTGTATTAAATAGTATCCGGACTTCTACACGGATATGCTAATTACACGTGTACACACGTATTTTCAATACACGTGAAATGAGTATCTCTAGTTACAACTATTAAGCAACTACGTACTATCATTTGCGTACAAGTCCGTCCAAATCAAAGTGGTAGAGTTAGATTTCTTCCCCCATCGATTAAAGAAGCGACCGATCCAGTGCGAGGGTTTAAATTCGTCTTTAAGATCAGTCAAGAGTATTTCAACTATTCTCGGAGCATTAGCACAAACAACCGGGAGTAGTATGGTTGCAATATCGTCGTGGGCGTGGTCCAGAGGAAACGGTCCAAGTGACAAGTCGACGTCCGCGCGTTCCGCAACGAACAGAACCAGTAAATTGCCTGACAATGGAACAAACGGTTTCAATTTGCGTCAGCGGGAAACTTTATTCTCGCGTGACTCTGTTCGCCCGCCAAATGAACACCGTTCTCAATTTCAGACTTCTCATTAAAAAAAAGAAAAAAAGGAAGCACTCGAACGAAACGAGAAAGAAGGAGAGAGAAAGAGAGAGAGAAAGAGAGAGAGAGAGAGAGAGAGAGAGAGAGAGAGAGAGAGAGCGCTGAAGCGATGAACCAAGCGACGCGGTAAGTGGGTTTATAAGCGAAATTAATGAGCGTTCGCCGGGGACGACCGTCGAATATCAATTGCACCCGGACAACAAGGTACGCCTAACTGTTTTATCAACGATTGCAAACCGAAATGCCGGCGTTCTAATAAGCGGCGGCACACTCGAGGCGCGGCGTCACGAAATTCGTACGAGCGTGTCCAAAATGCGGTCCGCGGGACAATCATACGATCTCCCCGGCTATGAAGCGACTCAGGTTTGTCCTGCTCGATTCCCGATAAAATGGACGCTTGTATTGTGAAATTCGTCATGTTACTAATTACCGTACCGTGTAAACGGTGGGGTGTCTTCTTGCGCGAAGACTATCTGTAAGAGCGAAAAACATTTAGGGATAATTAAAGACGTGGTAGATACGAGGAAATACGTTAGGACCATGCAACAACTTCTGAGGTTCATTTAAGTTTTGTGAGTCATGAAACACTTTTGGGGAACATTACAAAAAATTATGAGTCCGTTAGAAATAGATGAGGCACTTGGAAAAATTGTGGGAACATTAAAAATGTTTGGGGTCCGTTAAAACAGATTCTGGGCCCGTTATAAATTTTTGTGGTATTTGGAAAAATTGTTAAGGCCGCGAAACCTTCCTAAGGTCCATTGAAAAAGATTGCGGAACTATATAAAATTTTTAGGGCACGTGGAAAATTGTTAGGCCCGTGAAACCCTACTGTGGTCCATTGCGAAAGAATGGGGGACCATGAAAAATGTTTAGGGTCTATTTAAAAATATTGTGGCGTCATGAACAGTTTTGCGGTCCATTACAAAAATTTATGGACCTGACAGAAATTTATGAGGCACATGGAAAAATTGTGGAGACATTAAACATTTTTGGGGTCCATATAAACAGATTGTGGGCTCGTTAAAAATTTTTCGAGCACGTGGAAAAATCCAGCACCATGTAAAACTTCAAGGGTCTATTTAAAAAATTGTGGCGCCATAAAGACCTTATGGAATACATTAAAAAAGATTGTGAGGCTGCAAAAGATTTTTAGGGTTCACTTAAAAAACATGTAGAGCGATTAAAAATTTCTGGGATCTATTACAGAAATTGCGGGTTTTCTAAAAAGATTGTGAGTTAGTTAAAAAAATTCAGGACTTATTTAAAAAATTGTAGAGTTCATGAAGAACTTGTGAGCCTCGTAAAATATTTACGATATTCAGTTGCCTACGGAAACAGTGCAGGATTTTTGGCGATTGACAATATAAAGAAAGCACATACAGCAATTATTAATAACAACTCTAGATTGCTACACAGGTTGCAGTTGAAATGGGGTGAATAGCAGTTCTGATCATGACCACCACCGATTTTATAGACTATTAAATAACAGCTCCATAAAAAACAAAAATCGTCCATCATAATTAGCAATCTCGCAAAAACAATACTAAAAATCCTCCAAGAAATTCATGGGACACCACAGACCTATATAACTCTTTGTGGACGCGTGTCTGCAGACAGTCGCCCAAGTAAAATTGCTACTCCGTGACTAAAAATCACTTTTTAAAAAATTATTGCTCTCAAAAAACACCAAACAAATTTTTACCAAACACAACACTTGCTCCTTCATTTAATTCTTATGTGTAGCTTTCAGTACACCATTTCATTTCCCAAGGAAAATTGTACATCCGAACCGTCAATAAGTACGCCAATCATAATTCCCATCCGCAAAGGGATATAATTGCCCAAAACAAGCTCATTGTTAGAAGTTTCATGAGAGAGAAGGTGAAGCAAAGAATAGAGGGGGTGTTCTAACGGAAACGCGGGAAGGCGATCGCGCACCTGTTCAGTTTTCGCGAGTGGCGGCGAGGGGTCTCGTCTCGCCCACGTTTTGCCAGGACGTTCGCACATGCGTAGAGTCGGGGCAAAAACTCCTGCACACGCACGTCACCACGTTCCACGGAAGTGTTCGTGTTCGTAGGAGTCGCCGGGAGTTTGTCCGGCTCGGTAGTCGCGTTCGGCGCGTCGTACGAGCAAGTACGTTCTCGTTCGTTCTCATCCCGTAATCCTTGGCCCGAGTTCACATTGAGATATCATCCCTAGCCAACGATACATCTTCCATTCGCATCAGTATCTACAAAATAACCAATACGGAAGAGACAAACTGCGACATCGGATAAAGGATACTGAAACATGTGCCGATGTTGAGAGCGGCTCGAGGATCTTCGAACTTGGAAAACCGTCGTTGCTGTTCCTTGAAAATCGTTCTCGCTGGTACGGACCATAGATCGAGGACCCTGTGTTCATTATTTGGTCCTATTTTTTCCTTTACATTGACTCCTTTTGACCCTAAGTTACGTCACTGGTTTACGTCACTGAACCCGTCGCGTCGGTCCGTAAACAAATATTCTCTTTTTGAAGGTTTTCTTGCTGGTAAAATTACAGGTCACAGGATATGTTCTTTGTCATTAGCAAGGCCAGTTATTAGTTCGATTGTTCTCGCAATCCTTGCGATCCTTACAGTTCGCAGAGTCCTTGTAGTCCTTGCAATGGTTCGATCGAGCGGTGAATTTGCAACAAGACGTTATTTATTGAAATTCCGTCAAATAATTTTGTCAGTTCGTTTGGAATATTGTTTTCTTTCTTTTTGTAAAATTTCAGGTAGCTACGACTCTGTGTGATCGTATATACACGAATATTCATGGTTTACCCGTTGAGGAAGGACGAACAGGGAAAGAGTTGTACTTGTTCCCGCAATTTTCAGTTTGGCTAGGTTGATTTTCCATTTATGGTTTCATATTGTTCGGTTTCGAAAGAATTTTGTGTTGTTTGTAACCATATGGTTGCCCTTTCAATTTTTGACGATGCTTTTGTACAATGGCAATCTTTGAGAATGATTCTTTACGTTTATAATTGTTGAGGATGTTCCTGTAAATCTACATGGGACGTTACTTTACGTCCTTGTTCTTTTAGGGATGATACTGCACATCCACAAGCTTCGAGGATTTTTCTGTAACGTCTACAATTTTTTACCTTGAGGTAAAATTTTTGAGGATGTTTCCCTACGTGTATGATTTTTGAGGATTTTTCTGTACCGTCTACAATTTTTGAGGTAGTTTTTGTACTTGTATGTTTATAATTTTTCGGGATGATTTTCCACGTCTAAAATTTTTGGGGATGCTTTCCTACGTCTCATATTTTTTGAGGATGCTTGCCTACGTGTATAATCTTCGAGGATTTTTCTGTAACGTGCAAAATTTTTGAACTTGTTTTTGTTCCTGTACGTTTATAATTTTTGGGAATGATTTTCCACGTCTACAATTTTTGAGGTTGCTTCCCTACGTGTATGATTTTTGAGGATTTTTCTGTAGTGTCTACAATTTTTGAGCTTGCTTTTGTACTTGTACGTTTATAATTTTTGGAGGTGATTTTCCGCATCTCCATTTTTTGAGGATGCTTCCCTACGTCTATGATTTTTGAGGATGCTTTTGTACGTCTATAATCATCGAGGATTTTTCTGTACCGTCTACAATTTATGATGTAGTTTTTGTGCTTGTACGTCTGCAATTTTTAAGAATACGCCTCTTGAGGATGCTCCTCAATGAAAATAAAATATGCCATTTAAAATAAAATATTGTCGACTCCACTATTAGAAAGATGAGATTTTGAGATGCTTTCACAAGGATTTCAAATGTTTATTTCCTTTCTCCAAAGCAAACATTTGTGCAATTTACTTTCGAATATCACGAACCACCACCAATCCATCCACCAAAGCTTCATAATAAAAATACGTCGAAGTATTTTATAAGCCGAGGTTTATAAAAGTGCTTTATAAAAACTTCCACATATCGACATCGAAGACATCCCATTTTTCCCAACTCTTTCGTGTAATCTCCCGTCAGGAGAAATCGCATTTTCGTCCCACAGGACCGTGCTCCTGCTAGAATCAATTTTTCCGAGGCGTTTCAATCGTTCGCGATCCAGCATAATCTCCCACGCGGGAGATGCAGGATCTCCCGAAATCGAGACCTCGTGATGAAAGAACGTAACCTGTTGCGGGTCACGGGATCGAAAACGCGGGGATCATCGCATCGTGCATCGTTCAGTGAAACCGATCGTGTGTGTCATCGCTGTCGTCCTGTCGCGGCAGTGGTTGTTACTTCGAAAAATCATTTGAAATTCACTGAAGCCGTTGCTGTCGGACAAACGACGCTGCTACCGGAGAACGCGGAAACACAATTCCGAAACACAATTGCTCCTCGCATACGTTCGACGTGCCCTCAGGTAACTGCGTCGGAAAAGGAACCCTTTCAAGACGTTTCCGCCGTATCTTTGAGAATTTTTCTCCAGCTAACAAAATTGGAAGAAAATTTTCACCGAGAAGTGTCCACGGTTCTTTGTAAAACGTTTCGCACAAAGTAAAAGTCAAAAACGCTTCTGACAAAATTCAGTTTCAAGGTTTTGAAAAGATTGACGAGATTTGTACTGATAGATAGATTTTTTATTTTATTTTTTTATTTTATTTATTTTTTATTTAGTTAGAGATTTTTCTATGGAAATAGTTCATAAACTGTTGGATAAAACAGAACATTTTTTATTCTTTGGAAAATTTTGTGAAATCGAGAATTAAGTGAAAGTTCAACGTTGTTTTTGATTTTCTTGTATTTCTTTACATGTTTTCATAGAACGCAAGCTGTTTTTTTATGGAGAGTCGTGTATTTGATATACTGTGGGTCGAAAAAGGACATTTTTTTGTCCCGCAGACGAAATAAAAATTCTGTCCACCTTCGTTCTAAATTTTCTTACAGTTCTTCCAGCTCGCGTTTATTTTGAATTTTCTTGTATTTTTTTCTCTAATATGCTAGATTGTAGATTTTTTAATGGGAGTTTATTCGATAAATTGTTGGTCAGAACAGAAAATTCTTTGTTCTGCTAACAATCTTGTGTTATTGAGGATTGAATAAAAATTCTGTTGAATCTCGTGTAGGATTTCCTTGCATTTCTTTCTCTCGTATACATGTTCCTTGTATTATCCATTATTTTTTGTGCTTATCAAAGAGCCAGTCACATAAATTGAAGACAATATTATTATTTTTACTAGACTGGTGATTTTTATGCAAAATAACATTTCTAAGGGTTCATACATTGATGCTCTGAAATTCTTTTAATCTTCTCACTGTTTTATGTCACTTGTTGATCGTTGCTATGAATGCATAAAATCTAATTATTACTGAACAAAAATACAGCTTCCTAGTGATTTTCTATTGCTATACTGTCTTCTACTCAAAGTAGGTGCACATTTGTTTGCGATTTGAATATTTCGACATTTATTTCGATTATTTCCTGCTGCAATTCTGAATTATTTGACTGTAACGACAGGTTTGAAATCTAGCGTGTTCAGAAACGAGTTGACGCCGCTAGTTCAAGATTAATTTGATCAGGTAATCGATCTGATACCGAAGATCACAGCTCTCGAAAATGGCCTACCGATTTCGACATTTCTCCGTCGAAAACTATTTTCAAAATTGTACTAGTTCGCGATATCGAAACTCTGTCCGAGCCAATAATAACGCTTCAATGAAAAGAGCAATTGTTCGCGCAGGTACGCCGCAGATTTTCCCATTAACCTCTTCAAGGACACACCGTGAAGTGTCACTATAGTGACACTAATATAATATCAATTCTGATTTATACAAAATCCTCCGATATGGGATCCATGCTGCTAGGTTCTTTCAAATTCTTATTTAGCAAATTTCTTTTATACAGGTTGTAAATTATGAAGCGTTACAGATGAATATCTTAAAAAATATTGATTATATGCAAAAATGTTTCAGATGAAGGTTTTCTGTCACCTTTCTTTTTTTAATTGGAATGATGTGTTTTTTTATCCACCATCAAATAGTGCGTTTTAAGATGAGTTCAATTACCTATGACTCAAGGTCATTCAAGGTCAAACTTGCAGAGAAATGCAGAAAAGGTGTGATCGTTTTATTTGTACTTTAGTTCGCGCTCTCGTACTTTCACACCAAAACAATAACATGTGTTCAATATCACCTTTACTCAGGACGACATCAAAGTCATCATCAATGAAATGAAAACAAACGTATTTACGTCTTACTGTGCTCTTTTGCAAGATAGTCAGTTTACTTTCATTACTACTCGTGCTAAGGTATCCTTCGCTGGAAGATGGTACTTAAATAAGCGGTGAGAATGGAAATGTATCAAAATTGTTTTGATATGTTTATGGTACTAGGAGAATGCAGGAAAAATTACAGAATGACTGCTAATTTGTATGCACAACGCTACCCAGATCGACCATCAAAATCGCATATGGCATTTAAAAGACTAGAACAGCGTTTTCTCCGTTCAGGTTCTGTGCTTAAAAACTGCGTAATGTCCATTAAACCTACGACGGGTGAAAACAAAAAAGTCAGAACATGCAAAGCTTGTGCTAAGATAAATGTTGAAATGTTGAGAAAAATTAGAGAATCATTTAAACAAAGAAGTGTTAAGTACATTGAAGTAAGAGGTAATAATTCTGAACACATACTAAACTGAAGTACAAATAAAACGATCACATTTTTTCTGCATTTCCCTGTAAGTTTGACCTTGACTGACCTTAAGTCATAGGTAATTGAATAGGTAATTATAATTTCCACACTGTATATTTTTGAACTCGCTTCTTTGAGACCAATATTTTTTACCACGTTTTTATTAGCTCGCTTTCTTGTTTGTTTGTTTGTTTGTTTGTTTGTTTGTTTGTTCGGTACAAAACTTACAATTGATTTTAAACTAACTTCCCTATGAGCTAGAGACTTGAAATTGGAAACGTAGCTCAGAACTGGATGACAATGCAGTATTTAAAAAATTTTTGTTTTAAAAGTCTATCCGTTTAAGAGAAATAACAATTAAATATTTTTAACGTTATTACCGTTACACCGCGGTCATCGCGTTCAGCGATCCCCACTCCGCGCGACAACGCTCTCTACTTTACTATGTGTACGCACTCTGACTCGTCCCCACTCCACGAACCCACTTCGCCCCGACGGAGCTCAGCATATGATAGACGATCGGTAGTACATCATCGCTTTGTTTACCAAGTGAAAGAAACGTTACACCTTTCTGTTATAATTTCATCAAAATGTTAAAAATCGATTGAAATATACGCGCAAGAAGTAGGAGAGGATTCTTTTTGACGTTGGGGAGCATGTATGATATAGGTAATAATAATATCGTGTACGAGATTAGAAATTAACAAAAATCTGTGTTTGAAAGTGTCAGAAATAATGTCTACAAAAAAAAAGGAGCAGTTCGTTAATAATGATTTTCACAGGGAAGCCGCCAAATCACCAGGTATGTCATTGCATATTTTGCGTTAAATATTTTCTTGAAAAAGTTACAAAATTTGTTGAAAGTATTATATCATCAACGCAGCCATCCATTTGAATATGTTTAAAAAAATGTCACGCACACAATATTAAAAAGCAGAAAATACTTATGTAAATAAAAATAAATTTTTTAAAATACCACGTTTTTAAAACGGACTAAAAAGTATAAAATAATAATAAATAAAAAACGGACTGAAAAGTATAAAATAATTTGAAAAAAATAAAAATAAAATGGACTAAAAAGTATAAAATAATTTTTAAAAAGCGGACCAAAAGGGATAAAATAATTTGAAAATAAAAACAAAAATTTGAAATTGTGAATTTTAAATAGCTGTGAAAATACTTGTAAGGTTTAAAACGAAAAACGTGGGGCGCATGCAATAGATAATTGATGCATGAATCACCTAAATCACCTAAATCACTAAGAATTTGATTGCTCCGCAAATGATATAAACTGTTGTGCGAGTTTTCTCAACTGCTGCTAATCCCTACACTCCTTACTATTATCTTGCGCCCCACGTTTTTCGTTTTAAATCTTACAAGTATCTTCACAGCTATTCAAAATTTACAATTTCAAATTTTTGTTTTTATTTTGAAAATTATTTTATACCCTTTTGGTCCGTTTTTTAAAAATTATTTTATACTTTTTAGTGTATTTTATTTCTATTTTTTTCAACTTATTTTATACTTTTTAGTCCGTTTCTTTATTTATTATTATTTTATACTTTTTAGACCGTTTTAAAAACGTGGAATTTTTAAAAATTTATTTTTATCTTATTGGAGCTAATATGTATAGTTAATAATTTATACTAGCTGCTAGAAACTTGTAATCCAGATATTACCTAAGTAAAATTGCAATTTTGCTCCATAATAACTTTTATACAAAATTATAACTCTACTCATTACCAATATTATTGGAAAATTTATTTTTGAGAGCTTGTTTCCCGATTCCATGTCCATTGTTTGGAGTGCATGTTCGGTTTCGGTGTATTAGTATTGTGCTTTCACGAAACGTAACATGGACATTAGCTTCCGGTGAGAATCCACGTGCGCTATTATTGCGGTGACCGTTTCGTAACGGAAAACCGATGGGTCTCTTAAACTTGAATCACGGGCTTGAAACAGAGAGACAGAAAACATTAAAATGCTTCTTTCTGAAATATTATGCTTTTTTCCCAAGTACGATCAATTCTCCGTCACGTTTAATAAAATGAACTTCGTCAAACGTGCCATATCCTACTTTAACACTAGAATTACCGGACCAGTCAAAATGACAGGTTTCTAATTTTTTCTTTTATGAATATTCAAATTATGAATATGTTTCACTGAGTAATTTTTTAGTAAACTTCTATATTGAAGTACATATCTAAATACAGATTTTATAAAATCTGAGTTAATGCAATCTTGTCGTTATTATAAGGTAATATACGACAGTCGCATTTAGTGCTCGGTAGTTCTAGCGTTAACATTCTAACTTTTAAAGACTGTGATACAATTAAAAAAAGTATAACAATTATTTTGCTCAATATTAGTTCGAAAATTATTATAAAAATTAATATTACTTATAACATTGCTGAAACCGAATTTCATTAGCATTTGTAGGATCTGAAAGGGTAAAAAGAATAATCACTGTTACAAACTTTAACACAGAGGTTGAAAGCAATTATTATATCGTTCTCGGTTCTTGAAATAGTTATGGAAAACCGAAAACGTCTCATAACCGTTATAAGGTACATATATCGGTTACTGTTTCGGTTATTCAGAACCGATATTGTATCAGTTCTATAACTGTTATTTGTCGGTTACGTCAGTCAGTCAGAACCGTATATTTTTGGAGAAACGGAAAATAACAGTTATAGAAACGATATAATATCGGTTCTGTAACCGATATAAGTCAGAACGGATACACCTTATAACAGTTATTAGACTTTTTTGGTTCTCCATAACTGTTTCAGTCATAATCGATATATAACAGTATAAACAGTTATTATTGAAACCCTTTCAATCCCTGCTTTAATCACGTAAAGAAAATAAAATTCATTTTGTGCATAATGTTCTTTACAATTTATATCTTTCCTGTGATTATCTCTTTCTGCACCTTTTCAAAGTAAATCCATTGCATGTAACAGAATATTACACCCATAAATGTTTTCGCTAAAATAAATGCTTGTACCAAACGTGCGTGCTACGCAATTATGATTTTATTAACTGAATTATTACAAGTGTAGCAGTTTATCGGAACTATGATTCGACATTCAATATTTCGAGCAATGATATTAGCAGATGTCCATATATTCCGAGAACCAAGCAGTGGGGACAAGCTTCGTTAATAACCATAGAAATCATTTAAATTCCTGCCATTCGAGCACCTGTACCAAACTCCACACGGTTGCTATACTATCGAATTAAAGCAATCCTACAAATTTTTCAAAGCTATGCTCCAAACTAATTTGATTGCTTCGAAATGTTCGCGTTCATCTGATCACAAAATCCAATCAATTCTTTGTTGGGTCTGCGTAATCAAATTCTCCATGGACATGCTTTCGCACGTTTCGTAGTATAGCATTCGCGTAGCTAAAATTTCCGCGAACACTATCAACAATGATGTAATTGTCAATAATTTTCGGTGGATTCCCTTTTAAATAATATTTCGGACGATTCCATGACAGTTTTTCGACTTTCGCATTTATTATTGCACTTCTCGAAGATAAACGAACAGATCGAAGTGAATTTTTGAAGATCGCTGTTCTTCGAGTGTTTGCTCAAACAACATTATTTTCGATAAGAATCATTTCATAGACGCCTACACGATCCGTTTATTATTATTTCCATCGCGAAATCTGATGCACTCCGAGTAAAAATTGCGACACCCGGAAACCATTTGCTAATGAAGACTAAAAAAAAGCTTCCTTCGTAATTGCTGTTACAGTAATGATTGCGTTTGTCTTCGTTATTTCGTTTTAGGCTCGTTCGTTTGGGGACCTGTTCATTTTTCTTCGTTGTTGCACGAGCAACTGGCAATTACCTTAAAAAATGTGGACTGAGAAGAAAACTAAAACAATTGCTTTGTAGAAACATTTTTCAGTGCATTAAATTGTAAATCAACAACTTACGTTTGTAGATTTTGATCTATGGTGCTGAGAAAGACGAGTTAACTCATCCTTTGAATTTATCATTTGTCGTCTTGTAATATAATTCCTCAGTCTTCTATTAACCGCTTCGAGTCAGAGTGGTGATGAAGATGTCGAACCCTTTAAACTGAAATGAAATTCTATTTTATTGTAGTCAATATTTAACTATTGTAAAATACGTTGGTGTTGATTTTTGCCTTTTGCCCATTACGGAATATATTCGTCGAAAATCCTCTTTCTGCGAAGGTCGCGGGGTTTTTTACAAGGATCAGTCGGAGGAATAAATAGCAGCCATAACGAAATGCTCCCACGTACCGTTGGAAACGTTATTCCAACTGGAACAGGTTCTCCTATTCCTGAAATTCTGATTTTCGAGCATCTGCATTCGCTGCTGACCAGTCCTGGTCCACAATTTTTTTTAGAAGAAATATTTGCAATGCCATGCAAAGTAATTGGTATTTTATAGTTCAAGGATAACATTCGGTTGTAATATAAATTCTTTTTGTAATACAAATGTTCTAATTTGCACGATTTAGTTGTAACTCGTTGTAAATGCAGATAACTGTATTTGAACGAAAACTAATACAAATTAATTCATAGCCCTTGCAATATAATTGTAACTTTATTTTAAATGCAAATCTGATTTCCGCCACATTGGAGGTTCATAAATATTTATAAGATGTGTGCTTCCTTGAAGGGTGAAGTAACTTTTTTCTTTACGAAAATGTTCTCCGCAGCTTCGTTAAGAAGTTATTAACGAAGAACACGGGCCAATCAGGCGCCAGGTCCCGCTGATCGTGGCGTTGGCATTGGCCGAGTCGGAATCCCTTGGCTCGTAGCCGCGCTCTGATTGGCCCGTGTTTTCCGCTGATAGCTCCTCAACAAAGTTGCGGAGAACATTTTCGCAAAGGAAAAAGTTACTTCGAATAACATCAGGGGTCACCCCCTTTCAAGGAAATGCAACATTTTCAGGACATACTGTAGATCCATAAAATATCCTCGAAGGAGACTACGTCATCAAGCTGCAATTAAATGCAAAGTTCCTTTGAAGAGGCGAATCTTAATTAGCAGTTGGTTTGCATCGTGTTTTACGGGGTCGATTTTATTTCGTAATCGTCTGCGTGGATGGGTTCACGGTCTATAAAATAAATAAATGCCGATGGGAAACGGGATAGATTGTAATTAAATACGAGATCCAGGTTCGGGCGCGTGCTTCGTAACTCGGACCATGGGCGATTTGATTGCGGTGTAATTATTGCACCCGTCCTGCATCTGTGCGTCATTAAAAAACGAGTTTCGGTGAGCATTAAAACGATCCTGCAGTTTAGCGGTGCCGCTCTTGTATCTTATCCACGTGTCATTAACGACAGGCTGGAGGAACTCGCTCGTTGATAAGCGTAAATAAAGAAATAAATTACCGGTGAGAGAACGGAAAGACGATTCGGACGAGTCTCTTCTTCTTCTTTTGCATTTGTCGCAGACGAGCGGCCGCGGAAAGGAGAATAAAATGGAAGACCATGGAGGAGCCCGGTCGAATTTATGGTCCCTCCGATGCTTAAAATTCTGCCCCGGAACGATTCTATAAATCTTCCTGGATTATGAAAGCGTAATTATTCGTATACGACGGCCCCGATTCCAGGAGAACCGATAAAAATGAAGATACCGACGTGTAGAAGAACCTGTCCCTCGAAAACGCAACTGTGCACGCGCTTTTTACAGTGTTTTATAGCGATCCTTATCTGCAAAATTGCGCCGATTTTTTACATGCGGTTTTACACACCATTTGCATCGCGAACTCGTTGTTCTCCGGCTTCGAAATTTCTTTGAAGATGATTTATAAATTCTCGGACAAAAGGTAGAATTGTAATGTTAATTTATGTATACACTTTGCTGGAAAGTTCTGCTCGACCACAGGGATCCAAATATCATCTGCATCGCCATGATGACTCGGCTTCGATCTTTCTTTGTAGGTAATTTATGAATCCTCAAAGTCGAAATAAAATTGTAATTTTAAGAATATAAAATAGCAATTATTTCTAATGTGATTTGTCTTTTGGTACTCGTGATTATTTAAACTTAAGGATTTCTAATTTCCCTTTGTATCTTACGGTTTTGTTACCGTTGTTCCATGGCCTTCACATTTTTAATAAATATAATCATTTTTTCATAAATTCTCGGGAGATGTGGAAGCAAAATTACAGTATTAAAATTGTAAGTGTCGCAGGAGCCATTTTGTCTAATTTTGTATCCTCTTGTTATCCAGTCAGCTAGCTTAAGACTGATTGCTAAGAAAGTTTATTCTAAACATAACGAGTATACTGTGGATTTTTATGCAAAGTAAAATGCATCAATTGTAGGAAACATGAGCGAAATGATGAGAATGATACATAGTTTCATTTGCATCTACTCACTTTTCGTGATAAATTCATAAAATTCGCAATACTGAGTTAAGAATCGAGTGCTTTAGCAGTAAAAAATCAAAAACTTTAGCGGGAAATATATCGATTAAATTTTTAAAAAAGGAGATCTTTTAACGGCTTAATTAAACGCTATAACAGAGTTCTCATCACAGTATTTTATCCAGAAAACTGTCGAATAATCTCTGGGCACGAAAGTAAAATGGCCGACCCCATAAAAATAAAGTAAAATCTCTTGGTCTGCGGAGTAATTAAATCATCCCGATCAATAAGTCTAACGAGATTACTAGCTAGAAGTTTTTCCCCGACTCCGTGTTCAGCATGGAGCTACTAACACCCATGTCGACCCAGAAAAGAACGTCTTGTTGCAATAATTGCATTCTCGCGTGTAAATCGTTGCATCCCTACCTCTTTAGTACTCTGTCGAAGGAGTTCCCACGGGTTTTCTGTTTCATTGTTTGCATTCTCCTCGTCGTTGAATCGAACCAGTGATCGTTCGAGGACTCTGCCTTATCCTCGACGAGGATTATTGGCGAAGTAGCTACCTCCTCATCCTATTTTCCTCCTCCTCAATCGCGAAGCTTGGCCAATGGCATCTCTGGAATCTTCCGCATCGCAAACATGGTGCTTTATTAATCTGATGATTACGTGACCGAGGGACAAACAAATTCTCGACTTTCTCGATGGGAATCTTTTCCGGGAGAAAGGATACTGATTCTTATTTTTTGGTGGACTTAGGAGTTAGGGGAAAAGTGTAACAAGAGACTGTAAGAGAGATAGGTCTATTGAGTGAAGTATAGTGGGATGGAATTGAATTAGTTTTTCAGATCATTGGATTTTGTTTAGATTTTTGTCCATTCTCTCTTGGATATTGTAAAATACAACAGGATGAAGGTACATTGACATTTCTTCTTTTTTGGTGGACATGAGTTAGGGGATAAGTATAACCAGAGGGACTGTAAGAGAGATAGGTCTATTCAGTGAAATATAGTGGGATGGAATTGTATTAGTTTTTCAGATCATTGGACTTTTTATAGATTTTTTTCCATTCTCTTTTGGACATTGTAAAATACAACAAGGTCAAATTTCTCTGCTTTTCAATCAGTCTGATTTTTCAATATTTTATACGTGTTCTCTCGGAATTAAGATATTTAAAGGTATCACGAACTGTATTTTTAGCCAAGCAGGTTATTGATTGCGAGCATTTGAACGTTCCGTTTGAGAATATTTGTTAATATAGCATTTAATAACAATGTATACATAATTTTTGTATTTATTCTTCTACTATATTCGTGTTCCAACGTCGTTCATTAAAATAAAAGTAATCCAGACCTCACTCTGTTAATAAAAATAGAATGTCACAATGTCTTCTGCAATCACCCAACTAACGACAGGAAGTAATAGAAGGATGACTCTTGGTATTTTTAGAATGAAAAAATATAAAACACACAACATAAATATATTTTGTTTAATTACAGTCAAAATTTTACTCCTACTAGTTTACGATACCAAATGACATACTTTTACATTTACGACATTTACAACACAGTATCACAACGAGAGAATTAAAATTCTTGACGCAGATATGGGACTGAAGAGACCCAATAAATGCTCCCTAAAACTTCAGCTTCCTGAATTTTCTCTAATTTTTATTTAGATTATTCTACTCCACACAAAATAACTGAAAAATCAATTACCTTGTTCTACTCAATTTCAACCAGACCTTCAAAAATAAAACTCTAATAATATATCCACCATACCAGGAGCGCCACAACAAAAAGCACATTGCAAAAAGTAGACCGTCCCCTCGTTGATCCTGAAGAGCTCCAACAAACGCTCCCTAAAATTTTAGTTTCCAATTACCACATTCTCTTCAATTTCAACCAAACCTTCAAAATAGAATTTTCGTAACAAATCCAGTATACTAGAAGCTCCACAACAAAAAGCACATAACAAGAAGTAGACTGTTCCCTCATTGATCCTGAAGAGCCTTAATGAAGCTCCCCAAAATTTCAGTTTCCAATTACATGCAGCTTCATCCTCGACCCATTCAAAATCAAATTCTCTCAACACTCCGAAACGGCTCCCCAATCCCTGGAAACATTGTAAAACAGAATAGTAAGCAATCAGGTAGCTGGAACATGCATCCATGAGCGAAGCTAGTCCCTCGGATGTGCAGTAGCTCGCGTTCGAATCGTCGAGTAGTAATCTGCCTTTGAATTCCCGTTGCTCGCGGTTTCTGAATCCTTTGATCCCTAATGAAATTGCTAATGTCGCCTCGACGTCTTCGTCTAGATACAGTGGAAGTGGCCAGTTTTTGGCCGTCGAGGTGCTTGGAGGATGCCAGAGGATCTATCGTAACCAGAAATCCTGGAGAGGCTGGTGGGAATCGATCGGTCAGCCTCGAAAAATCGACGCGAAAGAGATAGAGGACATGAAGTCGTCGGACGCTTAGCCGGTCAGGCGGTTTCGGCTCGAGGCGATGAATTACTCGAGGAAGCCAGTGGAAACCTGAATTCTGCGGCCCAGCTGCCAGAACAGTGACAGTGAAAGAGATAGATAGAGAGAGAGAGAGAGAGAGAGAGAGAGAGAGAGAGAGAGAGAGAGAAAGAAGAGAGCAGAGAAGAGAGTGCGACATGTCCGAGGAACAACACGGGAAACTGGGAATCACTGCATATCGGAACCAAAGCAAGCTCGATGGAACCGGTCAGAGGAACCAGACCGAGGATCAGATCGACAGCCTAATTCAATACTCCAATGTCACGCTGTCCGATGTCAACGCCACCAAAGAGATCGACTCTTTCTACTTCTACGAGGTAAGTGCAGAACGTTTTTCTATTAATTAGTGTCACACTGCTGGAGAACTCTAATCAGTAGACTGCGCATCTTTATGCAAAATAAGAATCTTCTACATCTGTTGTGAGACATACAGCGAGTCAGAAAAGCTTCTGTACACACTTTAAAATGGAATAACTTTTTTAAAATGACTTGAGATTTTTTTAGATAGTTGAATGATTACTTTACTAGCTAGTGTACCAAAAACAAACTTTGACAAAATTTCCAGTCGGTCGGGATTGTAGAGAAAATACTAAAAGTTGCTTTTCACAACTTTTGTGTGGGCCTATATTGAAAATTTAGAAGTCACTTTCTTCTTTCTAGAAAGACAGAATTTCTTTCTTTCTTTAATAGTTTTAATATGTTTGATATAATATATTAAGACTCTTGGATCCTTTTAATTTTTCTACTGTTCCCAATTACAGTTATTCATTTTTATCATGAATGCATAAAATTCGCAGTCTACTGATCAGCTGCCGTGAAATCGACTTTGACAGTTCTTAGATTGGAGATTGATTGTTTTGAAAGATTAAGTGGTATTTTTTTTTTATTATGGCACCTTGAATCTCAGTTTAGATTCATTTTGCCTACCATGAAAGTACAATTTCGAAAGTTAATGCAGAATAATAAAAAACGCAGTGTTTCGTCTTGTTTTTGGTCCACGAGATATTAGTTCTATTTTTGAACATTTGTTATCCATAGAATGATACTTTAACCATTTGTCTAAACTGTGGATTTATAGGGAAAATAAAAATTTTCTGCATCTGTAGCAAAAATTACAGAGAAACTTCGTTCTTTCTATAACAGTTTTAATGGATTGACAATAAAATATTCACATGTGTCCAGAGAACTGTTACTAATTGTCATCTCTTCTACGAGAACCCTAAACAGCTGTTATATCATCCTCTTTGACGGCTCTTGGATTGGAGATTGATTGCTTCGAGGATTGAGTGGGATGTTCGTCTTATTTTGGATCACAATATAGAGGTCCTATTTTTAAGTAGTTGTTTTTAAATGGTTGTTTTGACCGAGGTATCCAGTCTGAAGTTAATAAATCCCAGCAAAGTCAAAGTTTTCAAATATTTTTATTATACACACATTTAATACACTCTTATACCTAATAAAAATATTGATCAATCTAAAAGATTTAGAAACACACCTGATACTCTTCTTTGTATCATAAAAAATGTTCGTTATACTAGAAACCGGAACAATGAGTGAACCCACTATATAAGTGGAACGTAATGCGACACACTTCAGTATCAGTGTGTCTTCTGACCCCCTGATGCAGCTAGCTGCAATGCTGGCGAAACGTTGGGAGATCTCTTCCTTTAGGACACGGCTTACACCCGAAAGCCTCAACAGACACAACTGTATGATGCCGGGCCGTGAAAGTCTCAAATCTCTGATTCTTAACATTCAACCAAAGATTTTTTTGAAAAATCAAATTGCAAATCAAATCCGAATTTCATACTGCAAGACTCAACATTTATCATAGATACAAATGCAACAGGCAACAAAACACCATGAATGTGAACAAATAATGACTCACGAGATTACAATAAGCTAAAACAAACATTCAGCTTAAACAACTTTCGTTGGCAACGGGAGAAACAGGGGTAGAAATTAATAATCTGTCGCGGTGCGATTAACATGTTCCGTGCAAACGTCATTGTTGATTCTTGCCAAACTGTAATTATTACTGAGTAATTGTATACGTGGACTACGTTAATATTGAATTGCGTCGTGAAAATGGCGCACCAAGTGACCATTAATAGTGATTCACCGCGACAACGTAGTGCGTGTCGCTTTCGATTTTCATTTCGGCGCGGAATACACAGAAGCGACGATGGATATTGCGTCGTGAAGGAAAGGTTACTCTATATGGAAACAAGGAATGGTAAATGTAGTAGAATAGCAATTTTTTGTATGGAAATGTGAGAAAGAAGAATATTCTGTTCGAAGGAACACGAGTCTACGAATCGTGTGTGGTGTGTCGGTCTATTGCCCGCTGTTTCTACTTGCAGTTGGCGTGGGGCTTTCTGTGACTATGACAATTGTTCTTCTGGCTGTCAAACTGCATTTGCAGTGGCGTGCAAAAGTATCCGGACACCCCTTAAAAACAGTTGAGTATTCGCATTAATCAATGCGTGTTTAGCTGTGGATATGAATTCAGTTTAATATAAATTTGGGTGCAGCGTAGGCCATGAATATTATATTACAGTGACTCTGATAAATATTCGGACAATCTTAAAAAGGCGATAACCTTGTTACCCGAGGACTTGGATTTTTTGAGAAGTTAGAACAGTCAGCTTAATACAAGACGTAGGAAAATCAATTTTGAAAAAGTTGCAATTAGTCGGAATTGGAGAGAAAATGCTAACATAAAGTATTTTATAACTTTTTTATGCGAGCCTATATTGAATATTTAAAAGATACGTTTTGTAGATTAATGTCAATTATACATATTCCGAAAATTTCATCCAAATCGGTCAATGTTGCAATAAGTTACAAATAATTCAAAATGGTAAAAATTGCAGTTTCTCGCGATTCCCGGCCTCCAACTGTACTAAATCTAAGGATTTTTACATTTTTCAATGGTTGATGTTATTTCCGCATCAACCAATTCTGATGAAATTTTCTGAATGTGTGTATTACAATTTTTTATCATATAATTAGGGGATCTACTGTACTAACAAAATAGTATATAAAATTTTTTGCCTCAAGCGCAGCATAATAATAATTTTAATATAACGGGTAAATTATGGATATTTATACATCCGTGGCTTGCGTTACTTTGTAACAGATAGGAAAATGTGTGTTGACAATATTTTTAGTTTGTTTTAAAAGAGGAACAGTCTTGTAACTTTGATAAAAGGCATTTTTCCTTCAAGAATGCAAAGAGTATTTGTTTTTATCGTGAATTGGTTATAAAAATGGTAATATGCATAAAGAACGGCATTACAATAGCGAGATATTGATATTATTCGAAGAATCATTTGTCTTTGCTCCAACGTTTATGGTTTAATCTCAAGAAGCCATTTGTGATGGGTAATACAGGGTGAGGTATATGTATATCCTGGCCACCCGGAATGTCTCAAAAACTAAATTCCGGAGAAAAAAATATTTCAAATAAAAAGATTAAACCACGGAGGGGCTGATGAATCAGTCATATCCATTTTTAATTTTCATGTTTTCAAGGTCATTCCAAGGTCAACTTTATTTTTTCAAATAGAAACATATATTTTCCATTACAGATTCTTAATCCACGACTTGAAAAAAATAACTTTTATTTGACGTTTTAACGGAGAAAATCATTTTATTTATGATAAATGAAATTAATAACCAATTAAAATAGTATCAAATAATTCTAAAGATGTAAAGATATTATTATTAATTTCAAATTTGTGCGCCAGTTAAAATACTTTCATTGGAGTACTTTCAAGTTCACAACGACGAATCTGTGATTCCAATAAATTGACATTGCATTTTTCATTTAAAGTACAATAGAACCGCAACAATACATCACAGATGAATTTACGAAAGGTTACTGTGAAGATCTGATTTTTCTCCAAAAAGTCACGTTGAAACGAACATGGAAAAAAATTATTTGCACTCTGTAAATATTTAAATTCGCAAAATGTCGGAAAAGCAACATCAGTTATTCCCTTCATTTTATATAAAAAAAGCGACTTGGAAGAAACAGTATTCAGGCAGAATGTTTTAAAATTTCTTATTAATTCAGTATAATAATATACAGTGTACATGAATTTCGATCGAGGTTGTCTAAATTATAAAAGAAAAAGAATGGCGTGTCCTGAAACCAATTTCAATGCAATGACTGACTGCACTTGAAATTATTTTCAAATATAACTGATTAATCTGACTAGTGCGACTAGTATCCTTGCACGTCTAAATTGGGACAAGTACATAATTCCATTTCCTATTTGTAAACACTCGAAGAGCTAATTTGAGATCGTTCAAATGTAAAAGCCAACAATTAGTACAGTCTGGAAAAACAGTACGACTATTATTTCTTCCAATCACTTAAGTCGAAAGGTCGGCCTGATTTGTTCAGCCATAGGAGAGGATTGAAGATGGTATTGGCATTTCCTGGGAAAACATTTCCGCGTCAAACGTACGCCCACGCAGGTCCCTTTGCTTTATTGCGACAGCGGTTCGGGAGTGGCTGCCGACAAAAGAAAGTTTAGAAGACGGCCCCCGGGAAAGGCGTATTTATGGTGTTTCTTGGCGGAGCATAATGGAAAACCGTGATAACGTCGGATTCGCGTTCTACTTAGGTCCCGTTTGCCTTTCTTTCATTTCACCGCGATCTGTGACAACATAAATTCTCTCGTCTATTGGAAGGGACAACGAAGACAAATGATGCTGTGCTTAGAAATTCGAGATCATCGAAAACCAATTTTCCCTCGAAGAAAAGTCGAACGATATACTCTGTATCCCTCGAAAACACGCATTATTCAACATTGCGGCCAACTGTCCGCGTTTGAACCCAAAATTTATTCGTTTTGCTTCAATACTTCGTCCGATGAATTTAGTTGAAGTTTTTGATGGAGGGAATAAAATTGTAAAAATTTAATATCGTTCATTGTCAAAAAATCATGCACCTCTAAAAAAAATCGCCGAGCTCGCAAAAAAATGGTGGAACTCCTTACGAAATCATACAGTTTTCAAAAGAACATATAGCTCTCCAAAAAATAGGTAGGGCTCCTTAAAAATCGTAGGGCTATCAAGAAGAGCATAGAACTCTTAAAAAGAATGGGTAGGGCTCCTTAAAAATCGTAGGGCTATCAAGAAGAACATAGAACTCTTAAAAAAATAGAAGGACTCCTTAACAAATCATAAGGGTTTCAAGAAGGACGTATAGTTCTTCAGAAAATCGTAGGGCTTCCAAAAAGGACATATAGCACTAAAAAAATCGTACGGCTTCCAAGGACATACATAATTCTTCAAAAGTCGTAGGACTTCCAAAAAGGACATGTAGCACTAAAAGAAATCGTACGGCTTCCAAGAACGACATATATAGTTCTTCAAAAAATCGTAGGGCTTCCACAAAGGACATATAGCACTAAAAAATATCATATGGCTTCCAAGAAGGACATATATAGTTCTTCAAAAAATCGCAGGGCTTCCAAAAAGGACATATAGCACTAAAAAAAATCATACGGCTTCCAAGAAGGACATATATAGTTCTTCAAAAAATCGTAGGGCTTCCAAAAGGACATATAGAACTGAAAAAAATCATACGGCTTCCAAGAAGGACATATAGTTCTTCCTAGAAACTGAGAACTTCCAAGAAAGACACATAGTTCTTAAAAAAATCGTTGTTCGTAAGAATTGTTTTTGAGAAATTGAAAACTTCTTGAGAGATGAGAAATGTTCTAAGTGACGTAGAAATTAGAAAATTATTTATTTTGATCCCCACTTATTAGCCAGCACGCGAATGTAGAAACGAGATTATTATAGCGACGAATTGACATTTGGAAAGTCTTTGGTATGCTACAGAAGTTGGAGAATGGATTGTTCAATATCTCCATGGACTTCTTTCGAATTACGATTCCTTTTCCTCGCAGTCGAGTAACCCTCAACGGTCCAGTCATTCTTAATAGAATGAAAAAGGGACATTAAAAATCGATTTTTCACGTCACGACTCTCTATGCTTTTGATAGTAACGACACGAGCAGATTGAATGCTTTTGATTTCGATCTTTATTTACAGAGGCATTCTAAAATCATGAAGATGATGCAAGCTATTCCGACGAAGAAACACTCTTTACCTATTAATAGAACCGTCGTTACGTCCACAATGAAAAAGCGTAGGGCGCTTATAAAATAAAATTAGAATGTTCGCTGGAATCTTAGCGAAAGTGAACAGAGTACTCATAGTTTTCACTGGCACTCCAGTCAAGTATGCTTGACACTATTTTTTCGTCTTCGAAAATGAATACTTATTACTAGACAGCAGATTTGCTGCATTTATGACAAGAATGAGTAGGTGCAATTTGAAGCAGTAACAACATTAAAATAATTAAAAAAAATTTCTTATATTATTTTCAACCTATTAAACATATTAAGAAAAAAAAATAAATTTCTATTTCACTTGAGTTTGTTTGAAATCAGAAAACTTGTGTTTTGCATAAAGATCCGCTGTCTACTTAGTGCAACATATCGAATAAGTTAAATGTTGCTAGAATTTACGAGTAATAAAAAAATTACGATAGTGATTGCTATAATAAATCTTGTCTTTTCTATTCTTATGTTATTACATAAGTTGCTCCGATTTTGTGTGACTTTTATGGGCACTGGTGTGGCAGTCAACGTGATAAATATCAATTTTATCACTTTTCGCAAAACTACGGTGTCAACAGTTGATTCGATGAAGCTACCAGTCAGCTATCTCGGCCGCAAATTCAACTAACACTATAGACAGTCAACCTACAGTTCCTAAACTGTCAACTTCTAAAGACGACAAATTCGAAATAATCGCATTCCAATAAAACAGTGAATTGTGCATGCTAGAATAGTGAACTTCAAACGCAGGGACTCTTCAATTTCGAGCATGGAACTACTAAATTCGAAATTAGCGAAATTCTCGGCTCGGCTCACGAATCGATACTGTTTCGCCATTGGATTCGCATTACAAATACGTTAATAGGAACGGGGAAGTAACCTGGTCCTCGGAATAGGTTCGACTTCCGGTCGTGCAGCTGCATAAGGTTAGGCGATCGCTGTCGAAGGACGCTAATTTGTCCATCCACTGTTTGCCCGGCAATTAATAGAGCCGGCTCGCAACAGCTCGCGTGCAAATGCTCCGAGACACTCGCATACATGTTTCCCGAATGCAACGATATGGTCGTTTCCGGCGAACACACATTTTGCTCGTGACAATGGGCAAACAAAACACCATTAACCCCTTGCCGTATCTTCTTCACGGCTACGATCATTAGAATTTCATTGCTCTTGACTATCCCCTATTAGAAAAAGAATATTTATTATACAGGGTGTCCCACATAAATAGGAACACCTAAATATCTGTCGTATTTACAGTCTTATCAGAAAATTTCAGAGGACAAAGTGACACTATTGCAGTGGGCAAATATAGTGGCAAAGAAAACAATTTTTTATGTCGTGTTTTTTAATGAAATTTCGAGGTCACCGATCTTTTTTTAAATGGAATAGTATTTTTTTTTACGATAGCATGATAGACAATAAAAAACTGACTTTAGTGGATACCACCTTTTTGACCTTGAAATGACCTTCAGCAAGAATAATCATGTTGGAGCGGATAAAATGTGGAAGTTTAAAATTTACGTGTTTCAGCAAAGATTACGCGTTGTTTACGTCGGGTTGACCTTTACAAACCACAATAAATGTTTGAAATACATAATTAGGCGTTCTGAAGGGATGATTAAAGAACGCGTGTCTCTCTTTCGCTCTCATTCTCTCTCCCACAAAATTCATTGCATACTGTAACTATCGTCGTTCAATACCAAAAATCGACGTGCAAAAAATCTTCCTTGGTCCCAATGAATTGCAATATAGCGCTACGAAAATTAAAGAAAAGCAAAGCTAATCGTCATTATAGTGAATATCAAGTCTGAAGAGATGAATGAATAGCATGTGGCTCTCATTCTCCCTTATTCTCTCTGCCACAAAAATTATTTTAACTTTGAATAGCGTTGTTCAGTACCAAAAATCGACACGAAGACAATTTCGATTGAACACTGAAGATCACAACGCACCGCTACAGTAATTAAAGAAAAGCAAAGCTAATGGTTGTTAGACTGTATACCACGTTTGAACGATGAGCATGTGTTTCTCATTCTCTCCTACAAAATTGATTTGATGGTCAGACGGGTGTCGTTTAGTGGCAAACGTCGGGCGCATGATTTTCCGAGCGTGTGCGAGACACGTGTCACCGTTTTGTGGGCGGGAACGAAGCGGAAAAGGAACAGGTGAGCAAACGTCTTCACCCGTAGCTAAACGCGTTCGCTCCTTGCTGACGAATTACCATGGACACCAGACAGGCGCCCGATTTAATTCGATCTGCCGGCAACGAGAGTTTTCACGACCCGTGTTTTGGCTAGACGATCGTCCGCGACATGTTGTCCACGAAATTTAATATTCGGACGTGCGGACCAGCTCTTTCGAAAGTTCGCCGGGAATAGAGTCCGGGAGAAATACGGTCCACGAACCACGGGATACCGCGACCATTCCCCCCCGGTTTAGGCACCGGCCATTTCCGAGATAATGATTTTACCAGCGGGACAGAAATATCGGAGGAATTTGAAGCGATCGGGCCAAATCGAATTGCTCGGGTCGGTGGACTTGTTTCCAGCCAGATTTATGGATTCTGTCTATCAAGATCTTGAAGCTTAGGTTTTGGTTAGGTGATCATAGCATTTCCAAATTTATAAAATACGTCATGAAGTTTGCATTTATCCTCATCCGCTCTTTGTGTTAAAATTTAACAGTTGAATTGGCACCTTTTTCGTTACTTGCGAAAAATGTTTTCAAGCGAGGAATTTGCGAGTTTAATAGTTTTACTTTCAGGTCAATTTGACACCAAGAAATAATTATGTTGGGAAAGTGAGATATAAAGTGACGACATTTTTGCTTCATCTTTGACACAAAGAATCTTTCGGTCGGTGAATGTTTTTCTTATTCTCGTTTTACAAGATGGTCCATAACAGTGAGACTTTGTAAGAAGTAAAGGGGCAATTTTGTTATGTACGTTATTCTTGGAGAAGAAAAGATCTGTTTGTAACATTTTACTGAATGTTTTATGAAAGGTTGCGCTGCTATTCTATCAACGGAGTTAATAAAACCGGGTTTTCATTAAAAATGACGTCGCAGTTTAATAAAACTCAAATTTCGTGTTTTAGCTCGATTATTGAGAAAGGACAAATGACTTTTTTTCTGTTGTCGATATAACGGGAGTGTAACAACTAAAGGGGGCTTAGACAAAACGAATTAACGAACGGACTTGAGCAACTCGAAAACTCTGGTCTTTCGCGTTGTTACGTGCGTTATAGAGTCACGAACCGAAGTATTTGCACAGTTGTTGACTTAGTTTTTAATCATTAGGTTGAACCAAGCGTAATTTCCATGTCCACCCTGCAAATTCAAATCGCGAAGAGCTCTTCGAAAAATCGGGGAGCTCTCCAAAAGATAACAGAACTCCTTACAAAATCGTAGGGCTCCCTAAACAAATTGGAAAACTCTCCAAAAGTGATAGGTCTCCTAAAAGAAATCATAAATCTCTACAAAAAATCGTAGAGCACTCAAGAAAATCATCGATTTCTCCAAGAAGCCGTGGGTTTCTCCAAAAAATTGTAGAGCTTATAAAACGGACATATAGCCCTCTAGAAAAATTAGAGCTGTGCAAAACATGGTAAGACTCCTTACAAAAGATTGTATACATTTCCAAAGAATTGTAGAGTTCTCAAGAAAATCGTAAACCGCTCTAAAAAATCGTTGAGCTCTCTAAAAAAATTGGAGAGGTCGCCAAGAAATAGCAGGACTCTTTAAAAAATCATAAGGCTTCCACGACCGGCATATAGCTCTCCCAAAAATCATAGGGCTTCTAAGAGGGTCATATAGATCTCCAAAAAATCATAGGGCTTCTAAGAGGATCATATAGATCTCCAAAAAATCATAGACCTTCTAAGAGGGTCATATAGACCACCAAAAAAATCGTAGAGCTTCCAAAACAAGACATTTAACTCTCGGTATAATCGTAGAGCTCACCAAGGAATCGTAGAGCTACGGAAAGAACGTATAACTTATTAAAAAATGTTATAGTCACCGCGTTCCAGTCACAGGGACCAATTCTATTAATTTAAACCGAGTGGAAGCGTCCACTGCCCATGGCAGTGTTGTCAGCAATCTGCTGTCTGTCTGTTTCTTGTCTTCTTGTCGACTTCGTCGCATCCATATCGCGCGCATTGTGAAATCATTGCGACGATTATTTGTGGGACTCGATTATTTTTGCTAGGAATGCACGTTCCTCGGAAAAAGGGGAGCAGGAAGAACGGTTGACAGCTAGAAAAAACATCGGCAGCGAAGTCTGGAACGGCTGGACGACAAAATCAAGCTCTCGTTGCGCGAGGTTTTGTTCGGTTTCGGATTAAAATTTCCGCAGGATCTCGTTTTTCGCGGATTGCCGAAGCATTAAACGGGGTCCACGGACAAGGGGGCGATTACGTATGGAAAACTGTGGCAAAACGTGGAATGAAAACTTTTCATACGGGGCTTCGTTCCCGAGATCGGCGTTGAATTTTCCGTCCACGCGACAAGTAGAAACGGTGTGTCATGCACAGACGGGTCTGTGAGTTCGTGGCGCGAGGGATTTTTGAACGCGATTATCTCGAAAACGAAGCATTGTGGGAAAAATTTGATGAATACCTTTTCGACACAGTTTTTCATGCAGAAACGTTTACGATATGTTTTTTCACGAGACGATTTTATCCCTGAATCCCAGATAAAAGTTTGCGAAATAATTTCCAGAGGTAATTTTTCGCATCCGAATTTTATTTATCGACGCGCACACTGAAAATAACGGCACACACGAAAAATTGTTTGAACTCGTCCACTCCTTTATTTCGAGTCAAGCAACTTTCATCGCTCGGACACAATGGAGCTATTTTTCGAATCTCGTCTCTGAAAATCCTCTTTGCTATCAGATTGCTTTATGCGTGAGTTATCAATGGGTGGTCTAACAAGTTCGCGATAGAGCTGCGCACGGGTCACGTCGAATTCGGACTGGCGACATACAATCGCGAATATCGCAGGGAAACGTGAGAGAATTTCACATCGACCTACCTCCAAGAATATTGGATCCGCATATCTGATCCTATCGGTATTTATTGTTTGTAGAATGGAGATGACAAAAAGGCTGCGTTTATTATTCATTGATGGTTAATTTTCATCTACCTAATTTTCATTTTATATGTTTCTCTACAGTGTGCATGTGAAATCAAGATCATTCCCTTATTCCACACATGAATTCTTACCAATTTCTTGAACACAGACGAATTCAATAGCAGAAAAACTGTTTTGAATAATGGTATAACAATTTTCAGTGGCATTTTCGAGAGCGAAAAGTTAACACAATAAATTTGATTTCGTAACAGAAGCAACAGACTTGTAAAACAATATTTTCTATACCAATTGTGCAATTTTCATCTTCTTTGCCAGTCTTAGAATTAACAAGTTGGATATTTGGAAATAGAAACATATTACTTCGTGTGGATAAAATACATGTTGATTAATTTTGAATATAGTTGCAGTCAAAATAGAAGATCTGTAAATTTCTGAATAGGTTAGATTTTCAGAGAAAAAATAGGTACACTAGAACCCCGTTTATCCGAATTAATTAGGACACGTGGAAGTTCAGATAGTAGAACGTGAAGAATGTACAATGGTATATGTGTTCAAATATGTTGGACGACCTAGTATAGGTTGGTTTCCATAGAGGCGTATTATTTATAATAGTTGAATGATGATGATGATGTTTGTACGTGAGTTCAGTTCGCTGCATGTTCTGCTTCTTGTAATTTGTGTGTAGTTTGATCTGTGTAGATATGTTATATTAATCGTTTTAGTCCCAGGGGGTATTGTAAAAACACTATCGAAGAATCCCAAACAGCGCAACCGCGCTTTCTCGAAATGACTACGAAAAGACCCAAGCAGCGCGATAGCGCTTGTTTTATTTTATTTTGTAATGTATTATTGCATTATTATAGTATTATTCTACCTATTGTAAAATGTACTATTTACATAAAAAGGAGCTGTGTGATGTACTTGCGTCAGTAAATCTGAGCGCGCGACTTCGACAATCGGTAATGCACCGTCAGTTCACAATGCTCGAAATGTGCTGGGTTTTCTCGACATAAAATCTCAACAGCGTGATCACGCTGCTTGGGACTCAAACGGTTAAATTATCCTACATATTTAATTGTGCAAATATCTGCTACATAGAACAGTTGTTTAGTTTCAATGCTGAACTGAATTCCAACTTAGTAATTCAATGAATCATGGTGTACCATATTGTACGTATAGGAATCCATTCAGACTAGGACTATTCACACATTGAACGCATATATCAATTCTTCTCGTGAGGAAACATATGTTGATTAATCCTGGATATAAATTGAGTCAAAACAGAAAATTTTTCGTGTCTAATTATTTCCACCAACGCGTGTTCATAAATCTCTGATATAGTTTCGGTTGGAGAAAAAAAATCTGGAAATATAAAAATCTTGAATCTTGATTGGCACAGAATTGGAAAACAAACGAGCCAAGACTGAATGTTGTTGGGACTGTCTGGAAGCGATCTAGGGACAGAGGAATCCACAAAACATAAAAACAACGTGATTCACGGCGCGGAAGGGTGATAATAAAATACCGGACACTGTCTTTTGTTGGCAGAATGGGGCGTAAATCGCGACAAGGTCCCGAACAAGGTCGTAAATTGCGGTATACGAGTGTCGCGGCTGTTTTTCCCGCTCCGTTTTCCACCGGCCAGCCCCGAATCAATCGTCGGATCAACGACACGAGCTTTAATTAACTGGGATCACCCGACGCGATCTGGAATCGCTCCGTTCCTTCTTCGTGACGCGATCTCCGCTGCGGACGGATCGACGTAAATTCACCGGAGATCGTTGATCTCTCTCTCTCTCTACCTCTGCTTCTTGGAGATTCGACTCTCTTTTTACTCGTTTTGAAACAGTTTGCCCGTTTTTTACGATACGCGAGTGTGTAACGTGATTCGGGAACCTCCGCGAAATCGATATTTTCCTTGATCGGCCATCGCTCGTATCGATGCGTGATTATTGAGGAACGTGAGCGAATTACTTTGGAACTGTTGGAGCTAGAAAAATGTTGTTCATGGAAAATTTGTGCACTTTTTAACGAGAACGATCACTGTGGAAGCAGATCATAGAAAACTTTATTTGTTTAGATGATACCTTAAAAAGAATCAGCTATCGTTTATATTGAAGTACAATTTTTTAATTTGGGGGAAGGTGAGGAACTTTGTTTGAATATCTTCAAAATCATTGATGCCAGAAAAATATTACACAGAGAAAAAATTGTGTATTTTTCAATAAGGAAGCCAGCTGTATCTGTAGATTGCAGAAAATTCCATTTGTTTAAACAATTCAGTCAAGAAACAGTTATCACTCGTGTCGAAGAGCAATCTTCAACTTAAACAAGGGGATGAAGAACATCATCAAATATCTCGGTAACTATAACAGCTAAAAAATTTTCATCTGGAGCAAAATGGTGTGCTTTTTAATAACGAATATAACCATACTCGTGTATTTTAGAAAATTCATATTATTTAACTAACACAGTAAAAAAACGGCCATCATCGTCGCAGCCGCAATTTCCAACCTATTCGAGGGGGATGAAGAACATTCTCGAATATCTCGTTAACAGTAACAGCTAAAAAAACATTATCTACAGAAAGATTGTGCACTTTTTAACGACGAATCTACCTATACCAGCATACCTCAGAAAACTCTATGTGTTTAAATAACAGTGCGAAAGAAAAGGACTCGAAGACGTGGAATTGAACGTAGGCATCAAAAGTTAGTTCTTCACGAAAACAATTTTGCAGAAGCTGAAACTTGCAAGTGAAGTACTAATGAAGCTCGGGAAACAACTTCAAAGCTGTTCATTGTTTGGTTGTTAATTGATTGGCAAGATTCTTTGTTGTGCGCACCGTGGAAGTCAGGCTGTTTTAGCCCTTAGTGGACGGCGATTATTTTTAGCATACTTTTCGATGGATCGAATAAATTTTCTTTGTGAAACAAAATTGTTTGCTGAGGAGTTTGGTGTATGAATTAAATGAAGGGAAACGTGTTGCGTTCAGTAAAAATTTGTTTCATATTTTTCGGGAGTATTAATTGCTTTAAAAATTATTCACAGTAGCAGAACAGTAAAATTGTCTGGGCGACTGTCAGCAGACACGCGTCCGCAAAGGGTTAATTATTATTCACTGAAGCCGATCTTCCGGGAACCAACCAGTAAAAGGCGGTCGTGTAAACATTTTAGGAGAATAACGATATCTACGGAGATATTCAAATTGGGGGGCTCACCGAAGCGGTATCTTGAACAGTTTGTCGTGTCACGGTGTTGTATATTATCTGGCAATTAGCGGTTAACATGATGAACAAATGACACGTTTCATTGCGATGAACGGACAACCTGTCGGCTGTCTTGATTTGCATTTGTTTACTGCCTCGAGTACCTGGAAGACGATATGGAAATACAACATTTTAATACTCTTGTTTCTTGCAAACTTCTTACGAGCTTGCGCACGTATGTAGCTATGAAATGTGATGATATTATTGTAATTGATTCTGTAAACGCAGGACGCCTATTTCTGCAAACTTCGATCTTTATTGGGCGTTGTTCAATTATGTATTTAACGTTGTTCGGATCTTCGGAAAAGATGATCGATTTTACTGAACATTGTAGAGACTACAAACGAAACGTAAAGCCTATACAAAAATTTAGAGTCTTTAAAAAATTGTATAGAGATTACAGAAAAATTTGTCTTCTGTGACCATGGCCTGCGAATATTTTAAACTTTTATTTCTTTTTGCGTTTGAAAATTTTGCGAGCCGCAAAAACCGGTGGTATAGAGATTATTCAAATTTAACGGCAACGATAGTAGCTCTGCATATAGATCGACGATTTTTTGATCGAGAATGCGATGTGGAAGGAGCGATAATTGACGGACCAGGTTCGATCGTAAAATCGCGAAAACAACGTGTTGCTGGCTGTGCATGGGTAAATTGCTGGGCAAACGTTTGCGAGTTAAGAAAGTTACACGCACGCGATGATGTACACTGAAAAGTTTCTTAATTAAATGAAACTCCAACACAGTCCGGTAAATGCATTGTTAGCCTGGCCCCATTGTCCCCCCCCCCCCTCTGCCCCGAGCTAACAACAAGCCGAATTTTCCCGTAAACATCTGTCATAAAGACTTACAGATCCCGTCCAGCGGAATATAGGTAGAGTGGGTTAATTCGATGGTAATAATGCTTCTCTCGCAAAACGGATAATGGAATCAGTATGGTTCGATAAACACAAGCGTGAATTTCGAGGAAGAAATTACAGGGTCGGGATTACTGTACGGGACCAGTCTCGAAACTGTCTGCAGACGGGTCTCTCTCAGGGATGTACTTCAGCGGTGGTACGCATTCATTTACACGATTGCGAAAATATTTTGAAGGCTACCTGAACATTGCTAAACATACCATCACATTACACAGATCGTAACTATATTTTAAAACCCGTAGACCCCTCTAAAAAATTGTGCAGGACTCTCCAAAAAAGTACTGAGCTCTGTAAGAAATCGTAGAACTTTGTAAACAAAATTGTAGAGCTTCTCAAAGTATCGTAGAGCTTCTTAACAAAATCGCAGAGCTGTTAAAAAGCATATAAGGTAAAGGCACCAGTAGTTGACCATGCACCAGTAGTTGACCAGTTTTTAGAAAAACATAAAAAATAAGGTTATTATAAGTTGTGCACTTTTGATGAAAGCGAACCTCGGATGACACAATATCTATTGGTTCAATTTTAAAACAATTACATGCGAAGTGAAGTATGCATAGTAACAACGGACGTCTAAATTCATTAAGATAAGTAATATACCGATATATTTCTATTTCCTTAACGTTTCTGTTAAGAACAGCTGTACGGTTCAGGTAAACAATCCATACGTTGTGAACTTTTCGCGACTGAATTATTTACTTTTTAAATTCTCACAGCGTTTTATAAGTTATAAATGCATCGTTTCTGTTATTCTAACCTCAAAATAATAGTTTATTGAGGGGTAAAATTCTGAATACTGTTATTTCAACAATTTTCAGAAGTTGACCCCCCCAATAAATCAACGTCAATTACTAACGTGACTTATTTAAATTTGTTTACGATTTATAATGTGTCCATTTTACATCTAAGATTGTTAGGAGTGCAAAACATAATTATAAATTTTGTAGCATACTGTGTTTTAGAGGATGACCACATGGTCAACTATTGATTGCTTTCACGGTCAAATATTGACTCGCAACGTCTACTCTGTTCCGGAATTGAATTTGTTATAGAATTGATTTATTTTATTTCTTATTTTATCCTTTAATTGTAATTTGTGCTGGTAATTGTTGAAACTAAATGATACTAAAATGATTTCTGACATTATTGCTTTAACCTTCTTTCTAGTATATGTGGTCAACTACTAACAAACAGAAGGTCAATTAATAGGTTTTTCATTTTTAAGAGTGGTCAACTTCTGAACCAATTACTGAATTTTTAAATATGTTTTTTTAAATTTGTGTAACTAAACTTTTTTTTAAAAAGTGGTCTTGTTACATAATTTAGAAGACTTAGAGAGCGTCTTCAGGTATCGACTCTCGCTATTTGATGACAGAGCAAGTGGTTACAATTGTTCGCGTGGAAAACTTCTTTTAACTGGTCAACTACTGGTGCCTTTACCTTATAGATTTCCAAAAAATTGTAGAACTCTCCAAAAAATCTCAGAACTGTTAAAAAGCATATGTAGATTTCCAAAAAATTGTAGAACTCTCCAAAAAATCGCAGAGCTGTTGAAAAGCATATATAGATTTCTAAAAAATTGTAGAACTCTCCAAAAAATTGCAGAGCTGTTAAAAAGCATATCTAGATTTCCAAAAAATTGTAGAACTGTCCAAAAAATCGCAGAGCTGTTAAAAAGCCTATGTAGATCTCCAAAAAATTGTAGAACTCTCAAAAAAATCGCAGAGCTGTTGAAAAGCATATATAGATTTCCAAAAAATTGTAGAACTCTCCAAAAAAATTGTAGAACTCTCTAAAAAATTGTAGAGCTCCCGAAAAATCATAAACCTCCTCAAAGCATCGTACCGTTCCCCAAAAGTTGTAGAGCTCTCCAAAAGATCGTAGGGCATCCCACCAAATCGTAGGACTTCCCAAAAGTTCGTGGTGCTCTTTAAAAAATTGTGAAGGTTCCTTGAAAATCGTAGACCATCCCAAAAAATTGTGAACCTTCCCAGAAAATTGTAAACCTTCCCAGAAAATTGTAAACCTTCCCAAAAAATTGTAAAGCCTACCAGAAATACGTAGAGCTTCTCAAAAAATCATGACGAACCCCAAGAAATCGTAGGCGTTTCTAAAAAATTGTAGGGCTGCCTAAAAAATCTCGGAGTAGGACAAACAATTGCGTAACCTTCAAATAAATTGTGAAGCTTATAGGACGACTCGTAGAGATTTAACGGTTGAGAAAGAATCTTTGGTGATCGTTTGGGGTTCTGAAGAAGGATGCTGCGGCCCTGTGCGTGGCGAAGAATGCCCTTCACGTAAATAAAGCAATGAATGCATCGGGGGAGCACGAGAAAAAAGAAGCCGTAGGAGGATCGCTGCTCGCCTGGCCGTGAAAAAGATACGGTTCCCTTGATATCTATCTATCGCGATGGCGGCGGTCGCAAAACCATCCTAATAAAGCTAGGATGTGGCGAATTAAAACCGCGGAAACATCGGCGGGGAAGGTTTTTACGGTTTCAGATTGCGTATCCTGGATATCCCGATGATCCTGGATATAGAAGAAACTCGCGATGGAGTTGTTTACGGTCGCTCGGATAGAATCAACTTCCCAGAATCCCTTGTGTCGGTCAACAACTAAAAGGGAGCCTGCTGCAGCAAGAAGGATAGCTGCCTCGTTTGTCTGGTAACGTATATCCACCCCTGCAGTTGCTATACCACTATACCTTACCATCTGACTAAATTTGCATCGTTCGGCTGCACGGAAACTAAATCTGTTCGCTCGTATTTATTTATTTATTCAACGAAGCGAACTCGTCAAATACAATGGAAAATATTCGGGGATTTTTCTACGATTACAAATCACTTATACTGGAAATATTTGCTCCGGAGCATTGATAAGCTTTGCTACTTTGCTTGCGAGCAAAAATATTTTTAAAACATAGAATATGGTTTTTTGTTATCAGGTTCAAAAATAGTGACGACATATATACACAGATATATGTATATTTAAAATAATTTAGGTGGAGGAAATATCATTTCTTTTGTATGTTTTATAATTAGTGAGCTCGAGAAATTAATTCTTAGACCAATAAGTAAAGATTATTTAATGAATTTTACAACAGATACGATATATTGAATTAGTCGATTCTCTTCAATGTTGTAATATGATCATTTCTGGGGAGCACTATTTAAAGAAAAGGTATTATTAAGCATTATTATCTTGTTGATACTGACACGACATCTGGAGGCAATAACTATAATCTCACCCGCCATTCTTCTTCTCAAGCTGAGTTACCATCCATTTTGCCATTAATATTATATATCATTCAACTAAAACAGAAAACTCAACATTTTCTTCCTCATTCTATCCACTAAAAAAATTCCTCAATTCTTAGTCACGCTATCTACAATCCTACAAAAATAATGACGCTATAAATTATTTTTATCTTACACAGAAAGTGCCTAACATTAAGCAGAGCACATTCATTAAGATATCACAGAGTTATTCTTACAATACCTGCACAAATAAATTCAAACAGCATTCTTATCTTCATAAATGCAAAATAAAAAATTCCGAAATATCATTTCGACCTGCACTTGAAATGTTCATCAACGTTCAAGCTGATCAATAGCTCATCAATGCAATTTCCATCGGATCGATTAAAACGAAAGTTTTCAAATTCTTTTGTTTTACAAATTATGGGAACAAATTGTTGATTCGTTACGAAGACCGACGGTTATTCAGCCGGGGAAACGATAAAAAGACGAGTTCATTATCGACGCCACAAAAATGTTCTCGCCCGGTTATGTTCGCTTATCGTTTTTGCCGATATCGGCGTAATTATTCAACCACCGGATACGTGGTCGTAGCGGTACGAATATTTTACATTTTCCGTTTTTATAACGAATCGCCTCGCCCGACGATCGACCAAGGATCGAATAACAACGTCCACGGAAAATTACCGATAACTCCACTCATTCATCACTCGAGAGGACGCACTTCTCGTCCGACTGTCCGCAATGCATTCGCATAACGTTCGCATTATTTTTGATGCCGCGACTAGGAGTCTAATTTTATGTGCCGAGTCGCGAGCCTCTTTTTCTCTGTCTCCCTGTTTTTTGTTTAACCTCTCTCTCTCTCTGTCTCTCTGTCTCTCTCTCTCTCTCTCTCTCTTGCTTCTTTCTCCTGTTTTTCATTTAATTTATCTCGACGACGCTGAAAATACAAAATTTTAAAGCTCTGCTACGGTTCCAGAAATTGGGGGAAATTGTGCACATCAAACCGTGGAAATTACAATATATTTAACTGAGATTAAATTCCATTAGAGAAAATTATTTTCTATTGGATAAAAGTTATATTATACTATATTGGACTGAATTATATTCGAATGTATTTAATTAAAATTATCGCCATGAGAGAAAATTGTTTTTTATTGGACCTTGTCAATTTATCACATTCTACGTGAACTATGAAGCGAAGAGAAAATTAAATAAATTTGTAATGGAAATTTAAAAATGAACGAAGTTGAATCGCACGGAGCCGAACAAATGTGTGCTCCGTTCAATTAAAGCGAAACTGAGCAGGTTACAAGAGAAACATGTTTTAGTTTCGAATTAACCAGGACAAAGGGATGTCTGCTACTTCAGCATGCTCCGCACATTATCTTCAATCACTTTTCCTACTGGAAACTCCTTCGACGAACAAACAGTAAACACCTTCAGGCAACTACATGCGTGATGCAACTTTTATAAAAAGTAAACACATTTTCGACTTCATGTTTTTAGATTTCTTCCCTATCATCGCAAACATTCTAAAAATATTAACTAGACTGAGACACAGATCTGTAAAAACATTAGAATAATTTTAAAAAAGTTGTCAAAGGAGGCAATACATTTTCATATTATTTCTCTTCTTGTTAATTGACTCGGCAAATTTGTATTACGCCTAAAGACTTATAGTCTAGTAACTAATAAAAAGTGATAAAAGCTGTCCCGGGTATAAGGCAGTAACAATTTTTATTGAGCAATTCAAGCACGGTTTTATGGACATTTAAATACAGTTTTTAATCTTGAATCCCTTGAATAATTATAGTCGACGATTAAGTTGCTAAACAGTTGCTTAAGTTGCCTAATTAAAACACAATTTTTTATTTTTGCGTAACGTAAATTGCAGAAATAACATTCGGGAAATTTAGTTATTGATAGCTCTGGAGTGGACACCGGTTTGTTTGTAATCTCCCGAATCATCGATCCGAGTAACAGTTAATCCGCCTTCGACCATTCCATCCCATTTGTTCGATATATCGTTCGAGATTGTCGATGAACCGTGCACGTTTTGGACGTTCATCGAATCATGGTAAAATTCGGTAAATCGTCTGACTCGAGTCGACGACAATTGAATTTTGACAACACGTGAGTCCGATGAATATGTTTAAAACAAAAATGATTAGAAATAGTGTTTGAAACAATATAGTACCTTAAATTTTACACACAAAAATATTAGAAAAAAAACTCTTTAATCGTATTGGGAAGTATTGGGAATAATTACTACAAAGAAAATAAAACAACTTCACGAGTTACTGATATAATAGGTTAAGATTGATACAGAACACGTTCAATATTCATACAAATTTTGTATATAAAAATTATTAGAAATAGTATATTGAAACAATAGAGTACAGGTAACCCTCTTATAACACGGTAGATAGGTTTCTAGAAAATGCCGTTAGAGTGTGTCACAAAATAATTAAAGAACCTCAAATATTTACAATACACTGTCCTTGGTCTGACGTTTTGACAACACGTGTGTTCGATGTGTTGTTCAATATGTTTCAAACAAAAATGGTTAGAAATAGTGTTTGAAACAATATAGTATTTTAAATTTTACACACAAAAGTATTAAAAAAAACTCTATAATCGTATTGAGAAGTATTCGGAATAATTACTACAGTGAAAATAAAACAACTTCACGAGTTACTGATATAATAGGTCAAGATTGATGCAGAACACGTTCAATATTCATACAAATTTTTTATATAAAAATTATTAGAAATAGCATATTGAAATAATATAGTACAGGGAACCCTCCTATAACACGGTAGATAGGTTCCTAGAAAATGGCGTGTTGTGTGAAACCGTGTTACATGAGATCCAGAGTCCGTACAAAAAGGAGGGTTACGTTCCGAAAACCTATTAAAAACAAACCTTTTTTTTAATTCCACTTAAGCAAGTTAATTTATTAAAAATTTTTTTAAAGTGCATTTCACTTTATCCTTTTACATACGGCGGGACTTTCCGCAACACTGTATCTCTGAGACGACAAGTTTCGCCGCGGATGGCGCGTAACCTGTGCATGACGTTTTCCGCTATAACATCGGAATAGAGTTATAAATGAGTAAATTATAATTTATTTATAAATTTTCATGCAAAGGCACATAATTTAGTTTTTAAATATGTTAAACAAAAATCATGTTATCCAGTGCTGTAGAAGTACAGTGTTGTACAAAGGTTTCCGCAATTTCCTTATCGTGTTAGAGCGAAACACTGTTATAGGTTGCAGTGCTATACGAGGGTTCCCGCAATTTATCCTATCGTGTTAGAGCGAAATCGTGTTATATGAGGGCTACCTGTATTTTAAATTTTGCACACAAAAGCAAACTTGAAAAAACTCCTTAATGTCTTAGAATTGAATTTATTAACTGAGATAATGTTTTTGATATATTGGGAAGTGTTATGAATAATTATTACAGCGAAGATTTATAGAACAACTCCACGAGTCATTGGTACGATAAGATAAAGTTTATACAAAAGAAGTCAATATTCATAAAAATTGTAACGCATCGTTAAAACAGGTTTCACGAACGAACGACGCAACCTTGCCGCGACAATTTCATAACCAGCACCGAGACAAATCATTAACATTCTAAATTCTCCATAAAATTTCCAATAAACCCGCGAGCATGCTATCTGGGCTACAGGAGATTCCGGTTTACGAGGGATCATGATGCACACTGATCCTTGGCTCGTGCGACGCTGTCGACGGTCACGGAGGTATATTTTCTAAAATTTTATCTTATAGCGGCTTAACCTGAATTGGAAGCTTCTTTTACAATAGAAAACAACTTTCCTTCTAAAGCACTGTCTGGAACTGAGTGTGCTATTTATTTTCAATTTAATATCTTTCGTTTGTGGGAGATACAGATGAAGTGTAGACCTCTCGAAAAATATTGTAGATCAGTGTGGAGGTCCCTCAAAAAAATTGTAGACCCCTTGAGAAAAAGTGTAGAGAAGTGTGGTGGCCTCTCCAAAAATTGTAGCTCTTTCGAAAAAAATTGTAGACCTTAGAAAAAATCGTGGATCTTACAAGAAAAGTGTAAAGCTTGCAAGAAAATTGCAGAATCTAAGAAAACGATTATGGGTATTGGAAAAACAATGTAGGACCAACGAGGACGGGTCTGATAAATAAAAAAAAAAACAACGAAGAGAGGCCATCGGTGGAGTCATGAAAAAATTGGCCAGGTTTTGTCAGTGACAGGCACGGCCCTGCTAATGGCCCATTGTTCTGAATCTCGACGCCTGGAGGATCAAGTAGAAAAGGTTCGTTCTAGGCAAGACGAACTTGTAAAGGACGCGTCGAATAGGGAATCGATGCGATCGTAATCGAGACTCGAGGTGTCGATTGTCGTCGCGGGACTCATTAGAACGCGACAGGATCACGCTCGAGCATCATGATCCTCCAACATGACCGTAAGCTTCTAACGAGCATCGTTAGCGGGGTCATCGGTCAATCATCGATTACTATTGTGTGCATACATCACCTCGCTACTTGGCAATCGCCTCGTGGGGGAAAGTTCGATTTCCGTGGCCCCTCGTTTTGAGGTTGTATTTGTGTTCTTGGGGTTATTTCAAGAAAAAAATGTATATATAACATGGTGTCAAATTGGCCTGGTTTAGCCGGTAAAGTAGATTTCCTGTTTTTGATAAATTTGCAAATATCTAGGTAACTATGCGAAATATGGCAAAATATCAAAAGACCTGTTTTGTAGAAAATGAAATTTTATTCGCATAATCTTTGCATTGTAGCTGTCATGCAGAATTTGAACTAGTAATGGAAAAATCATGTGAATAGAATGAGTTGTGGTTAGGTCGTGGAGGGGGCGGAAATCGTACGAGGGGCCACGGAAGTCGTACTCGTGCTGCCTCGTGCAATGTGCGAACGCTATTATGCGAATTGTAGGCATTTCTGACGTAAACAGAATCTTTACACAGTATCAATCATTACACTGTCCAACACCAAATTTGTTTCCTAATAACTGTTGGGTGGTTCTTATAGAGTTTTTTGCGCTGATTCCGAATCTGCCCTTACTTTTTCGCCTACACGTACAGTTTTTGAGAAACATGAATTTGAAAAAAACCTATTCTTCAACTTTAGACAAATATTGTGATGTTATTATAAAAGACATTGAATTGTTCTTCGCAGCAAAAGATTCTGTAGACATTGCCGAATACAGTGATATCCAATATTAATACATTATGAATGTTTAAACATGTTTAAACTATCATTAAAGACGGAGAGACACCATTTTTGCACCAATTTTTGAGGATATTTTTGAATTCATCTCAAAAAATAAGGGTCAGCGAAAAATCGAACTATATCACACGATAGAGCAGACTTTTATCTTGAGGAACCCCTCTTTGAAGTTTGCAACATAGACGTTTATACCGTACCAGAAAACAAAATATCTACGTCCGACATGAGTTGCCGCCAGTGGTGCTCTTCTACTAGCGCGGTCGTTCGTCGGGATACGGCGCGGCGCGGCATAATGGCGATGCAATGGCTAAAAGTGCGCAATTATGGCAGCTTATTTCAATGTTAAATCTTATTTAAATGTTATATATTATTTATTAGCATATTTATTCTGTATAAATTATTTTTAATGTTAGTCTCTTGTTCATAGTATATTTCATACTAAAAAAGTCTTTTGTAACAAAAAATAATTTAATATAAAAATCAGTTTAATATCGCTTATTGTGGAAATGCTAATAAAGAAAACTAAATACAAAAGAAAAACTTACTAATTTATTTTTTTGTTACAAAAGATCTTTTTAGTATGAAATATACTATGAACAATAGACTAACATTAAAAAAATACATAAAATAATTTATACAGAATAAATGTACTAGGAAATAATAAATAATATTTAAATAAGCAGACATAATTGCGAGCTCTTAGCCACTGCATGGCCGTTACGCCGCGCCGTATCCCGATGAACGACCGCGCCAGTGGAAGAGCACCACTGGCGACAACTCATGTCGGACCTAGATATTTTGCTTTCTGATTCGGTATAAACATCTGTTACAAACTTCAAACCGGGGTTTCTCAAGATAAAAGTCTACTCTATCGTGTGATATAATTCGATTTTACGCTGGACCCTTATTTTTGAAGATAAATTCAAAAATATCCTCAAAAATTGTTGCAAAAGTGGTGTCTCTCCGTCTTTAATGATTGTTGAAACATGTTTATACATTCATAATGTATTGATATTGGATATCACTGTATTCGGGAAAGTCTACAGAATCTTTTGCTGCGAAGAACAATTCTGTATCTTTTATAATAACATCACAATACTTGTCTAAAGTTGAACAATAGGTTTTTTTTACAAAATCATGTTTCTCAAAAACTCTACGTGTAGGCAAAAAGTAAGGGCAGATTCGGAATCAGCGCAAAATACTCTATAAGAACCACCCAACAGTTATTAGGAATCATAAAAAAAGTTGAAATTTGTTGGACAGTGTTATCAAACATGACAATCTTCGAACAGAAGGAAGATTAAAAGAATTGAAAAATATTGGTACACTGGAGCTTATTCAAATCAGTTAGAGAGAAATAAATTCGCATCTAATTTCCGTCTCTTCCAATCGATGCAAACAATTTTTATTTTACATAAAACTCCACGATGCAGTTGTAATGATCGTGAGGTCTTACCATTCTCAAATCACCCTATAGATACGCGATTTTCTTCGCGGAAATTCAAGACATTTTCCACCCTTCTCGGAATTATGGACGCAGTTATGCAAATATCCGGAAAGATGAACTTGGTTAAAGTTTGATGTAAACATACCGTGGCACGTTAAAAATTATCGCATCGTGAATAACCAAGGTAATTAAAGGTGTAGAGGTTATTCGTGCAGGTCGGCTGTACGTAGAATAGTAAATGTTTATTACCCTGCACCACTGATAGTTACAAAATTCTAAAACTACTTACAGACGATACTATTCGTCTTACTTCACAGCGGGCCGTTTCCACAAAATTTTCTAGAAAACAATTTTTTTTGTTTTAGGAAATAATTTTTTAATAAGTAGGAGGGAGTTGTGCGGCGACTTGAGAGAAGATGATGTGATGTAACTAGTAATAATTTAAAGACAATTTCAACGCTAATTTGTGTTCAAATTACGTTTCTTTGTGATTTGGAGTCTCTATAACTTTAATGTTCGTTCAGTAAACTCACGATCAGTAAAAATCGTAATATTCGTTCATATTTATTCTTTAACTATTCAATTTCGAGTAAGTAGCACAGCAAATAGCAAAGTTTAACTGGTTTAAATACCAACTAGCAAAGTTTCGATGGCTTAGATTGAAACACCCCATGTGAGTGGTTTTATACTGACGGCTTCCCGCTCTGACAAATCGTAGTAACAGAATTAGATTCTAAGGCCCTAAAAATCTCTGAAACCGTTTAGAATTAATAATGTATAATTAACGGAGACGTGGCTTTGGTCCAGCTTTTTGCGATTTTGATGCCGGGAATAAGAGGTGCTGTAATCTTGAAAATTCCATGCTGTACTCGGGTAAAAAGTGGCACCCGTATATCAAGGGACCTGTTAGAATTATACGTCGCGGCGCGTCGATCGATCGGGTCTCGCCGGGAATTATAGTGATCCGGTCCCGAGGCACGCAGGAACGTATCCACGACCCCCTGTGTATTACGTAATCTCTTTCCGTCGAGGTGCTCTGTATCTGGACGATTTCGGGGCACAGTCTGCGACCGTTTATCCAGCCCCTCTTTCTCTCTCACTCTCCCCCGACTAATGAGATTCGGCGTAGTGTGGAATTTAATAATGTTGCAAAGGTCTCAAAACTTTTGATCCAGTCGCGCCGCTGCTGTTTCGCGGAAATTTCGCCCCGCAGAACTGGCAGAAATCGCACGACTTTGCAACGAATGCGAATCGAATTTCCCGCTGTTCGACCGAGACCGAGGTTATCAATTTTTACTTTCAAATTAGTTGGTTTGCTTCATTTCACTTATTTTAGTCGTCCGATTTATTTGATTCATTTCATTTGTTCAGTTGATTCATTTCATTTGTTCAGGCGATTCATTTCATTTGTTCAGTTGATTCATTTCATTTGTAAAGTTGATTCACTTGATTCACTCGATTCACTCGATTCACTCGATTCACTCGATTCACTCGATTCACTCGATTCACTCGATTCACTCGATTCACTCGATTCACTTGATTCACTTGATTCGCATGATACAACACCTGATTCACTTGATACAATTGATTCATCGCTTGATTCAATTGATACAATTGATTCATCACTTGATTCACTTAATTTATCACTTCATTCACTTGATTCATCACTCGATTCACTTGATTCATCACTTGATTCGCATGATTCTTTTGATTTGTTTCATTTGCCCGATACGTAGGATTAATTTCATTTATGTGATTCATTTTGGTTTTCACTTTGTTCGATTTTCAATGGTGACTGCGTCCTTGTTAGCGAGCGCGCCAGGGAATTGTAATGAGTGGACCGCGGATTTTTATGCGTAATAAAAATTGTCTATATTAATTGTAGCGTAAAGGAGCCACTTCAGAATTAATTTTTGTTTCAAATCATTTTAGCAAACCAAAACTAATATATTCATGCTTTACTGTCTAATGCCACTGTTTCAAATTATAGATATTCATTATTGTTACACGTGTATACAATCTGCAATCTGCTAACCAACCATAAAACTTCCACAAAAAAATATAATATCAATAAATAATTAATCGAAGTATTTTATTTAAACGTTTTTCGGATTTAAAACAGACGTGTTGCAGCCGACACACCGACCGATACCTTAATTTTGAAATGCGAACAATTGTGTCACCTATTTGTAGCGACACTGGACGCTTTAACACTGTAAAAGAACAATTTTTCTTTAAAGTATGTGCACCGCTTGATACAAAAATGAACACAGGAATATTTTTTCGCTTAACGAACAAGCAACGAATTTAAGACGCATTTATAGGTCATAAACGTAGCTCTCAATTTCGCTGTTCAATTTAAAAAAAATTAAAATTGTGATTGTACTGCAGACCGATCTATATTCTAGTTTTATTGTCGATGCACGCGTCCGAAGAAGAAAAAATTGATCGCATAGGCGACATTTGAATTCGTATTTCCGCGGCAGTGTACACGCAGAATGCGTTCGTTTGTCTGTCTGCGTTATCACAATTTCCATCTAGTGGATGTTCCTTTTCGAATAGGAGAGCGAACGTGATCCCATGGAACTGGGCGATATCTAGGCGCAATTCACGCGATATGCTTGCAGTCAAATGCATGTATCAAAAATTGCAGAACTGCATTCTGTATCGACTAGTCCGATTATCTTTGATCGCGAAAACCTGTTGCGAATTTCCAAAGTCCCTCCTTTTTTATGCATACACAAAATATTTTATCAAAATGCACAGTCACTTTATTGGAACAGCCATGCACAAAGTGATCACTGCGGATCTTTATGCAAAATCAAAATTTCCTGCACCAATCGCGAGAAACAGAAGCTAAGATGAGTGTGTTTCTTCTTTTATTAATATTAATAAGTAGAAAATGGTGCGCTCATTTACTCTCAGAGTCTTTTAATCTCTGAACTGTTTTAAGCTGCACCTACTAGTTTTATGCATTCATGGCACTAATCAGTGGGTGAAATACAAAATGGGAGAAATATCAGATGAATTTCATATTACTGCTATATTATTTACAAATCATTAAAATTGTTAAAAGCAGAAAACAAATGTGTGGGTTCAGAACTAAAGAAATTGAAGCATTAAAACAATTTAAAGACATCGATAAATTATATCTAGCTTACCAAAGATATTGATAAAACAATGAAATTTCTACTTGGTTCCTGTTTCTCGCAATTGATGCGAACAATTTTCATTTTGCACAATGATCCGCAGTCTAGTGACTACATAGTGGACTGCAGATCATTACGCAAAATAACAATTTCCAGCACCAATTTTAAGAAACACAAGCAAGATAAAATTGCCATTCTTTCCTTAATAATTTCTACAATATGAAAATAGTCCATCGATATTCTCAATTCCTTTTACTGTCCTAAATTTCAGTTACCAATCAGTTTCCCCATGAATGCATAACATTGGCAGCCTAGTAATTAACAGACTGCGGATTTTTCTGCAACATAAAAATTGTCCAAGAACAACAAGAAGGACAACTATACTTTTCCGTGGAAGAAGAACGTGTAAGCAGTTATTTTTTCTGCTAATATTTCCGACAAGGAAAGTGGGCGGAAAAGCCGAAGAGACATGACGTTTCATGGACGTTTTTTCCAGAAAAAAAGGGTTCTTGTCAAGAAATATGGCTGCTGTTAGCCCTGCGTCTGATCTTTGCCATTTTTTCCACCCTTCTTCTACCGTTCCTTTTTCATGTACTACCGAGGTTGTCGAGGATTTATGATAGCAAGGCTGACGATCGATCAACGATCGTGAACGAGCTGAAAAGGGAGACGATTCCGTGGGTTTTGCTACCGCAGTACTGGGTTTCTTCCTCTTATCTCCTGTATCGAAAAGGATCGATAACCATGTTTGGACGCTGTGCGATCATTTTTTCGAACCTCGCGACAATGTTGGTGGGTATTTATACGAGGTGTCGGCGAAGAAATGTCGAGAGAGAACTTGTTCGACCGGTTATGGTAGCTGATCGAATTAGTACGGCCATCAAAATAACGTGCTCTTAATTTTTGAGTGTGTTGTGAATGAGGTTGGTGCTCTGAATTGGTTCATTGAGATCTTAGACGAGTACAGAAGCTGCAGAGACTTCCTTAGATGTTGTTATACTCTATTCTCTTACTGACACTTTTATTATATCGATTCTATAGTCCTCGTTCAGTGGAGAACATTGTTTTTAATGTTCTGATGGCAATGAAAGAGAAAATGAATATTTTTACAATGTTTAGAAAGGACCTTAATTATTTTCTTAGCTTACTTTATTTGTACCAAGCGTATCATATACAGTAGAGTTCGTTGAAACTTTGTTAAAGTAGTTTGTTCGAGTTTGCATTAGAATGTCTAAAAAGAACGGCTTTCTTTTGATTAAAAGTTCAGAAATGCTAAAAATGCATGCAACCTGCAAAATATAAAAATCTTTAAAAGAAAAAGTAATATTTAACATTTTCTGTAAAAGAAAAAATAATAAAGAATACGAAGAAAGAGAAGCGAGATTAAAATTTTCCTTAACAGTCTACATTTGCACACGGAATCATTTGCATAAAATTCACATTAGTAAAGTGGCAAAATTAATGCAGTTACGATGAAACTGGCTACCTGAAACACTAAATTATGAAGACGTTAGAAGAAATTCAGAATATTGGTACATTCTCTGCAATTTATTAATACTATTGAAAGAAGAAATTCAGAATATTGTTACATTCTTTGCAATTTATTAAAACCATTGGAAGAAGAAGTTAAGAATATTGTTACATTCTTTGCAATTATTAAAACCATTGAAAAAAAGAAATTAAGGATAATTTTACTTTTTCTGCAATTTATTAAAACTATAGAAACAAGGATTACATTTTAACTTATACTTTTTTATTTTTTTAAGTTGCATCAACCTCACAAAGGTTGTTAGCAAATACAAGCTTACAATAAGGTGGTCATTTATAATGTTGTTTCGGTGTGAAAGTTCGAAGGCACGAACTAAAGTACAAATAAAACGATCACACCTTTTCTGCATTTCCTTGCAAGTTTGACCTTGAATGACCTTGAGTCATGGGTAATTGAACTGATCTTTAAACGCACTATTTGATGGTGGATAAAAAAACATATCATTCCATTTAAAAAAAGAAAGTTGACCTTCACCTCACCTTGGAGTGTCCACCGGGAAAAATAAAAGTTCCACCACATAATGCCCCCTCGGTACTGAACAACTTTCATCTGAAACATTTTTGCGTATAATCAATATTTTTGGAGATATTCGTCTGTAACGCTTTATAATTTCCTCCCCATATATCCGACTCCTCTCTCTCTGTCTCTCTCTCTCTCTCTCTCTCTCTCTCTCTCTCTCTCACTCTTTTGAAATTGACGCAGAAAATTTTTATTTTGCATAAAGATCTAGTAACGACTATTCAATGGATTATCGAAACTGGATTTGCACCTCCCACTCAAGGACAAAATAAAGGAAACAAGCAAGGTAATTAAACTTCAGCGTGGTGTTGACAAAATATTTAACAATGTTTGCAACTTTGAAAATCGAGCAGGTTAGAGATATTCGCAGAACAACTTGCGAAAACTTTTGCACTCGTCTGGATCATAGTTCATCACAACTTTCGATGATAATGATTTCCCCAGCGGTAAAAGATGTTTTCCTGGAAAATCCAGGCTCGAGAGATCAAGAGAGCGAATCGATTCCGTATCGGTATAGAGCGTGCGAAAAAGCATCAGGTATGGCGTAAATCGATGGCCAGGCGATTCCCGCGAGTGCAATAAATTGCGGACAGGATTCCTCGCGATTTCTTTCTCGGCCGCGTAACGTTGCCGATCGTCGCGCGAAGAAAAACACGCGAGAATTTTATTAGAGAGACACACCGTGAGACGCCCGAGGGGTCGAGATCCCGAAGAGACGCCGCAATCTCGACGATCATAAATCTCTTGGCCCGAAGAAAAAATCGATTTGCCAACACCGAACGATTCGTGGCCACACGGTGGATCTTCTGGAGATCGAGAATGTTTTCTTCACCTAATCATTCAATCTTCTCGACTTATCGATCATCTCTTCTTGATCGGTTCTTCTTAGAAACCAGCAATAACAAAAAATGTTGTTATCTTGATTAGTAGAGTGCAGATCTTCATGCAAAATAAAAATTATCCACATTAACTCTATGAAACAACTTTCATCTGAAACATTTTTGCGTATATTAATATTTCTGGAGATATTCGTCTCTAACGCTTTATAATTTCCACCCTGTATATTGACTTTTTTCTGTAATAATTTTAACACATTGAAAGTAGTGTATCGTTGTTCATCAATTATGTGCAGAAAGCCCTTAAGAGTATTAATATATATATATATATATATATATATATATATGATACAATGTGTTTATTTACAAGTTCAAGTTCATGGTCGAATTTCTGTTACCGTTGAAATCTGAAATGTCGCTGAAAGTAAGCCCTGCATTAATTAGCAAATTTTAGAGTTCACGGTCATTTCAAGGTCGTGCTATTAAACATGGATGAATGCACAATAGTGTTTCCTATAACATACAACAAAAAATGTGTGTATATATGTAAAAAAAACACGAGTGACCTTGAAAAAACGATTAAAAAATTGCAATTTACAAAATATAAAATTTACGATTCTTCCACCTGATTCGTCTTTTGAAACCATTTAGATTACGTAAGGAAACATTTTTTGTATTTTCAGAGGTAGAGGAGATATTTAGGTGTCCTGTTTTAGACGAAACACCTTTTATATATTAGATTCAAATTTCTATTTAGATCCTGTGTCTTGCAGTTTATGCATGATCTTTTTATTTTACATAAAAATCCGGAGAATATAATTAAATTCTTTATATTCGATAATAAAAATACTCTATCTTACAAAGAAATTGGAGAAATGAATTTAGAAAGTCAAATTTGATATCGAATGTATTAATTGCAACAATTTGAAACAAATATAGTTTTATCTCTTGGCCGTCGGGAAGATGTCTCCATTGTTACGACAGTTATCCAGGATTGAATCCCTGGAACTTAATGCTGAATTATGTGTCGTTCAATCAGCTCTTTTGAACCGACGTCATTAAGGTCATTAAATTACCTGGAGAAGTGAATCAAAGGTAATATCACGTACAATGGATCAAGGTTTATTAAAAATCGTATTGCACACGGTATGCTTTGCGTGTTATACTTGCCGAGATTTTCTAATAACTGCAGTGCTATGCAGGTCCAGAACGCGTGCCGAAACTAACGAATACCATATAAATTGTGCACAAAAGCGATCAAATAAAATGACACGTGCCGATCGAGCTGAAGGGCCCGCAATCGTAATAATTATCAGTGGATGTACAGATTTAATTTTATGAATAAAATTATTATATTGGGTTGTTCGGAAAGTAATTTCGTTTTTCGTGTAGAGATAGTATTGCTTCCATTTATTATTACTTAACATTATTCTAAGTCGCAAAATCATTGTATATTTTCAGAACTGACATTTCGGACGTCATTTCGTCCCTTATAGAACTTTATAATCTTTCAAGCATTTCTTTTGTCATCGCATCAAATATGCAAAATCAAAGTGAGCATGTCTGTCACATTTTGCTTTTCTGTTACGGGTATGGTAAAAACGCAATGCAAGTAGGGAAAAAGATGTATGCTGTTTACATAGAGGGTGTATCGTCGTATTACCATTTATTTCGTTCTTTTCAACACTTTTTAAGCGGTGTAACTATCATTTTAAATGAAGGTGTCAAAAGTAATACAACTCAATTATTTGCTAATAAAAAACAGGAATTCTACGAACATGGGATCTGCAAGTTACTAGAAAGATGGCACAAGATCATAGAACAAAATTGCCACTACATCTTCGAATAAATAAATAAATAGTGAAACATCGTCTTCATTTTCCTTGGAAAAACGAAATTACTTTCCGAACAACCCAATACATTGAACTGGACAAATATTCAAAATGCATCGAAAGAATAATTAAATAGAAAATATAAATCATTTTATCATGTCCAGAAGACGAGCCCTTTTTTCATTAATATCTTCCAAATTAACAAAAATTCTGGGTTAAAAATTGGTTGTTAAAAGATGATACGTTGTAGTAAGAAGCTCATACTCTTTCTCCATTCTATCTTCGATTGTAAATGCATATGATTGAAAAAAGATTTGAACGAAATGTTCATAAATGCATTTTATCGTTTGATTTCATCACAAAATCCATAAAATCGGCAGTAAAAATGTTTCAGATAATTTATAAAATGCATCACTGTTTGAGAATATGGTAAGGATAATTTCGGTGCGCAAAAGTGCAAGTTGCATTCGACGTGCGAACGCAAAAAGTTGCACGATCGCAATGTTACGTGCTAAAATCGATGGAGCACGTCGCGACGGGATTTCGCATCTTTTAATTCATCCGCGAGGTGCCATAGAGTCACGTTCGTTTTTCCGTTGAAAAATATACGTGTAGCTGGGAACTATACGACGGTGTGGAGAACAATAGGACATACTCTATGTATGAGTGTAGCAGCCCGTTAAAACGAATTCGTATCGAGGTCTGCGTGATTTCAAATCCCTGAAAGCTAAGTTCATCAGTTCATCTGCGCCGTCAATTCCAAATAACGAGTCCTATTTTGCAGTCATATTTTTAGAAAACTGGAGCGCTCGTACAATTTTTATGAAATCTCTGCCATGTTGTCTGTCAAGAATTCAACATTCGAATTGACCAATTCAAAGTTTCATTGCTAATCCATCAAACAACTATCAGACAATAAATTCTTTAACTGCGCTTTAACTATGATTATAACTAGACTGCGGATTTTATGCACTTCTCACAAAAATGAGTACGTACAATTTAAATCAGTGTCATATTAAAAAGATTTAAGGACATTGGTGTACTAGTTTTAGTTTAATAAGATAATCAAACTAATAAAAAAAACTTTTATTCAGCTCCAGTGTCTTGCAATCAATGTAAAGAATTTTTATTTTGCCTAAAGATCTGCAGTCTCTTTATAACATTAGTACATTAAAGATAGAAACAACAGTGTGCTGAAATTCTTTTAATATGTCTTCGAGTTTATGTTCTACACACTACAGAGTTTTATAGTCCTATAGCAAATGCTTCGCGAAACGCATACACGTCGATAGAAACCGCAACAATATTTGCCACGAAGAATTTTCCAGTGGACGAGAGAAATAATCTGCTCAATCTGGTTTTCCTAAAACAACCTAGAGAAATAAAAATTCAAAGTCAATCGATTTCGATGAAATCTTCAGCATATGCATATAACTAACACAGATTTACAAAAACGCCTATTTACAATTTTCACTACGGACTGAAATAAAAAGGTTTTATAAACTGCCATTTTTACGACGTTTTTATTACTTATTTTTTCATGTAGTACTTTTTCTTTAAAATTACTTACTTAAAATTACTTAAAATTACTTAACTTTAAGATTACTTTTTCATGTACCAATTACAATTATTTCAAAATCCATTTCGCACGTCATTTAGTAAATAATTGCTTCTAATTGCTAAATAAAGTCAAGTTGTTTGGTCCAATTTTAAAAAAGTTATTCTGATCTAAAGGTCGTTCGAATACTTTCGTGAGTCATTGTATGTTGAATCGCTATCCATCAATCAATCAAGCCAATAATTTTCTGCAGTTCCTTTTCAGGTCGAAAATGTAGTTTCCCTCTCTGGAAGTACACGAAAATTTAATAGATATAGTTTTGAGCATCTCTAGGAAGAAGCATAGAATATTCTCGTTTTGATAAAATCGATTTTCGTCAAGTGGAAGAGATGAATATTTTCTTCAAAGAATTTCTTTCTACGGGAAAGGATCGCAAAATAGAAAAGCGTTGAGTAAGTCGCGGTGGCTGAAGAACTTCCTGCGGATAAGACACAATGTGAGTAACACGGGTCGCTGAGATGTGGAAAGGCAAAGGGAAAGGGTGCTCTTAGGACGAGGAAGGGTGAAGGGAATGGGTGCTCTGGTTCGCGGAACAATAGACCGACGTTATCCGCGACCCTGCAATCTTCACAGGACCAAGGCGCGTTGTCAGCAACGCAATAAAATACTAAAAGGTTGTAAAATAAGACGCGACGGGGCGTTGTCAGTCTCCGCGGGGAGAATGAAATGAAATCCTGTCTCTAATACGAGAGAATTCACCGAAACAGTATGATTCTCTTCGAAGACTATGGCCTCTCCTGTGAATGTCGCGGGGAAATCTCAGGTGAGATATTATTCGAATGAATTGTGGTTCCTGATTAATTCTCTCATTTATGTTCAAACTTCTGGGGACAAATGGTTGTCTCTAGTGAAGTTTCTTAATACGACACTCTTATGTTTGCTGTGTTAAGGATAAACTAAATGATACAGTTCTTCGTTTCAATCAATTATGTTGAAACATGTTCGATCAAACATGTCCAAGCAAATGTGTTCAATTAAATATGATTACTCAAATAGGTTCAAACATGTTCAATCAAAAGTGTTCATTTAAACATGATCAATGAGAGATGTGTACAATTAGTTATGTTCAATCAGTTGTGTCCAAACATGTTTAATCAATTGTGTTTAATCAAATGTGTTGGATCAAATATGTTCAATTAGATATGTCCAAACATGCGCAATTAAATATGTTTAATTACATATGCCCAAATATATTCAATCATATATGTTCAATCATATATGTTCAATTAGATATGTCCAAACATGGTCAATTAAATATGTTCAATCAAATATGTTCAATTAGAAATGACCAAACATGCTCAATTAAATATGTTCAATCACATATTTTCAATCATATATGCTCAATTAGATATGTCCAAACATGCTCAATTAAATATGTTCAATCATATATGTTCAATTAGATATGTCCAAACATGCTCAATTAAGTATGTTCAATCAAATATGTTCAATCATATATGTTCAATTAAATATGTCCAAACATGCTCAATTAAATATGTTCAATCAGACATGTCCAATCATACATGTTCAATTAGATATGTCCAAACATGCTCAATTAAACATGTTCAATCAGACATGTCCAAAAATGTTCAAATAGATATATTGAACCAAATATGTTAAACAAATACGTTCAATCAAACATGTTCAATCAGATATTTTCGAACATGTTCTCCCAAATATGTGCTTACAGGTTCAATCTTCAGTATTTCATGCTCTAGTCTGAGAAAGTAGAAATAGCAAGCATTGGTCAGACAGATTCGACAGAATGCGCGTCGATCTCTCCAACAAGGGATGTTCCAAGAAAAAATGTCGTTTGTTTTCGATTTGCTAGTACGATTCGTATGCGAATGTTAGCTGTTCCCAGCATCCATTGACCGAGCACACGATGAAGAAATTTCGAGGGACAGAGAAACTGCCGACGTTTGATATCTCGCCAGAGCAAAAAATTCCGAATCCTGTGAGATAAACAGCGATACTCCCTGGGGTTGTTTCGACTTGGGGGCGGACTCGCATGGAAATTACGTTATCACCGCATCGGAGGCGACGACCTCGTTTCTAGGAGCTCTGGACCCACTTTTATTAAACTCCTAATAAAACGTGTTATAGTCAATGAACCGCTGGAACGTTTGATAGTCAGAAAGTGCATTTCTGACGTCTGCAATTGAATTCTTACATTGTACAATTTTTGTAATGAATGTGTAGCAATTTTTATCAATTTTTTACGAGTACCGCGTTCCTTTTAGAAGCCTTCGGTCGATCGTGCAAATTCTTAATCACATCTTTCAATATTTATTTTGTATTTTTAAGTACCACAGACCTTGCAAGAAGATTATATTGAAATGCAGTGCTCCGAGATAATTTATTTTTTCTGATTTATTTATACCAAAGTGTTGAAAAAGGGGAAGTGTTAAAGTAAAATGAGCTGATCTCAGCAAAGACCGGAAACCTTGAAGGATTTTTAATTAAAAATCGAGATAGGGAAATAATCAATGTTTATGCGTGCTTCACAGAATTAATTAACCGGGTCGCGACGGAATCTGTCGTGGGTTCTCGGATATTCGTCGAACGTCGGATATCCCCTTCCGACAATGGAACACGGATCGCTGTCGTTCGTCGTCGAACAAAGGGCTTAAAGAATGTCGGACCGGAGGGTGGGAACGCTTCCGTGAATTTCGCTCACCTTGGCAAATTTCAAACACCAGGATATCGCGTTAATTACTGCGAACGCGGCGAGGTAATTCGCAAAATGATCTAATACTAAATTCTGCTGAAAGTTGCTTCTAGAGACACGAAAAACATTGACCGAAAGAAAATCATTCAGCTAAAGGAAACGATTGCTGATCGTGGCTAGAATGATTATAAATCGAATTACAATTTATTGTAATTTACTGGTGCAATGGAAAATTGCCTGTAGTTACCCGTGCAGTGATCTGTACAATTTATTGTAATTTACTGTTGCAATGGAAAATTGCCCGTAGTTACCTGTGTGGTTATCTGTACTTTGTTATCATTAAAATGAATCGTCGTGAAACTAATTTGAAAGGCAGCTCACATTTACAGTCATCAGTGATTTTTAATCAGATTTCGTCTCACCCACAACCTCAATCAACCTTGTTCTTACGTATTCATTTCGTTCTTGATCCAATAATAAGTATCTCATAGCACTCTGTTGGGAATTGAATATAATTTTCCTGTTCCCTTTTTCGTTTCCTTCTTCTGTAGTTTCTCAGCACTGTTCCACTTTTGTTTCCCCATTCTATCTATTCCTTTTTGTTATAATTGCATCAAATCCGCAGTCCTAGAATTTCCCAAGGCGATTTGATCGATCGATCATTACTTAAAAATCGTCTCTACGTCATTCATCTCATGCGAACCTTTTTTACAACGTCGTTTCGAATAAAATCAAAACAGATTTATAGACATATAAATTTGTTGATTGAAGGTGCATACTGATCAAATTCGCAATCTAGTAATTTCCTAGATGATCAAATCAATCGATTTAAAAATTGTCTTCGCGTATTTTGAATTATTTGCATCCGTTGTGAGAATTAAACAGAGTCAAAAACAGAAATTTTGCTGATCAGAAACGCAAATCGACAAAATCCACAGTCTATTCCTCTCATAGGCGATCTAATCGATCAATCTCTTCTTAAAAATCGTCTCTACGTCATTTACCTCATTTGCATCTATTCTGCACTGCATTTTCAATTAAACATTCGTGTACATTCACTATAAAATTGAAACAGAGTCATAAACATAAAAGTTTGCCAATCAATGGCGCCAATAAAATCGCACGAGCTTCTCGCAGAAAGGATCTGCATTGTTTGCACTTTTCGTCGAAGAAAGTCACGCGATTAAAAGGAAAGAAAATCCTCTCGTGGACGGAGAATATCGAGGACGGGATTGAATTTATGAAATACAGAGTCAGGGTTGAAAAGGGCAGAAACGGAAATCGTCGGAGCAGAACTTGATTTCCATCTCTGTTCCCCTAAAGGCTGTGATAGTACACTCCAGTCCGCGACTACTGGAGAAAGATGGATCGAAGGGGCTGCTAAAATGATCTGGGAATTATTTTCTCGTCTGAGAAAAATTACTGGAACTTGGCGCAACCCTAAATAACTAAGCATTTTGTAAAAATGAAGGTCGGAACATTTGGATCTTGTGAGGTCAGATGATCCACCAAATACTTCAATTAATAAATTCAATATCGAATATAATTTTCACATATCTCGTTCATCCTGTGTCTTTAAAAAGTAATGCAGTTTTGTTGCTGCATGAAAAGTGATTAATTAGATTCGTGTAATTCACGTATTCGGCTAGTTATTTCTGTTATTATTTATCTACGGGATACAGTTAAAACCGAAACTTTATTGTAAGCAGTACGAATATCCTGCAAGACTGCAATTCTTCTGCAAATCGAATACAGGAAAATTCCATAAAATGGAAATCGTTGCAGATGTGGGCTTCTTTATTGGGAAGATGTCTATTTACACACAACAACGGAAGAATGCGTTGCTTTCACGTTGAAGGAAACTATTACTGCACGATATGTTCGCATTATAAACATCTTGCGCGGGAGTGCAACTTGCGATGATAATTTTCCAGTTGGAAATTATCCATTGCAAAATCCAGTTGGTATATTTACTCAAGGTCATTCAAAGTCATGGATAGAATTCAACATTCCTTCAAAGCCCGTTTACAGAGATGTATCGATGTTAAATCTTATACGTCATCTCTGCCCGTGACCTTGACTCACCCTGAGTAATTATAGTCACTGAATTCGTAATGAAAGGGACTATTATTGTAGATGTTTAAAAAAGGGTGGTTCCATTTAAAAAAAGTCAAGGTGACCTTGATATCTAAAAAAATGACATAAATACAAAATTTTTTTTGGCATCGTGTCAGCCCCATTGTACCATTCAACTTTATCTTTAGCATATTTTACGTATCTTTAGAAACAACAAAGAAACTTGAGGTACAAATGTTAGGTAACTCACCCTGTATATTGAAAATTGAAGAAATAAGTTTTGTAGATCTCTGTCAATAATACATATTCTGAAATTTTCATCAAAATCGAATGTATCACTTGCACACAACTAATTTATCACTGGGAAAATTCATGTGTCACTTTCTCTTATCGATAGAACACGCAAATTTATTAACTGTAATGCAAAACATTTTGAACATCAGTTGGATTAAAAATGATACAAAGAGAATATCTCCATAACCATTCGTTTTTCATCCCAAATACCTCTATAGTTTTTTATCCACAACTCAATTCTTATTTCCATCACAGGCTTAAAATTTGCCCTTTATGATAAAGAAACTCAAGGTGACCTTCACATCTCAATAAAAAAGAGTACTATAAAAAAACTAATTTTTATATTGTCTGCCCCAGTTGATACCAAACAATTTTCGGTTGCAAACATTTTTCATACAACAAATTGTTTACGATTAACTTTAGGTGGCACAGTTAAATGACTCACCCTGTATAATCTCTGGAAACAATTTTTCAGAGTGCACCAGAGATTTTCTCACCGAAAATTCTCAGCTAGTTATGCGGGAAGGGAAATCAGCAGTAAAAATTGAGCCGGATCTGTAGGTGCAGATCGCAATACGTATTCTTCTTATCAGAATCGTTTCCTTCGTTCGTGAACCGACAAAGGAGACGTCCTGAGAGTTCGGGATTAAGCTGCGCGCGCACGTAACGTAGATCGCTCGCAAAGAACTCGCGACAAGTATTGGCGAACGGGGAGTCCTCGATAGCACTTCTGCGACGCCCTCCAACCACACTTCCTACCCCCGTTCCACCCCCGTTTCACCCTTACGCATCGCTATCCTGGTCTCGAAAGGCGACCGTAATCGCGCGAGAACTTCCCATTCCCATTTGCGTCCTCCGGAAACGAAATTCAATGGAACGCGAATCTTCGTTGACTGTATCGGCGGATACAAAAACTTTGTGGAGAATGTATCTTATTGGATCCTCGGACTTTTGCAGTTATACGGAACTCGCGAGCAATTACGATGAAAACGCTGTTCACCTTTTGTGCGACGATGTTTCCTTCGAGACCAGGTAATTGGTGCGAACTTCCGGTAACTTGTTGAAACTAAAATTAAATGGACAGGTTAATGCAAGAACGGCGCAAGTCGAAACAGAGAATCATCGGATAATGATAACAATTAACACTTTATCTATCCATTAAATGCTGAACTTTTATTTTTAAATTTTTACTCGAAATGGTTAGTATTTATACATTTAGGACGATTTATGCGGAAAGTTAAATTTGATTTGAGAAATTATTTGTTTTTACGATCAACTGAAAGAATGTCACCGTTTGGGGATGGCGGCGCTTGAGATGACAGAAAACTGAATGATCTTTTATGTATGATAATACAAACAGAACATAATTACATGACGTTGCTGAGGGTAACTTGTTGACTCGCGGTTGAAATTGGTATTGCTCTTGAATGATCCGCGATTAGAAAATCCTGCCATTAGAAAATCTTTACCCATGGACAATAGACTTCCAAAAATTATGAAATAACCTCTGGCTATTATACATAACAATCCTCCAAAAAGAAATTATTAAATGACTGTACTGGGTTGGCTTGATGGCTCACGATTAAGATTGCTATTGCTCGTGAATGATCCGCGATTAGAAAATCCAGCCATTAGAAAATCTTTACCCATAGACAATAGACTTCCAAAAATTATGAAATAACCACCGGCTATTATACATAATAATCCTCCACAAAGAAATTATTAAATGACTTTACTGGGGGTGGCTTGTTGGCTCACGATTGAGATTACTGTTGCTCTTGAATGATCCGCGATTAGAAAATCCAGCCATTAGAAAATCTTTACCCATGAACAATAGACTTCCATAAATTATGAAATAACCTCTGGCTATTATACATAACAATCCTCCAAAAAGAAATAATTAAATGACTATACTGGGAGCGACTTGTTGGCTCACGTTTGAGATTGCTATTGCTCTTGAATGATCCGCGATTAGAAAATCCACCCATTTGAAAATCTTTACCCATGAACAATAGACTTCCATAAATTATGAAATAACCACCAGCTATTATACATAATAATCCTCCAAAAAGAAATTATTAAATGACTGTACTGGGTTGGCTTGTTGACTCACGTTTGAGATTGCTATTGCTCTTGAATGATCCGCGATTAGAAAATCCAGCCATTAGAAAATCTTTACCCATGAACAATAGACTTCCATAAATTATGAAATAACTACCAGCTATTATACATAATAATCCTCCAAAAAGAAATTATTAAATGATTGTACTGGGTTGGCTTGTTGACTCACGATTGAGATTGCTATTGCTCTTGAAAGATCCATTACAGAATCCTTACACATGGATCATAGACTGCCATAAATTATGAAATAACCAGCGTTAAATAATGTGTTGAGTAACAGTTCTATGAAACAAAGCAATACCGAAGGATGTTACGTTTGTCTTATGCAAGCCTTGCGAAAGTTATATTACAATTATTTCATTTAATCATGATTATAACTTTAAAATGCGATGTTGAACCAGATAAATAACGGTTTACCTAAACACATTAAACAGCTCAAATGTGCACGCATGTATCTTTGAAGAAGTTAAATATCTATAACAGGTCTTTAAAAGTTTTGCAAAAGTCAATAAAAATTACGTGGTGCAAAAATATATAATGATATAATTATAATAGCTACGTGTCTTTCGTTTTTCCTCATATAAAACACGAATGAACGTATAATGAGATAACGAAGATCCTGAAGTATGAAACAAACATTGCTCTGTGCGCATAATCATGAAAAGACAATGTTACCATTTTCCTGGTCCAATAAACCTACATTCAAATGGAGGATATTTGATTATACCAGTGCTTGTCCAGTAAATATCAATTTTCCGAGAACGGGAGAGCAAATGCAAAAGCATAATGATCATAATTCGACAGTAATATCGAAGATGCAAGTGCGACGACCCGTGTGTTATTTAAAGCGACTCTGTAAATAAATGAGTCAGAGTCGAAGCGAGGTGAGACAGACATTCGTTGACATAATGGAAATTCTATAAAGGAGGACGGCAAAAAGTTTCTGAGGGGGTGTCACCGGCAGCCGTTGCTCGAAAGTGAAATTTCCATCTAAATGTAAGGATAAATGTACGGTGAAATGTATCCGGGCCGGTGGAACGGGAAAATGAAACGTTGAAGAGTTTGTTATTTAAGTTCCATCCACTACACAAGCGTCGGCGATGACAACAGCTTTAACAGGGGGTGGCGCACACAGAGGAAGAAAGAGAGAGAGAGAGAGAGAGAAAGAGAGAGAGCTGCTCGTTGCTGTGAAAAAAATCTGATGAGAACGTTGGGTCTTTCTCATCGGGGATTGAGATCAAACGTCGACCGTTGGCCTCTCGTTATGTAGGAGGACAATTTTCGAGCAGGAAAGACGCGTGCGCTGCAAACGATTTTCTGCCACGAGGGTTAATTATCGTCTGGTGAACATTCGTCGCGGTATATGTGAAATTTTTTCGCTCGAGAAACGATTAACCCCTGGAGTGATCCGCGAAAATGAAGGAAGTGGTCCAGAAAGTCGATATTATTGGTAAACAATAACTTTTAATTTTCTTAAAGTAAAAAATGGCATAGAAAATTTTAAGTATTAATTTGCCTGCATGCGTCACGTGAGCCAAATATGTACGAAATGTAACTGGCATATGTCGTTTTATAAAAATGTTTCAATTTTTATAGCAATTATTGCTGGAATGGAGAATTTTATTTAATAATTTGTAATGTAAGCATCCTTATAATTTCAATAATTATAAAATAGCAGTTATGGAACTGGTCGTGGTTTAGTGTTAATTGCGTGGAAAAATTGAGGAAGGCTTGGGAATGTAATTTATTGTACAGGAAGTTACGTCTACGTATATGTATATATTTTTCATATGTATTTGGAATATTTTTCACCCATTTTTCATTTATATTTTCCAGTCAGTCTGCATATTTATTTCGTGTGTATTTTCAACTGTTTTCCATGCATATTTCAAATATCTTTCTACTGTTACGTTTTCAGTTTCCATGCATATTTCACACACTTTTCGATGTTACACATTCTCGTAGGTTTTACCTATGCATTTCTACAGTTTTTGATACAGTGCATCATTATATTTCTTTCTACCTTTATGCATATCCTATTCACGTTTCCTTTAGTAAAGTACACGTGTGTTTCCCATGCACATTGTGTCTATTGTCTACAATTTCTAGTTCCATCATTCGAATACGAACAGTCTACAATAAAATTATTGCTAGTAGAAATGTTTGTCAATTTGACAGACTGAAAATAAATTTTAAAGATACTTTTACTTGAAAGGTTAAAAAGTGCTACTAGTTTAAAAGAATCTTCTTCTTAAACGGTTAGAAAGAAATTCTAGTTTAAAAGGTTCTTCCGCATAAAACTTTGAAAAGAAATTCTAGTTTTTCAGGTTTTCCTAAATAAAACAGTAAGAAGTAATTCTAGTTTAAGAGAACCTTCTATTTCACGGACTAACAAGAAATTCTAGTTCAAAAGATTTTTCTGTTTGAAAGTTTGAACAGAAATTCTTCGTGCCGATCAGTTCAGAAATTTCTGATTTTAATAACCACTACTAATATCGTTAATCACTACGAAATTAATTTGAACTCAACGATACAGATCAATGGTGGTGGCATAGGTAAACTCGATTTTTGCAAAGTGAAAGAATGTGAAACCTCTTTGGAAAATAAAATCTTTATCCACGACGGATCAAGTGCAGGAAGGAATGGTCTTCCGACAATCGATTCACTGGGTTCGAGGTTAATTTGGTAAAACAAGACTGAATGGAGGTGGATGAACAGGAAGGGGACATATGGTCAGCGGTAGATTGTATATTTAGATCGTTAGATCTTGTCGGATGCGTCTCGCGATATTTTCGGCATTATTTCGAGCAGCTTCTTTTTGTCTCGAAGCGTGGGAGACGGTTCCGCGTGGTTGACAATTGTTCACTCATCCATTTTGTTACCTCATCCATCCACAAAATCAATCTTCATCCTGTGCAAAATTAATAACCGATTAAAACAACCTATCTCCAACTATTTCTCAATAAACGAAACATTGATTCCGACACTCCTTTTTCTGGATATGTTTCTTTCTGAAAACGTGTCTCCAATTCTCCATCGCTAAATCCTTAAAAACCATTTTAGAATAAAACGAACGACAGATTATGTAAGTAAAGGCTTTCAGCTTTAAAATGTGCCAGGGTTCATTATTCTATCACTTTTCTTTACAAAATAACAGATTAAACAAACAGTTCGATATTACTGTTCAAATATTCTTAGGAGCTATTGCAACCACAAGCAAAAATTTGCAATTAATTATATAAGGTACATGAATTAATTTATAGCCCTCGCAATGAATTATTTGAACATTGTTTGAACATCGACTCAATCAGTCATCTGTAAAATAGAATAAATATGTACAAAACAACAAGGATTTTTTTTTCTTTCTAATTTTAAGTCGCATCAATATCTTGATAATTAACGACTATATGTACTATTATACTATTTTTGTATCTTTCAGGAACTTGTCAAAATTTTCCATTGCGTCACTTGCTGTTGGTACTTTTTGAGTTGAACTATTTGTTGTGATTTAAAGTTAGTTTCTTTTAGGCATATAATATCTGGCTGGTACTTATTGATTAGGATCTGTAGTTGTGGTAGTCGGGGAAAAACCCATTTGGGTTCCATTGTCGGATAGTGACTGACATTTGTGTTATTGGATAGTAGTTACAGCTGGCTGGTGGAGGGTGATATTGTTGGTTTTGGAGAATTACTTATACTGTTGCGTTCAATACCTGTATCGTCGTCTGCTGAAAATGGAGTGCTGTTTTCTGATAGGTTATCCTCCGAGTTTTCTTGTGATTCTGTGTATTCTGTTTTTTATATTCCGTCCTTTAAGGTGGGGGGTATACTTCTCTTAGCATCAGAATTAGGGTATGTTTTTGTGTATACAGGTTGGTCCTTTTAAGTAAGTCCACCTAAATGTCTTACGTAATGTGCATGGTGTTGAAGGACCAATATCTGACAAGAATTTTTTTCCCCAAGGTCATTTTTTCAGAGATATCAAGGTCAACAGTGCTTTTTGACACATAATTACATTTTTTTTTATTATTACATCGTGTAGCTGATCGAAAAATACATTCAGATACGAATAATAACATGACCTTGAAATGACCTTGATCTTTGAAAATTAAAGTTTAACGTAAAACTTATGTCGCATATCTTTGGCCAAGACACCTAAACCTGTGAATGCGAAGAAAACATTTTTTATCACGCTAAAAATATCGATCATCAGATGTGTTAAGACAACACTTCCTTTCTCATAAGTTATCATTTTCACAGGTGTTCAAAATGGTATCCTTCTACGGTGATACATTTCCTGAAACGTGGAATGACCGACTGTACAGATCTTTTAGTTGTTTCGGAATTAATATCAGCACAAGCTCTAATTATTCGGTTTTTCACGGCCTCTGGTAGAGTTGGTCGTTCATGATAAACTATTTGATTCTAATTCTAGTTCATTTCAGATAGTATGTCGATTCACTGACAAATTAAAACTGATCAGGATTTCAAACCGTTAGGTATCATCAGTATTACGATAGTAAACATGTTTATTTACATTCACGCCCTTGATTGTCGAGTCTTGGTCAAAGCCTGTGATCTCGATAGATATCAGTTTTACATAAAACTTTAATTTTCGAAGATCAAGGTCATTTCAAGGTTATGTTATTATACATATCTGAATATATTTCTCGATCAGCTACACGATGCAATAATAAAAAATGTAGTTACGCGTCAAAAAACACCGATGACAAACTATTCTTGCTAGATGTTGGTTCTTTGACACTATGCACATTACGTAAAAAATATTTTTTGCATTACAATAAGTTGAAGAGATATTTAGCTCAGGAGTAGAAGCTAGTTCATTCGATGTCTGTGTTGGTTGTTTTCGATTACTTCTCTAGCTGGATCGAGCATTGAATTGGGTGATTCTTTTGGTTCGATGCAAATTTTTCTCCGTTTGGTAATTTTGTTCTTTGTCTTAGGTGGCATCATGTTCGGTGTGTTTGTGGGGCTGTGGGGTTCTATACCAGTAGTTTGTATTATTTGTATCTGTCGTGGACGTAGAGTTAGCTCTTTTGGTTTTAGTATTTATGGTTGGTAAGAGAGTTTCCTCTGTTATTAGCTGCGGGATAGTGGCGTTACTTATCTGCGTTTGTGAGGTCTTGTTTGCTTCTTCTGTGTTAATGTCCGTTGCTAGGCTGTTCTTCTTTATTTGATCACCTTTTGGGCATTGTTTGGCATATGTCCTTCTCCGTTGCACGTGAAGCAGTTTGGTTTATCCGTGGTTGCGAATATGCTGTATTGTGTTTCTTCGTGTATAAGAGTAAATGACGCAGGGATTCTTTCTGCATCCTCTGCATTTACAAAGATTTGCCTTCTGAAGCTTAAGATGTGTGCGAAGCCTGGTTCTTGTAATCCCACTCTCAGGAATGTTATTTTAGACGATATTCGGATATTGTTTTTTTAAAGTATATTTTCTATGGTTTCGTGTGGGATTGTCGGTGATACGTTTGATAGGATAATCCATGGCGAGGGGGTGATAAGCGGTATTATATTAACGTTGGTGTTTTTGATGGTGATGGTTTTGAATCTATCTGTCAGGGCTGTGACGCGTTTTGTTTTAATCTAGGTAAAGGCGTACTTTTCCATTTGATATACGAGAGATGAATCTTATTAGACTGGGTCCAATTAGTTTCCCAACGGCATTGTCTTCAGTAGTTAACCATCTACTACCTCCATCATTATAGCTTGTTCTCTTTTTGGGAAGGTAATATTAGTGGTGGTTTCGGCGTACGAGAAAAGGTTTGGATTTTCCATGGCTTCTGGTATCAGGTTAGTTGAGTCGGATGCAGTTGGGATGTAATCCTGATCCCTGTACTTGGAGATCATTTTTTCGGTTAAGTTAGCGGGCTCGTTCATATGCTACGCGCCGCTTAGATTTCGCTTACTGCTATGTAAACACTTTATCAGCAGAACTCGCGAACTACGTCTTGTCGCCATGATTACCTGCGGTGAAATGCAACAGGGATTATTTCTCAATACTTTAGTGTATTTTGTCTGTTTCTAAACGAACAAATAAAAAATTTATAGAAAACAACAGAGATTAGTTTTCAATCTTTTAGTGTATGTTGTTTTTTTCTAAACGAAGAATTCAAAGATATATTGTTCGGGATTAATACAGTCACAAATATTGTATTAATTTATAATTCTAAATAGGAGCGTATTTATTAAGATTTATTAAGATTTCGATTTATTTTTGCGTGTGCGAAAAAACCGTGCACACTGTCTCGCACCTGTTTCGCCTTCGGTCGCACAGTTTTTCGACACTCCGCAATCTTTGTACAGTCGACCGCTCCCAATGTTAGTACAGTCACGCACTCCCTCTCCTCAAAATGCTAATGAAGTTAGCCAATCATGGCATTGTTTCAAATTTCGGAGGAGCGCGACAATCCCTGGCAACGGCCACTTGGTTTCAAGTTTTTCCAGGAAGCAATCGATTTCGCAAGCGATCTCACCTCTCTCAATTTCGGCGACTGCTTCCCTTCCAATTATTTCTTCATTCCAAGTTCTGTTCAAAGTATCATAATTCGTCTTAGTTTCGTTACTTGCAGTAATTAATTTTTCGTTTCATTTTGTGCATATAGTTTCAATACGTTATATTTTAAATATCTAGTCAATTCAAGTCAATACAGTCCACTTCTCATTTTATTCATTCGCGTAACCGTGCTTAACCTACGACAGGCATGTCCAAAAGTAAATTCGAGGGAGACGCCTACTTCTCCCGTCCGCGCGTCTCGCTCCCTGTGGCGGCCGTAGTCCTCCGAGCTCCTCAGACCCGTGCCTACCGCTTGCAATATGTACCGCGTGTGGCGCGTTGGGGCGACTCTCGGACCCACGGTAGGCACGGGTCTGAGGAGCTCGGAAGACTACGGCCGCCACGGGGAGTGAGGCGCGCGGGCGGGAGAAGTAGGCGTCTCCCTCGAATTTGCCTCGAAGTGAGCTACTTCTGAACATGCCTGTCGTAGGTTAAGCGCGGTTACGCGAATGAATAAAATGAGAAGTGGACTCTATTGACTTGAATTGACTAGATATACAGTGAGTCACGAAAGTATTCGAACGCTCTCAAATGAAAAGTTTGATGTTTAAAAAACTAGAGGATCCATTAAAAATTGCAAAATATTTTTATTCCTGTAGTATCATACAACTATCACGGCTATACATGTTAAATTGGAAGTGTCTTCGATAATGTAAACAATACTTATGAAAGATTTGTTGCCAATATCGGCTAAACGGACGCCACAAAAGTATTCGAACGATTAAATGAGTAATTTATTTTTAACGCAAATGTATAGTTTTAATATTTTGTCGGTCCACCATGAGCGCTTATTATGGCTTGCAAACGTCGTTGCATGCTGTCAACCAAATTTTCAGTAATTTCTTTTCCTATATTATTCCAAACATCTAAAATTTTTGTTTTTAATCCTTCCTTGGAATTAATATTGTGTTTACTAAGTTTTCTGCCAATTTCTGCCCATAAGTGCTCAATGGGATTGATATCCGGACTTTGTGGAGGTGTTTCTAAAATGTGGGTATGGGTAATGTACATTATAAATGATCCATTGTTTAACAATATATGCGGTATGTTTAGGATCATTGTCCTGCTGAAAATGAAAATCACCAACTAGTCCTAATTTTTCCGCACTTTGCTTTAAATTATCTTTTAATATCTGCATATACTTATATTTATCTAATATTCCATCAATAATGACAAGGTTTCCAATACTGCCGGCCGCCATACACGCCCACACCATTTTGGATCCACCTCCATGTTTCACGGTTGGACGTAGATTTTTAAGGTCCATCTCTCTGTTTGGTTTTCTCCAAATTTTATGACATCCATCGGAGCGAAATATGTTAAATTTTCTTTCGTCCGAAAAAATAATGCGTTTCCAGAAGTTCTTATCCTTGCTCACATATTTTTTAGCGAAATTTAGTCTCTTCTGCTTGTTGATTTTGCTAATAAATGGTTTCTTTCGGGGAATACGACCATGAAAATTGTTTTCATGGAGGATTCTTCGACAAAGTTCCGGATGAACTTGTTTCCCAAAGCTATCAGCGACTAGTGTAGCAAGTTTGGGGGCCGAAATTGTTGGGTCTTTTTTTTATTTCACGCACAATTACATTCTCTTCCCTTTTCGTTAATTTCTAGGTCGACCAGAACGGACTTCATCTTGAAGAACTCCAGTTGTTTTTAATTTTTTTGCCATGTAGTGAATAGTAGATTTACTTCTTCCTAATAACTTTGCTATTTCGCCATAGCTCTTGCCTTCATTGTGCCACTTCATTATCAGTTTTCTATCAGTGATACTAGTTTCTGACTTTTTTGCACACATTATTAATACAAATTTGACACTCTTGTTAACACTTGCTGTACTGAGCAGGGGAAGTGTGTAACATCAACTGCAGGAACCAGTGTTTACAATTTGTCGAATTCAAGTATTGTTTACAAGTTTTGTCGTTCGAATACTTTTGTGGCGTCCGTTTAGCCAATGTCGGCAACGAATCTTTCATAAGTATTATTTACGTTGTCAAAGAAACTTCCAATTTAACATGTATAACCGTGATGGTTGTATGTTGCTACAGGAATAAAAATATTTTGCAATTATTAATGGGCCTCACATTTTTTAAGCGTCAAAATTTTCATTTGAGAACGTTCGAATACTTTCGTGGATCACTGTATATACACATGCCTGACCTACGCCTCCACCTTCCATCTTCTGACTGCACGCACAGCGCTGTGCGATTCGGGCGACCTTCTGGAGCTCTCGGCCAAATCTCGAGCGGAGTCCCCAGTATAGAAAACATCGGGGCTTACTTTTCAATATTCGAGTGCATACTATGTATTAATTTCTAACAGTGAAACCACGTGACTAAAAGTCACGAGTTAATTCGTGCTATTATTAAACTCGGTTTCCAGTCCTACTTTACATTGTAATTTGATTTCGAATCAATAGAACGTTCAGAGATGAAAGCATGCGATTTATTAACGAGGTTCCCCGACGACTTCCTTTTGTCAAAATGATCGTGTGCTCGCAAGTTAACGTAATCTTCTAGCGTAAACTATCTTTCGATTCGAACAATTTACCAACACGACGCCGCAAATGCAGAGCTAAATTGCTGTTCAAATACTTCCGGCGTTCCAATCGAAACGTTGAAAGTGTTCGCGGCGCTAACGAGCGCTCGCTTCAATTAGGCGATCCAATTTGCGCGCATCTCTGACGTGCGCCCTCCATTCGGGTCCCATCGGGCCGAATCAATTTTTATTGTTTATCCGCGGCTTCGCGAACAATGTCGGTTTTTATCGTTCATCGGTAGCTGGCATTAATCAAACGAACGATGACGCTCATAAATTAGCTCGTGGCATTGTTCTTTTCCCATAGAACTTCTCTTTCGTTAGAAAAAAAATGAAAAATGATCTGTATGTAATTAATTGCTTGATGAATTTCATTCATCGGACAAAAATGGAATTCTGTGTCTTTGGGACATTTATGTCCTTTCTTTAAAAATTTATATTTGTATGCATACGACTGCTTTCATTTATTATTAGACGATTTTTATTTCTATCTCTTAACACGTTGACGTAAATGCCGTCTATAGACGTCAAATGCTTGGGATTGTAGATGCAAATGACGGCTATAGACATCCGCCAATTTTTAGGAAAATTTGTTAGAAAAAATAACAATTTTATTCTCTAAATTCCTCGAACTCCTCAAGAATCGAATAATTAACAAAAAAAAAGGTTGCTGTTGTCATAAATCGCCGATTACAGAGTGAGCGTCAACGTGTTAATCAAACTGTAATTTTAATAAATAATTTCGTTTTTTGAGCTTGAGTTACTACAGTTAAAAAAGTATGTATTCATTATTTTCTGCTAGTCTGTATTACTATAAATTATTTGATAACCTCAATATTATTTTAACACTATTTCTACCGCAGTTTTACTTATATCTATTTCCACTTATTTTTTTATGTAGAATATCATTTTTGTTGTACCACCAGTTCCCGATCATCCTGTATATTCGAAGAAATAGATTTATTGAATACTTTCCCTCTAATGCAACGCTGTAATCTCTCGATCAATTTTTATTTAAAATTTGAGCTGTCTTTCTAGAATAGCGTTAATTTTGTAGTACTGTACAGAAGAAGTTGCTTCAACCGCTAAAATATTTACAAAAATTCTTAAACACACAGTGCCACTGTCCGTCTGTTAAAGTGTAGTGAAATTAATATTGATATCCAAACTGTTTAATTTACATTGTCCGTCTGTTAAAGTGTAGTGATATTAATTTTGATGTCTCAACTGTTCAATTTAAAATGTCACCGTCTGTTACAGGGTAGTGAAATTGATTTCCTGGGACGTAAAAAATTAATTTCAGAGTTCGAAAGCGTTCGAGCGATTAATTTCTCGGAGTGAATGATGTGATCTGCAATTGAGTTGTAAGTTACAGTGACTGTCGTTAAAGAGAATGCCGAGGATTAACGGCAACGGCCGATTACGTGTAACAGATTTTTACGGCCATACATCGCGACAGTTCCCGGTGGATTAAGTGGGTTAATGTCGTCTCTAAACCACCGTCGCGTCGCGTCGGACTTTCTTCTGCTGGCGTGGAACGAGATGCTAAATCAAAGTCCGCCCTTCTTCTTTCTTTTTTCCTTTTTATTGCTTTCTCTTTTTTCTCACGAGCCGCGAAATTACGCGCGGTAATACGACCGAGTGCCTCGTAAATCATTCGAAACTACCAAACCACTGGATCCTCCATCGTTACGTCGCTCTGAGAGAAAGAGAAACCATCTGGACGACGGTTCGTCATTGAATCTCCATCATCGAGTTTTAAAGAGCGAATGATTTTGACGATTCTGATAATTGCACTGGTGACAGTGCTCGGATCTATTTGTGCAGTTGTTTAAAACTCGTGTAATGGTCTTTGATAATTATACTGTTGCTGATACTTGGAACTGTAGATTTTGTGTGCAAAATAAAAATTATCTACCTCAATCGCAACGTACAAAAGTTATATAAAAATTAAATTCTTTTCTTAATAGGATTATTAAATACGTTAGCAGTCGTTTAACACTCGTATGATAGTCCTCTTTGATAAAAATATTGTTTATAATGTTTGGAACTGAACTGCAGATCTTTGTGTAAAATCAAAATTGCCTACCTCAATCATAACATACAAAAGTTATATAAAAATTAAATTCTTTTCTTAATAGGATTATTAAATACGTTAGCAGTCGTTTAACACTCGTATAATGGTCCTCTTTGATAAAAATATTGTTTATAATGTTTGGACCTGACCTGCAGATCTTTGTGCAAAATCAAAATTCCCTACTTCAATCATAACATACAAAAGTGAAATAAAATTAGAATGAATTAATTTCCTTGTCGAATAGGACCAATAAATTAAAAATAGTATAGGAGTATTTCGAAATGATTTTGATGCTTCTTCATTCTTTTAGTTCGCATAAAATCCGCAGTCTACTAATCCACCACCGTAATTACGAAAAGTTAGTAAGCTGCTCGTGGGCATAGTTTGTTAACACCGTTTCATTGTTCATCGTAGTAGGATGAGAAATCTTTAAATTTGTACCGTAAGGCGTGCTAAAAAAGATTGGCCGAAAAATTAGCGACAAATTGTCTCGTGTGTCTTATCCATACTGTCTTGGATTCATTGGTTTGCATGCTTCGTGCGCGCCGGCTGATTTCCGCGTCGATTACAGCTCGATTATTATTCGTGCGTGACTTGAAATCGTGCGTAGAATTTGAAAACCATAGATCGCAGGACTTCGTCAAACTCGTCGGAACTCGTCGGTGATTTATGTACCCAGTCCCGGAAATAGAAGGGATACGGAACTGGAGTCTATCTCAGCAAATAAACTGACGCTTCATGACTGAACATGACTGAAACTTCTGAGTACTTCTTGCTAGGGAGCGAAATATTTTCCACGTTGAACGTGCGGAACCTTGAATGCAGCATTCGAGCTTGAATATTCATTATTCGGATCATTGAGGAATGGCAAATCTTGATGCTGCTTAAACAGGAACCAATTTCGCGTTTAGATAATTCGGCAAGCGAATTTGATAGCAATGCGTGACGATCCCATAATTTTAAGCATTTAGTGCACTATTAACTCTGTTTGTCTATGTGCATTTAGCAATACTGTGGGAAACTTTGGATTCCGATGTTTAGTGTTTCAATAAAAAAAATGATTTTATTCTACTAAACTTTTATACACGAAATCTTACAAATATAAAAGTACACTTAGGGTATAGTTTCTAGAACTGTTGCAATTCTTCTATAATGTCTGTCTCGGGATCGTAGACAAGAGTGTTTTTAAATTCTTAGCGCATCCTTAAGTAATAGTCGGAGTACTGATTTTAGACCTAGTGGGGTTGGAGAAGTCCCAATAGGAGTTCATGAACATAACTGAGGGTTGATGAGTAAGAGGCTAAGGAGCAAGATTTCGGAATTGATGAATGAGAGGTTCAAGCGTATGATTCGGGGTCGATGAGTAACAGATTCAAGGGTCGTATGCGTAAGTATGTACAGAAGATAGAAAGAAAATTTGTGGCTACCTATCTTATACTAAACGGTAAATATGAAAGTATTTGCTTAAACTAGAGCGATATCCAACAACTTTATGTATCGCATGAGCGACTAAATATACCAATGTTTTGTGGTCTGGCTATATTATTTAGTTGACACACTGTTAGTAACTTTGCGATTAGTTTGTGAACAATGTTCAGTTGCAATCGATCGACTCTGCATGCTGCAACTTAAGTGATCGATTTCGGCGAGAAAAAAGAATGATGCTTGTCCGGCTGCAAGCGAGATCGAGCGGATTGATCGAAATCCATGTCACGACAAACTCGCTGGATTCCGTCGAGCGTGGGAAAACCAGGAAAACGCTTCTCTCTTGCGATCCTCGATATAGTTTCCTGGTGCTCGAGGTATCTGTGCCTGTCCCTTAAAGGGTAAAAGCTAGGATCGATCGAGCCTTAAAGTTCAATTGCATATCACATTCTTCTTCCATGCAACAATAATTTCTATTCTCGAAGACCTCTTTTACTCTTTCCACTGTTCCAAATATCAGCTAGTCAGTTTTGTCATAAATACGCTGCGGATTGTATGCATTAATCACAAAAATAAGTAGGTGAACCACAAAATAGTGGCAATGTCAAAAGATTGTGAGAACTCCAATGTATTATTTGAAACTCATTCGAATTATTAAGAGCATTGCAAACGGTACAGAACATTTTGAAATGAAACTTCCTTAGGCTCGTTAGGCGCAAAACCTCATCGCGGTAGGCGTAAAACCTCGACGCGGTAGGAATAAAACCGATCTGGCGATGAAACGATGAAACAATGATACGATCAAACGATTTAGTAAAACCTCGACGCGGTAGGCGTAAAATTTCGACGCGGTAGGCGTAAAATTTCGACGCGATAGGAGTAAAACCGATCTGGCGATGAAACGATGAAACGAAATTCTATTCTATTAACATATACGGTTGAGGGTTCGGCATTGCTTAATAAAGATTATGATAAAATTCCGATGATACTAAGTGGAGATTTCAACGTGAACTTTGCATCGGAACAATCAAAATTATTAATAGAATTTTTTAGAAGTAAATTAAGATTGGATATGGTAAATAATCCTAATGAAGCGACAACAAGATCGGGAACAACTCTCGATGCAGTATTTGCAAGACATTTGGATAAAATTGAATCAAGAATGTTTATATCATATTTTAGCTATCACAAGCCAATTGTTTCAATAATAAAATCATAGAAAATTAAACGTCATAAAGTGTTAATAAAAATTCGAAAAAATATTAAAGAATGAAGTTTCCCTTCAGCCATGTGGTCTAAGCACGCACCAAATTTTTATTTTTATTTCTAGCCATATACCCATAAAATCTGCTGTCTATTATTTATGAAAGTATACAATGAATGGTATGAGCGCTATCAAACAAATTTTAATATTAATATTCATCTAATCCGCAATCTTGTAAGAGTACAACTCTTTCGCATCAAGATTGCTTATTTATTTTGCGAATTAAAATTGATGTGTGTGAAAAATTCCTTCGTGCAGTTGACAATTTTCATGGGTCCCATGGGCCTCTCCATGGTACTGTTTTCGGGCCAAGCCCTGCAGCAAAGCCAGAAAGAAACCCGTTCCGAACATTGCTCTTATTGTTCCGGGTGGACGGCGTGCTTGACCAGATGAATCAGGAAAAAGTGAATGCGACACCCGCGTGCATCCGAATGCATTACACTGTGCACCCCACACACGTACATCGCGCTACAATATTTCAGCGACCCATAAAAAACAAATGCATACTGAACCAATACAAAATTCCACGTGGAAAACGTGAATATTGTTGAATCCGGCCCTAGTTTTACCAAAGGGAGAAAGATAGTGGACCGGAGGGGCAGGAACAGAGGAAAAGGGGTATAGGGGGAGGGACAGGTCATAATTCTTTGTTATAGTGCACGCACACGTGGCATAAACTCGTAAGAGAGGGGTGGAAAGCCAGAGTGGCAGTTTCGCGGACCTTGGTATTCGCTTTTCGTTGATTCGGCGATATTTCTCGCCGATGGGAGGTAATTTGCCATTTGGAAGGAAGTGGGGAAACCTTCCCAGAGACCTTGGGAACCCTTCACCCCCCGCAGTCTAATCCTCGGATAAGAACCAACCCCCTGGGAACCCTCCCTCTTGCGAACAGATCCCCGAAAACCCGCTGAAGTGCCTCAGTCTTCGGGATCTCGAAATTTTGTACCACGTTTTCATTTTCTATACTGCTCCTGACAGTTGCTAGTTTCTATTTCTATACACATTCCCATTTCTGTATTGTCCATATTTATATTTTTATTATTTATTAATCCCAGAAACAGGACAGCCTTCGCTACAAAATAATTGGCAACGATTACATCCGACAACTCGAATGAAATTTTTTTGAAATCCTTTTAAACGAGTGATAATATATTTCTATTGACATAATTATGAATTGTAAACCCGGACACTGATTAAACAGAATTTTAGTTGTACAATATAATTATTAGACTGCAAATCTTTATGCGTTTATGATACAATTGAGTAGATCAAATGCCAAATAGAAACAACATTTATAGAATTTAGAGATACCGTTGCATTATTTTCAACTCATTGGAACTGTTAAGAAAATAAATAAATGTCTACGTAGTTTCTACTTCTTGCAATATAGGAATGCAGGCAATTTTTATTTTACATAAAAATCCGCAGTCTAGTGATTATGAATCGAATTTTTACAACTTTGTTTCTCTAACCACATATCGAATCCCACATGACAATTCGCTAGCTCTCGGGCAACCATAATGGCGGCTCAACGACGGCGGAGGTCTAATAAAAATGGCGTCATTTCCGGCGCGAGCCAATCGCCGGAGAAATGTTTCTTGTGCATCGTAATCCACGCCTTTCGCAGGTGGAGACTCGCTTGACAGTGTACACAACTTTTCTCATAGATGGCAGTTACCTATCCGGTGTGAGCCGATTTCTAATGAGACCGGCGCCATAATGGTTTGCGTAACTCCCTGCGGAACGCGCCGTCTAATTTCGTTGCAAGATTAAAGCAGGGACACAGAGCCGGTTGCACGAGGCGATACAAGAAGCACAGACACCTGTCCCCGGAGGACGCTCTTCTATTGGCGTGATTTTTCGTTCGCCAATAGAGTTCGTCAACACGCTTACCAAACTAGTTTCGCCTTTTTCCAGTCGTCGCGTGGGAATCGGTCGCATTATTCATTCAGTTTTTATTCGGTGAAATTGGAGTCGCTGGTAGAACCTCGGGAAACAAAACTGATTTTTATCAACTATATCCGGAGATTCATTCTGAAATCCGCATATGCAAAGAAGTCATCGATTATGAAATAATTGGAGGATTTTGTCATCGACAGAAATTCTATTCGAATAATTGGTCGAAAGTAATTTCTACTGACCGTATCTGAAGATGCATTAAAAAATACGAATGCGCAGAAATACTCTCTATTGCGAAAAATAGCCAGATCTTATTATTAATGGAAATTGCATTTAAATAATCCGTCAAAACTGATTTTTATTGTTCATATCTGTAAATCCATTTTAGTGAGAAAATATGCAGGATTTTATTACGAATAGAAATCGCATTTAATATAATCATCACAAAATCGTTTTGTCAATTGATTTTATACTATATCGTTCGCATTTTTGTTATATTAAATCCATTTAAAAACTCCGCTGTCTAAACTTAGAACCTAATCAATTACTTGAATGAATTACGTATGCACCGAATACACCGTATTGGTGCGATGCACGATAATCATTGTACAAAATGTTTCCAGTTCGTACAACAGAACGTCCAACATATATAACTGATTATATTATTCTCTATAATCTATACAATTCCTTCTGTCAGAAATGTTGGATTAAAATGAGAAAATCTCTTGAAATTATTCAGATTCTGTTTGTTGATAATTAATTATTAAAACGAATAATGCGAACAACGGGAAACGATGACATAAACTGCCTCAAATTCGGCCCACAATGCGTTGCAACGCTCGAATTTCATTGAAATCCATAGCCCCATGTTCGATTGGCGACGCGTATCATCTGAAGTTTAAAAGTTTAATCCGTCGAATCGCACAATTAACCCATTAACATATCACCGATATTTTGCATTAACAGTAAATGCGATGTTTAAATTGGCGAATATATTGATACAGTAATTCGGCGATCTAAGTCCAACGGAACGTTGCGATCTATGTCCCTTGGCCTACTCCTTCCACTGCGGAGCTTGAGCTGCCTCGGTCGCCGAGCAGTGTAAACATGCCGCGTAATCTGATCCTGGGTCGGGTATATCGATGTGAATCACACTATTTTATTTTTTATTATTTTTTCATGGAACTTTCACCAACATATTCGTGACATTTTTCTAATGAAAATGATACCAAATAGGATATAATTCCGATGATATTTACTTGCGTAATGATCGATGAAAGTTTTTTATTGGCATTGCATTGTACGGACTCGCGGGCCTTTGAACTGTGCCAGCTGCCTGTATCGTCTCTTTCTTTCCTATACGTTGTCCTTCTTTACGTCCAAAACTTTCATCGTTTATTACACAAGTAAATATCATCGGACTTATATCATATTTGGTATCATTTTCATTAGAAAAATGCCACGAACATGTTCATGAATGTTCCATAAAAAAATAATAAAAAATGAAGAAGTTTTATTATTGCACTAGTATTGTCTCACCGATACGCTATTTTTTGTTGCGCCTTCGGCCGCGCGGTCCGTGTTTGCATGCTGTCCTTTTCTACGTTCGGCGCCGTCGACGCGGTCACGAAAGAATAGTGTTCCTTCGTGATCTAAGTCCCAGCAGGGAACCGAAAAAGGACTTAGATCGAGGAATTACTGTACTACACTTGATTACACGTTACTCGACGCATATGTAGTAGAACATGGATCGAACGATTTATCTATCTACTACTTTTAACAACTACGCATTGTCCTTTAGCTAATTTCGGAATTATACATCCAGATATCTTAAGATGGAACTTAGTATCCGTGAGTAATCCGCCGGTAGAGCTATCAAACAAATTGATCCGTTGCGAGGCTGCTTTACAGTGGAATGTATTAGAGACATGCAGGATCATGCGATTAGGGGTTTTAGATGCTGGTAGTTATCACAATGATGGACCGAGGAATTGATACAATGAATTATTCAGCTGCATCGAGCAGATTCGGGAAACCTGAGTTCAGGTAAGATGCACGAAAGTTAGGATTCTTGATATTAAGGTTAAGAGCACTTTAGGAGCCACTTAATATTCTCTCGACTTACTAAAATGTTCGAGTTAAGATGTTATCTATCAACTATTTATTGCGGAGAATTACGACAGGTTCTCAGCTAATAACGCAGTAATTTTTAATTTTGTGATGAGTGTGGCACGGAAAATATCTAAGAGACTTCGTTGTTTACGGTGCAGTGAATTAAATTTTAGAGTTTTATTAGTTTTCTTATTAGTTTTAGAATTTTATTAAATAATAAAGCGAAGAAAGTAGGGGGGCCGGGGTTGGTTGTCACAAAAATGAAACTTTTTAATTTCCGAAAAATAAACTAACCTCTTTTTAAAAATCTATTGCACCATTCGAAGTACTTGTATTTAATGCACATTTTTAGCTTTCTGCATTGCCAAAGTTTTTAGGAAAAATTGACATTGTTTCCTCTTCTATGTGGTAGCATACGAATATATTAAGAAATACGTATACATTTTATTTGTGTATGGTTCCGTTTAATGTTTTGTTACATATCGTTTTTAAGAAAAAAATATTTTTTCCTGAGCTGCATGTGCTTCTTGATTAATATAATTTTGTATTGGGCAACTTCCTTGCGTGATCACACACGACCGAGACATTTAAATGTTGATAATTAAGTCTCACATCCTTTACAACATTTATTTATGGCTTCCTGCTGTTAAAAAAATGAATAATGATACTTGCACTCCGAATAATTGTACATTTACACAACATTTATGAATTTATGAAATTCAGAAAACCGTCCACGCTAATCAAAACCAAAAATATTTCCACTATACTTCTACCACAGAGGATCTTCGTATCGACGAAATTATTTTTTCTCTTAACTCGATTCTTACAAAATAATTGTTTTTTCCACGAACAGCATCTCAGTTGGCAAAATCAATTTTTGTTCCTCATCTTGACTCGTATAAAAACGAGACAAAAATAGAAATATGCATAAACATCTACAGTATTATTCCAGCATAATCCATAATTTAATGCAATTGAATCACCAATTGCATCCTAAAAGGAAAGTTTACACGAATGTCAAACCAGCTCTCCGTTAAAATTCTCCCTCGCTATTCCACCACAAAAAAAATTCAAACGAAAGATTGGATAGTAATTCCGTGAAAAGCGGATGCACATTTCTGCATCCGTGCTGTCCGAGGTCGCTCTAGAATATCGTCAGGTACGATTCTCTGGTTCGCAACGCCCACTGCAAAACTATAGCGTTCATACTCGCCATGCTGATTACATACTCAATGAGAACGCGGCGCTGTTCACTGCATGAAATGAAAATCTGGCTTTATTATATTAATCCGCTGGTGCATGGTATCCGCAAATTATCATACAATTTAACCGCTACGGAACGACATATGTATAAATCGACTGGTATTACAACGAAGCGCATCGATATGCATTAACAGAATCCTGTCGATCAATCCTTCCGTGTGTGCATCCCTGCGAATTGCAATTCGAAACAGCTCTGCCATGTGATCGATTAATCAATCGCGTATTAGAGACGCGGGATATCAGTCGACCAGAGCCTTATTCCGATTCGCTGATTGGAAACCCATTTACCCGAGTATCCTTGCCCTCGAACACTAACCGCAAGAAGTCCTGTCTATCATGTCTCAATCGTGCGCGAGAAAAATGGCTCCATTCCGTTCCGTCCAACGCATTTTCTCCCCACTTCTTCTATTTAATCAATCGCTCTTTATGAGGCCGAACATATTCTTGTTCGAGCCATTTTCTTCCCTAGTTTCACTCTCCACGTTTGGTTCAGTTAGTACTATCTACTAGACTCAGGATTTTATACATTTATGAGAACATTCAATAGGTGAAATACAAAAATATTGGAACGATTAGAAGCATTTAAAAGTACTGATACATTATTTTCAATTTATAAGAATTATTAGAAAGAGAAACTTTCTTCCTTGTTCGGTTCATCTTCTTCTCTAGTTTCAGTCTCCATGTTTTTGTTCAGTTTATACTGCCTATTAGACTCAGTCTTTTATGCATTTATGACAACATTCAATAGGTGAAATATAAAATATTGGAACGATTAGAAGCATTTAAAAGTACTGATACATTATTTTCAATTCATAAGAATTATTAGAAAGAGAAACTTTCTTCCTTGTTCGGTTCATCTTCTTCCCTAGTTTCAGTCTCCATGTTTTTGTTCAGTTTATACTGCCTATTAGACTCAGTCTTTTATGCATTTATGACAACATTCAATAGGTGAAATATAAAATATTGGAACGATTAGAAGAACGATTAAATTCATTCTACGTATTTACAGTTTTGTCTATTCACTCGTCCACTTTTGCCGCAAATGCATAAAATCTGCATTCTCCTCATAAAAATGATTAGAGGAAGAAGCAAATCTCTATCTAGCTCCTTTCCCTTGCAATCGACGTAGACAATTTTTATTGTGTATAAAAATCCGCAGTATATTGATTATGTGGGTAGGAGGTTCTTCGAGAAACAGTACTTGTTTTGCGGAGTGAAATTAATGTCTTTATTACTATATATACAAATGGTCTTCTCTCGACTCCTCGCGATCTTTATCTCAAGACGAACCGCGACGAAGTGTCGTCTCTTATTTTCGTCTCCGCGTTACACAAGTTTCGTGTTTTATACATTTATACTATGTATAACTTTCCAAATATAAAAGAACATTGGTATCAACAAATACGTACTAACAATGTCATCATTTTTATTCCGCTGGAGTATTTTTTAGCCAACAAAACAAACTCCGTTTCAGGTTTCAGAGAATGATTTACGACAATAGGAATTTGCATAAAGATCCGCAGTCTAGTCGCGAGAACGTTGACGCTCTTCCTCAAAGGGTTAAACTCACAGTATAATCGAGTTGTATAGAGAAGCTACACTGAATCCTGAGCGTGGATGTGTGGCAAAATGCATGTTTTCTCCGCTACAAAGTTGCAACGTTGTACCGATGCAGGTGGCAGAACGCCACTGCGGAATCCGTGGCCGTAAATTTTCGTCTTAACGATCCGCGGTGCGGAATTCCGCGTGTATCGAGATGGAAACTAATAATCCGCTATTGATTCCGGAACCTAGGGCTGGCCGAAGCTACGGATAGATCGAACGAGGCCCCATCGATTTCCCATAAAATGACCGATGTCGTCGGGTCCGTAGAAATACGGCCGGACTTCTATTTTGCGGTCGACATGCTCGACGATTTACGCGAGCCCAGCTTTCACGCCCCCAACTATCCGCGAAACTGTCCGAACTCGTTGCGATACCTTCCTGCACCGTTTTAGCGAAAAAAGAAAATTTTTGCAAAGAATTTCCGGAACGTTGAATGTCCAGGAAAGATTCTGCTAATTTTCTATTGTGAAGAATTGAAGAAACGTATTTAATGCTGAACATATCACATCAAGCACTAAAAGTAACTGGTAAATGTTGCGTTGTAAAAATTGCTCCATTGAATTTGTCCTGATATTTTTTTGAAGTGAAACGTCATTAGGCGCGTTAGGCGCAAAACCTTGATGCGATAGGCGTAAAACCTCAATGCGATAGGCGTAAAACCTCGACGCGGTAGGAGTAAAACCGATCTGGCGATGAAACGATATAGTAAAACCTCGACGCGGTAGGAGTAAAACCGATCTGGCGATGAAACGATGAAACAATGAAACGATTTAGTAAAACCACGACGCGGTAGGTGTAAAACCGATCTGGCGATGAAACGATGAAACGAAATTCTATTCTATTAGCATATACGATTGAGGGTTCGGCATTCCCTAATAAAGGGTATGATAAAATTCCGATGATACTAAGTGGAAATTTCAACGTAAACTTTGCATCGGAACAATCAAAATTATTAATAGAATTTTTTAGAAGTAAATTAAGATTGGAAATGGTAAATAATCCTAATGAAGCGACAAGATCAGGAATAACTCTCGATGCAGTATTTGCAAGACATTTAGACAAAATTGAATCAAGAATATTTATATCATTCTTTAGCTATCACAAGCCAATTGTTTCAATAATAGAATCATAGAAAATTAAATGTCATAAAGTGTTAATAAAAATTCGAAAAAAAATTAAAAAAAGAAGTTTCACTTCAGCCATGTGATCTAAGCACACACCAATTATTTTTATTGTTGCATAACATATGCTTTGATAAGGAATTCCATCATTTTCCATGAATACACTTTCATAGCGTCAGTCCCTGCCCATTCTTAGAGATTCATATTCTTCATGATTAGACTGCGTATATTTAAAATAAAAATTTTCTTCATTAAAAGTAATAACTAAAAGACAAATACAAAGGTCTTTCCCTCTTTAATAGTTTCAATAGGACAAATAGAATATATTGGAATTTATATATTCTTTCTTCTACACAATTTTGTCATAGATGCATAAAATCCGCAGTCTAATAATGATATATATTCGAATGAACTGAATTTTATTAGAGTTTGAAAAATGGGAGAAAGTTAAGGTAGCATCCACAATGATCAATTTTATCGTTTATAATTTCGGTTTTATTATAGTAATTAAATTACTTTGATTTTTGTGGGAATTGCTGGAGTCCATACTCGGCATGTAATAATTGAAGCAGCGTGTTAATGATTCGGGGACCATAAATTTGAAGTTTTAGGATGATTAAAAGAGACGTAGGTATTCTTCGGAATATGGTGGTGGTTTTAGTGCAGCGAATAAAATTCTTATCCTATTTCCACTTGCCATAAATTAGGAACCGTGCGCTATCCTAATCACGCTTCGAGTGAAATTGACACGCGGCTCACCGAGCGCATAGATTTGCGGCCATGCCGCGCTCATTAAATTCGATTCATCTGGACTGAGAACGCTCTCACTCGATTAAATACTGTACCGTTATTTCGTTAATCCTATACGTTTCGTGTCGATTATGAATCCATGCATTGTCGTCAATTATAATTCATCGCGCGTACACCGCACGTGTTAGTACAGAAACGCTCGACTTTCGCACGGCGAACGCGAAATCATTTTTAATCATTTGTATGGCTTGTACATTCATTATTATCGTACCTAATTAGTTCCTGTATTACTGAACTATAATAATATTTGACAATAAAATTTACTTACTTTCTTACTTACTCCTTTAATTAGTCATCTGTTTCGCAAATTGAACTGAGAAGTCACTATTACTTTCATTTTTACTGGCAATAGTACTTCTCATATAATTTATTGACTTTCTTCACACACGAATTACTAGACTACGGATTTTTATGCAAAATGGAAATTGTCTCCAGGCTACATAGGTACTTATTTCTTCTCTTTCTTTTCTACAACAGTATTTTTAAATTCTTGGAGTATTTTTATTAGAGTTTAGTCGACTCATTTTTGCCACAAACGCATAAAATCCGCGGTATACAGATCACACTGGTAGCTGATAATAAAATTCCTGGATTTTATGATCGCTTCTTGATAATTTCGACCAAAAAGTAAATTAAAATTAGGTCGATTAAATACAAAAGAATTCGATACAATAAACATTAATTCGAGAAATACCTCTCTTTGAAAAAATTCATCTTATTTCTTTCAATCGCGGAACTTTCTTCGGCATCTTCGTGAACTATGCCAATATCTGCGTGCTTTCTGTATCAAACTCTATCCTGATATTTGCAGAAATGCGCATAAACTGCTTTCAGTGATGAAATTCAATAGCAAGCATGGGTGCACAAACTGGTAACTTGTTTTCTGTTGAAGTTACATGCTTTTGTAATATAACACTGTTTGCATACATTTCAACAATAGAAAAATTCGGTGAGCACTCTAATTCTGTTTCTTATCAATTCGGCAATTTTTACTAATTTTAATGTCTCTAAACTCGTTCACAGAAAAATTTGTTTGCGTAAACAGTTCTCTGTCGAACCTACAAGCTTCTATAATGCAACACAATGCGCATACATTTCAACAATTGAAAAATTCTGTGAGCACTCTAATCGTGTTTCTTAATAATTCAGTAAAGTTTCTTATCAATGTGCATAAAATTCAACAACAGAAAAATCTGTGAGCACTTGTATACAACGTGTTCCCTCCCAAAAAATTGATTTAATTGCAATTCTTTCAAATTCATCCACTTCAAACTGTGCCAGCGCAATGGACCGTGGTCTAATTAATTTCACGGAAGGCCAATAGCAAACAGGTGCGCTTTTAATAAAAGCGTCGCGTCGCACGAACCAGGAACAGGAAAAAAAGGTAACAACGCGTTGTGTCGCAAAAACAACTGAGTTTTAAAAGGTATAGGCAAAAAATAATATATAGGAATGAAAAACATATGGTTTCGATGAAATTGACATTCGATCGGCGCATCTGCATCCGAGCATAGATTGGAATATTTCAGTCGATCAGTTCGGATACAGAAATAATGACAATGGAAATCAAATATCATACAGGAAGAATTCAATGGAAATCAAATGTCATAGATAGTTTTTAACAGGCTCTCCCGCTTTGGCGCTGTAACGATCCCCGTTGGCAATTTGTTTGCTCGGTTACGAGGCTCTTCATTTTTATTGCAGACGGAACAATTCACGGTCCTGTGGCTGCTGTTCGCGATGATAGTCGTGGGAAACATCGCGGTCCTGATTGGTCTCTTGTGGGGAAAACGGCGGAAAACAAGGATGGATTTTTTTATCAAGCAGCTTGCACTGGCTGGTGAGTATTTATCGATGTCATATCTTCTTTGCGTAAATCTAGCGATTTTACCGAGCGCGAAGCATTCTCTTAATAACTCTCATGTAGGTACACTATCTTTTACTCCGCAGTGTGCCATTCAAATTTTTATTCGAAACCTTTTCCCACCCCCTTAGTAAATTTTAAGAAACGTAAGGTGTATAAGAATAATTGTTTTGAAGGTTTGTAATATTTTGGTCCTTTTTGTGCCATTGAAGTTACATTCGATGCAAGATTTTTCTGTACATACGTCGATAACGTACGTTATTTCACCCCTTTCGTAAATTTGAAAAAGTAAAAAATAAGTAAAAATATTTGTTTCGTAGGTTTGCAATATTTTGGTCCTTTTTGTGCCATTGAAGTTACATTCAATGCAAGGTTTTTCTGTACATACATCGATAACATACGTTCTTTCACTCCTTTAGTAAATTTGAAAAAGTATAAAATAAATGAAAATATTTGTTTCGTAGGTTTGCAATATTTTGGTCCTTTCTGTGCCATTGAAGTTACATTCAATGCAAGATTTTTCTGTACATTCATCGATAACATACGTTATTTCACCCCTTTCGTAAATTTGAAAAAGTATAAAATAAGTAAAAATATTTGTTTCGATGGTTTGCAATATTTTGGTCCTTTCTGTGCCATTGAAGTTACATTCAATGCAAGGTTTTTCTGTACATTCATCGATAACATACGTTCTTTCACCCCTTTAGTAAATTTTAAAATGTATATAATAAGTAAAAATAATTGTTTTGAATGTTTGCAATATTTTGATCCTTCGTAAACCATTAAAGTTTCTTTGATGTAAAAATGAATCGTTGAAATGTCTGCAGTCTTTTAGTACACTACGTGCTAATCAATCTTTATCTAATAAAAGATTTTACGAACTACTACTATTCATTCTTAATTGCTTGCATGTATATTAACTTAGCAGATACATAAAATACGTATAAGCAAATCTTTCAAAAAGTTGTAATACTACACTACTACCTCCACTTTCACATTAAATTATAAGGACCAAAAAATATATCAAAATGAATATTCTAAAGATATGCCTATACCAGGCATGGGCGCGGATGGCGCCCCTCAAACGCCTACTTCTCCCACCAACCACTCTTTCATGCGCGAGGCCTGCGCATTGTTCGCGACGGGCGAAGCACTTCTTTCCTCTATGGCAACGGCGGATGCTGGTGGGGGACAGTGGGCACTATGGTGGGGATGGTTTTGTATCAATTGAGACAAAAATTCCCATCCCTGGCCTATACTATTGAACATGAGCGCACCATTTAATTTTTGTTTAAAAACAGATGTCGTTACCATTTATGCTTTAAATGGTAATTTAAACGTCTTCAAAATAAAATGACAAGACAGACAAATTAATCTTTATAGAGTCTTTTTTAAAAATACTTAATAAAATGGTCAGAAATGGGTCAGTTTGATCAGTTCTGCAGCCCCAATGTTAGTTTACCGATGTTTTCGATCACAGTGCCATCGGTTTCGGTGTCAATAAGGTTGCTTAACGAGGTGCTGCTCCTATCGCAAATGTAAACACTATGGAAGATAGACGAGAACGTCAGAGTGCCATAGAGGTTTAAAACGCGAGATGATGTCGCTGAAACCGATAATGGTGTACCAACTGAGAACAAAGAGGATTTTATTTACACAGTGTGATGTTCGCTACCACTCCCAGTGTCCAATATCAATAATACATTTTTCGCAAGAGCCACATGACGTTAGTTATAATGATGTTACTAATATCAATAATATATTTTTTGGAAGAGCCACATGACGTTATCCAGTATTTCCATGGTCCAATTTCAATTTTATATTTGATTAAAAAGCCATTAGTGGCTTATTGAAAGTTTTGTACACACGAGTGATACCTAAATAAAATACCAAGAGAGAACAGAATGGAGAAGAGCAGTACAAAGCTTTTCCTTCGACAATGGCTGCAATACCAAAGGAAACATAATGAATTTATTTCGCTGAATGTAGTGGAAGTAACAATCTAAACGCTGTAACGTACTTTCATCCACTGCTATCTCGTTCCATCAGGAACAAAGAATTTAGAAACTTTGAGAGATTTCGTGTAAATCATTAACCGTGCACAATGAAACGTCGTCATCGTGGAAATTCCATATACCGTGGATCCAATAATAAAAATTACTACATATATTTTCTATATTCAAAACAATTGAATGTACATACAAGGGGAAGTTTAGTTTAATTAAATCTAACCTATAACGAGTTGACGGTACATTGTTACATTAAATCCGTGACGGGGGTCTAAACGCGAGACGTGATTTAACTACTATTGTCTGCAACTAAAATTACCGTATTGTTTCGGAATTCTATCGCCTCGCGTGAAAACGGAAACAGCAATAATTCGGTTAATTTAATCCAAAACCCTAGAGTATTGTCTACTTCGTGTCATATTTTCAATGCTTTAGGTGAACCGCAAATGCAATATCAATTTGTGCAAATGACGAATTTTTAGGCGCTCATTTATAAAAATGAAAATTAATTCTCCTATTGTAGCATTTCAAAAAATTCGGCAAAAATTCAGTGAAGAATATCTACCCTATTTTGTTTTTTCAGTGCTTTAGTGTCTCACTTTTAGAAGCGCAAACGAATTTTCCCAGTGGAGTATTTCGAAAAATTCTGCGAAAACACGATTAAGTTCATTTTACGTTCCGTAAAGTTTCAAAGACCTTTTCTACGAGTGCTCAAAGAAAAAATTCGTATCAAAGAGCCGTGGTCTTGTCGCTCAATCGCGCGATCACCCACGCGTGCCCAGCTAAAACAAAAGCAGCGCAGCATCCAAAAGAAATGAACAAAAAAAATGTTCCGGCATATGACCGCCTGTAGTCATCTAGACTCTGTCTCTGACGGTATCGATTCCGTTGGGGATGCTCGTAAACGGTGTTCGCACGTGCAAAAATGCGCCGAAATGTAAGTGGCGTTTCGCTCGTGCGTGTGAACGTAAACCTACTTGTCCGTCGTGCAAATACGGCCCCCGCTGTCCCCGTAAAATCTATCGTACGTCGCGTAAAACGCGCCAGTGTATCGGAAAACGGGTTTCGAGACGTGAGTTCTTGCTTTCCGAGCAAGAAACGGCATCTAAAGGTTGATCCACATAAGGGGAAGCGAGCGGAAAGCGCTCTTTGCCTTGAGGGCCACTCCACGGTGCCCCTGAGGACGAGTGGGCGTGGCGAACGACGGCGGAGTGGACGGAGACTCATGATCTTACGAATTTGGTGATAATGATTCTAGCATATTATTTTCCTTGCTGTTTCTTTACGAAATAGGGATGTTCAATCTCGATATTGGCTATAAATCAACACCTATTAAGCCGAACAAAATCGAATACATATAAAGATTATTATTCGAAGTATTTGTTATTTCATTTGTACAATTTTTATTTCGTATATTTTTTCGCAATAAATAGAGAAAAGTAAGTATGTTCGAAGTGATTACAAATTTTTTTAAAATTTTCAGGTTGTAGTTATTAAATTTTCAATATAGCCCACATCAAAAAGTTGTAAAACACAACTTTTACTCTTTCCTCTGCAATTCCAAACAATCACAATTTCTTCAAAATCGGAGTATTATTGCGAATGTAAATGAAATTTAAACAGATAGGCTGCTAACGCGAGGGATTATAGCCCTCTAAAAAGTAGCTGATACAATCGTTTAGAAATGCCTAATCGCATTTATGTGAACGGGGCTTAAGAAGGAACAGGGGGTGCGGTATGGGGGTGGAAAGTGAAACAGCAGTGAAAATCGGCTTGCGTGAGCAAAGGGGAAGAAGAAAGCCGTGCGAAGAGGAAATCGGTCGAGTATTGCGCTCGATGTACAAGCTCGACTTCCGCTTTATCGCTCGTTTATCGTTCCGCCGGGAAGGGCATTACAAACGTCGGCGGAAAAGTAAAACGGGGCGACGTTTGTGTAATCGCGGGAAACACGGGGAGTATAATGCCCGATGACGTTGTTGCTTTATGCCTTTGCGCGGATGAGTTCCTTTTTATATATCCTACATATAGATGTACATACGTATACATATGTACGCCGCATCAGAACATGCTAGAAAGTACCGTACACTGTTTTTGGCCACTTCATTTCCAGTTGGTCCTCCGAGAGGACGATAGAGCAGCGAAATTACTCGCAACACGTAATTGCGCTGGTAAAATATAAATAATTTTCCTTGGACATGAGTTAGAGCAGACGGTAATGGCTGTTCGGCGTTTATTCGACTCGGTTTTCCCTCGATTACTCGGTTACTCAATACCTTGACTGCCAAACAATCATCTTCCCAAAAATCCCACAAAATCAAATCGATTTGATCATCAAAATTGCAAAATTAAATCTTAGCACAGGAATAATGTCTTAAACTTCTTTAGATCGTTCAAAGCCCAATGATGCCCGGCTCAAGAAACTGTATTAAAATTAATTGTTAAAGATACACGAAAAATTTTGTCACCGATATATAACCGTCGTTGCAGTCGACGTATTAATTTATTTTCAGACATTATTTGATCCGCGTATGTAAATAATGAAAATGTTCTGCGATATCCAATGATGTTGCAGTGTAAAGTTTCAATCCGTACCTGTATGCCTCTGAATTAATCTGAATTCATCCAAAAACATAAAAATCTACAATTTTGCCATTTTCCAATAGAAATATTAAAAAAAATTTTAAATGAAATTGCAAGTCGATTATTGACACACGGGTTAAAAAGAGCAATTATTTATCAATTTATATTGACGCAGAGAATTGATTTTCAGACATTCTAAGCAGACGATGTTCGTATATAAATTCAAATTGAACATTATTAAAATTCAATCGTGGCCGACATCGTCTGAAATAATCAATTCACTGACAAAGTAAAGCAAACCAAATCTACATTTTAAGCCTTAACTTAGTTAATTAATAACATCGATCGACACGATCGTCCACAGAAAAGCTCAAACTAATTAATAGACAGCGAATATTTATGAAGAATAAAAATTGTCTACCTCAATTGTAGCAAACTAGAGTAAAATCCAAACTCATTTCTTAATATGTACAATAGGTTGAAAATGATAAAACAATATTTTTAAATTTTTCTAATGCTCTCACTGTTTTGTGCTTCTCCTTCTATTTTTATCATAAATGCATAAAATGTGCAGTCTAATAATTAATAAACGTCCAAAAGGATTCTCCGAAGATTAACCCCTTGCACTATAATATCGACTCAGACTCGCGATGAAGATTCGGAATTTCCGATTAATTTCCTTTAAACTAAAATAATATTGTATTTTGTTGTTATTTCTGTACAGCCATTGGAGAACATATAAGCATACAGTATTTATAAATTTTCTTCTTCTTCTTCTAGGAAATTACGAACTACTACATATTAAGATGGGCTCGTCTGCGTTTTGGAGAACTCCGTGTTCTTAACCTTTTTGAACTTTTTTTTACGTGATCCTGTAGATATCGATGAAGACATTCCGAAAATGTGTGTATGGTTGTTAGGAATTCACTGGTGTATAAGTTATACACGTGTAAAGATGAGCAGTTTTAAGCGTTTTTGACAGGTTAGAGCGTCGTCATATTGGATATTCGTTGAGTGGTGAGGTAGATAGGTCTGTTCGGCGCATGCGCTGGATAGATCGTGAGTGTTCAGCGCGTGTGTTAGATAGCATGGTATATTTGCGGGATCGGCTAAATAGTAATGAGCGTATGCGCTAGATGGCAATTCAGTGGTTACACATACTTTGTGAACATAAGCAATTTCAAGTGTTTTTCACAAATTAATTATTAATAAGTTTATTGTTGATTTTGAAATGGCTAGATCAAGTATTAGAAATTTTAACTTTAGAGACATGCCAGGTAGTAAAGAAGAAGCAATTACTTAGGCTTGGGATTGTGGATTGCTGCGGAAATTTAAAAAATGTACTCATCGGTGCGAAATGAAAATTTATAACAATAATCATGGAATCGGTCGTTTTCGGTGTCCAGTAATTAAAATATACAGAATCGCATACAGGATATCAAAAAGAAGGTACAGTCCAAGATGGTTTTGGGTTAGGTCGTCGTGGGAGCGGAGAAGTCCGGCACGACCATGGTATAATGTTTCGCATTTTGATTTCGTAAATGTGTTATTATGTATCACGTACGTGTCTGTGCTGCCATCTAATAGATTTGTTCGGAAGTATTTAGCCTATTTTGTGTGTATTTCCTAGCAGATATATCAATATGGCGGCGCTGTAAGCTGTCAAAAAGGCTTAAAAGTGTTTAACTTTATATGCGTATAATACTTTTTAACTAATGAATTCCGCGCATTAAAATTTTCATTTTCGGTGTTTTCTCGTCGAAATCTATAAGATTGTATTAAAAAAACTTGAAATAAATAGTTCTCCAAAACGCAGTTAAACCTTAAGATGTTCTAATCGCCGCAACCGTAAAATAAATCGTAGTGCAAGAGGTTAAGCGACATTGAGAGACGTTCTCGCGATTATGGCACCTGAGAACAGTCGCAAACGACGCTCTCGTTCCCAAGCTAATAGCGACAGGATCCGATCCGCCCTGTAGGAGGAGCAATCTCAGTATAATAAAATTCAGTGCAACCTACAGAACTCCCATGGATCGCAGCAAATAAAAAGAACGTGGAAGACTCGCAATCGATTAGTCGTCCCTTGTAGCGAAGCTCTCAACGCACAACCAAGTCTAAATCGAATTTCAATATCGGCCAGGATTGCCAGGATATATGCTCAGGGCCGGCGCGAGTGCCCCCACTCTAAATCCTTGATCCCCACGGCTTTTTATAGCTTTTTTGTGGTTGAAAAACTTCCGGCCTCTCGCAACATTCCATGCGATACCATTTAATCTCTTCCCTAGCTGCTGTGAAACCAATTTCTCCATCCACTTTTTACGCTCTGGTTACACGATTTTTGCTATGTTTTTATCGGGTCCGGTAGTCAAAATAAAATTTAACACTGACGCCAGTTCGTCGAGGGCTTTTTATACGGATATCGTTTTTGTTCAATTTTGCATACTGCGATTACAGAATTTACGCTTTGTTTTTACCGATTCTGATCGTAAAAATAAATCGTGTCGACGACATAGGATTCTAAAAATATTTTTCGTGTATTCTTTTGAGGGGAAATAATCTTTCGTTCGATTCTTTACGCTTGGATTATCGGCTTTGTGCTCCGTTTTTATTAGATCTGATTGTAAAAAATAGAGTTTATCGACGGTAGGAGTTTGTCGAGAATGTTCTAAGTATTTCTTTAGGGAAAACAATTTTTTCCGCCACTCTATACCTACTCGATTATTGGAATTTTATTGTTTGATCGTACAGAGTAAATCAGATATTTTTTGAGAAAAGATAATTTTTTGTTCAAATTTATACACCTCACAAGTTATGACAGACATTTCTACATATCTGTTGAGTTCGTTTAGTACTTAGTACTAAAAAAGAAGGTACATCAAATATTAAAATATTTTCTTGGAGTTCGAAAAACTTTTCATTCATTAATAGATGTTGAGCTGTTTATTAAACTTTTTATTTATATTCCTGGTAAAATGTCAGTTTAATAAGTTAGTGCTGGGTTTGACTGCACAGCTGCTTCGTTGCGTGATTCGTTGAGAAGTTATTACCGAAGTATGTTTCAATTAACGAACGTAAACAGCTCGCAAACTATTCCGCAAATATTTACAATATATTCCGAACGATTAAATGTTAGCAAAACTCGTTCGCGCTTGTTAATTACGACGAGAATGCGCGGAAAGTAAAATGCAAATGTTGACAAAAGATTCCTCCAGCGAACTGTATGCCGTCCACAATCTGTACAAAGGTTAAAAATTATGTCTCAGTGACGCCATTATATCGAATTAATAAGCTAAATTGGTGAAGCCCTTTGATGTCGTTTAAAACTGCTTAATTTACATCAGGACCTTTTGTACTAAGTATATCTGTAAATCATACAAAGGTTAAAAATTATATCTTACTTGTATCGTTATTTCTAATTAATGAACTAAATTGCCATACCTCTTTGATGTCGGTTAAAACACGACAGTCTCGAGAAACTCACATCAGAATCGTTATTATATACCAACTATGTCTGTAGGTCATACGAAGGTCAAAAATGATATCTTAGAGGTGCCAATTATTTCTAATTAATGAGCAAAGTGGTAAAAGCCCTTTGATGTCGGTTAAAACACGACAATCTCGCCGAATTTACATCAGGATCTTTTGTGCCACTTATTTCTGGAGCTCATACAAAGTTTAAAAATTATATCTTACTGGTATCATTATTTCTAATTAATGAACTAAATTGCCAGGCCTCTTTGATTGCGGTTAAAACACGACAATCTCGAGAAACTCACATCAGAATCGTTAGTACCAAGTATGTCTGTAGAAATAAAATAAACTCGACAATCTCGTCGAATTTACATCAGGATCTTTTGTACCACTTATTTCTGGGGCTCGTACAAAGGTTACAAATGATATCTTAGAGGTATCATTATTTCTAATTAATAAACTAAATTGTCAGACCTCTTTGATGTCGGTTAAAACGCGACAACCTTGCTGAGTACGCGTTAGGACCGCGTACGAATGGCATAATTGTTGTTAACGATCGCGGCGACAGTTCCGAAGTAGAATTCGCGGGATTAATGATTGCTGCGGTGCCGTTTAGGTTCGCTCGCGTTCATTCATTCGTGAATTAAGTGGACGACGCACGGATACGGTTTAATAATAGCGTCGCGATGAATCACAAGGGTGAGCTACATTGCATATCTTGTTGCAGATTTATTGGTCGGCCTGATATCCGTCCTAACGGATATAATTTGGCGGACGACGGTGACCTGGCACGCGGGCAACGTCGCCTGTAAGTTGATAAGGTTCATGCAAGCTCTCGTTACCTATAGCTCCACCTACGTGCTCGTCGCACTGTCAATCGACAGGTATGACGCCATCACCAGACCGATGAACTTCACTGGCAGGTGTAAGTACTGCTGTCTTTATCCTGGTGTTAATAGTCCGTCGACCCTGGCGCGTATTAATCATGCTATGTACAGGGTGTAAAGAAATGTTTGGTCTTGGCTGCCATAGGCGTATTCTACATCTTCGGATCGATGAAGATCTGTAAAAGAAAGTTGCCGTAAAATTGTCTTTGACCTTGAATTTCAAGGTCAACATTTTTTTATTGCATTGTATTCTACGCGTCATGGTGATAGAAATTGTCAAAGGAACCATGTGTCAAGACTCAATAGTTCTCATAAAAAAATAATAGCAAAGTCACATTATATTATTAGAACAACTTATCATCGTAAAAACTGTTTACATTTCTAATAAAGCAAGTAGTTAGTGTTGTTGTTTATGTGTTGTTTATCAGAAGTCTTACGTAAACAATATTACCTTCTTGAAAAATGTTCATCTTCAATTTCTTCTTCTATGCCAAAGAACCGATCCATGTTTTCTAATATTTTTTAATAGAAGATGATCATCTTTCACGATTTAGAAAGTAATATAGATTATGATTGATTATGTTAAACTTCTGATAAACATCATATAAACAACAACACTAAATACTTGCTTTATTATAAATGTAAACAATTTTTAAGAAAATAAGTAGTACTAATGAGACTTTGCTATTATTTCTTATGAGAACTATTGAGTTTTGACACATGGTTCTTGTGACACTTTTTATTCCCATGACGCGTAGAATATAATGTAATAAAAAAATAAGATGACCTTGAAATTCAAGGTCAAGGACAATTTTGCGGCAACTTTCTTTGACGGATCTTCATCGATTCGAAGATGTAGAATACACCTATGGCAGCCAAGACCAAACATTTCTTTACACCCTGTACATCCTACTCGAACTCTGGAGAAATGGACGTCACTTAATGGCGAGGATCTTATTTTCCCAGTGAAAATATGCGGAGCTAATTTTAATTTTGTATCGTAAATCGTAAATCGTATTTTAAATCGTAATTTTTATTTCGTCTTTGACAAAAAATTTGAGAATATTTATGCAATGTTGCTGAAATGGTACCCGAAGGTTCCAGCATGAAAATATTTGTGGTTTTATAATTAAAAAATCTCAAGAAATGCAACAATAGTGTACAGAGACCTCAATACTCCGTTAAGGCAGACATTGCGCTTGACTTCTTGTAGCAACCATAATGTTTATATTCTCTGCATGCAAAAATTCGTGAATATTCGTGAATAGAAAAAATTAACACTTTTATGATAAAAAAATGACAAAGTTATCTTAAAGTGCGTACAGACCACAATATTCCATTAAGACGACCCTTGTGCTCGACTCCGTACAGCAAGCATAATTTTCATTTCCTCTACATGCAAAAATTCATGAACATGGCCGAAAGACGGCTAAGTGTGTCCGAATAGATCCCACGCCAAAAACCTTATTACTTTTATCATTAAAAAATGCCAAAGTCAACATAAATTATAGCTAGTTCTGGGTACCCTGTTAAGCGAATGTTCGGTTACAGTAGACGGCCCGCAAAAAGTCCGGCTAATTGGGAACTGTCTCGTAAGCAGTCGGTTATCCACGAAGCAGTGAGTTCGTTAATGTTCTGACATCGACGTCGGGGGATCGTCGTTAACGTCGCGGAGGTTGTCCGCGTTTTATTTCGTTACGGTTTTTCACCTTTCGACCCGGCGCGGCGCGGCGCGGCGTCGCGGCCGCGTTTCTTCTGGAATAAAATGAGAATAAAACGGTGACGGTCTCGGTAGTCGGCCTGCTGAAAGCGATTTCTTGGCTGGCAGTAAATACTCGATCTAGCCGGGAAAAGGCACAAGAGAGAGAGCTTCTCCAGAAAATCGCCCGGAGACGTCGGAATTACAGTTCCCCGCTTTGAAATGTCGCCGGATCTGAAACAGACGATGCACTCGCGTCGTTCCTCGCGACTCGCTACCGCGAAGCAATCGATGACAATGACGTCCCACCATCGTCCGATCATTCCCCTCGACGACCCGGTAAAACGGGAATATCTTAACGAACCGTGGAACATGGCGTCGTTTGCCGGGGTAGTCGTCAGAAATTGCCGTAAGAAATCTTAGGCTAATGCGAACGGCTACTGAAAGAACGTCGGGCGCTGGGACTTAATTACTTCAGTCACTAATCGCACTAACGATCCCAAGCACCCCTAAATTCGCGAAATAAAAATACTTTTGGGAAACTTCGCGATTTTTTTCTATGAAATTGCGGAACTTTTTGTTATGGGACTTTTATGGACAATTTTAGTCATGCTTCAGCAATGTTCATGAATTTTTAGATGACGAAAAAGTCAATATTGAGCTTGCTATAAGGAATCAAGCGCATTCATTCGTTTAATGTGGAGTACATTAACTTTAACAATATATTATTATCAAACTATAAAGTGTTACATTGTGGGACCCCAGTGGACATTTTAAGACATCTTTCAACAATGTTCACGAATTTTTTGACTGCGGGAAAATTAAAATTGAGCTCGCTGTACGCGATCAAGCACATTGATCGCATTAACGGAGTATTCTGGTTTTTACACACTACACCAACTTTGGCAATTTCTCGCAATCTCAAATGTGAATTCTATGAACTGAAAATTTTTTCACGAGTTCTCTTAAGAGTCTTCAAAACACAGAAAAAGTTTCACAATCCATCCGTTAGGAAATTAAAAATTTCTTAAAGGCGTTCTCGGTAAGCGAATGCTTAGGTACTTTTAAGGGTTAAAAAAAGCGATTTCCGGGAAAGCAACCGCGCTAACGACGATCGTGTTAATAACACGGAGACAAAGCTGGATCGTCGAAGTCGACCAACCGCGGAAAGTTCGCGGAAGTTTCTTTATTGCACTAGGCCCTTATATTTTTCACCGTTACCTCCGGGGCAGCTGCCGCGGAACTTGGAAAGAAGCTTGAAAGAAAACGGGAAAGTTTCGGGATCCGCCTGGCACCTGCATCCGTTCATTTACCTCGTAAGCCCCGGGCCGCAAACGTTCAGGCCGTTTATAAAATTGCTGCCACCGCGAAAGTCGATTTAACGGCGGTCCGGCATGAAACCAAGCTGAAACCGCGCCAATATCAACGGGATTTTCGTGTGTGATCGCAGGGTGGAGGGCTAGGGCGTTGGTGGTCGCTGCTTGGAGCCTATCTGCACTCTTCAGCAGTCCCATCATCTTCCTTTACGAAGAGAAACCCATACAGGTAACGAACACCCCGAGAAACCACCACTTTTCTCCATCATTAGCTGCAGAAATGAATTCGGAGCTTGGAAACCATTTCATAATTGAATTAGACATTTTTCCAGCCATTTTGGAATTTGGAATCGCCAATTTTGACTGACGTAGATAAATTTCAGATTATTATGTATTTATAAAGTTGACAAGATCTTGGAATAATAGAGAACACGTGTACTAATGAAAATTATTGCAAGTTTTACTTTATTTTTAGTAGATGAGACGTTCTAGTCAGTACAACTGATTTTTACCGATTCAATAATGTATTGTTGTAATATAATCTGCTATGATAGGAATTCGTATAGAGACGTGCAAGTTTGTTCGTAATGCACAATATAACAGATAGAGATTTTAAAATTCTAGAGGTGCAGTAAAGTATTGCTTTAAAATGATGTTGGTTCAGTTACCAACTTTTCGAAACAGAATAAAAAGGGGTTCTTTGGTGGAATAGGAGATGGAAGTAATGAAGAATATTTTTCAAGCACGGAATTAATTTCTGAAGCTAATTGTAGGTATTCAGAAAAGCTTTTACCATTTTCCGAAAGATTAAAAAGGTAGACTGTATGTTTTTACATTATATTTTTGTAGAAATCGGAATAACCTTTACTGAGTATATTTGATATTGTTATAATACGAATATATGCTCTCGAAAATTTCCATAAAGCCAAACACACTTCGTCACGGACAAATCAATTTTTCCGTTTCACCCTTCGAATTATTACCACTCTCGTTGTATGAAGAAATTCCAGTTGTATTTTAATCCGAACTCATCGTTATCCGTAAATCTATATTTATTGTTGATAAGACGATAACTTTATGGAAATTTCGAGCACTGTAATATAAAAGAACCTTGCAATGTATAAGGTGTATCACAAAAAAGGTTACAAGTTATTGTCCGTGTTGAAGTGTGAAATGAATTAAAATGTCCAAAACAAAAATTATGCAGTTTTACAATGAATTAACAAAATTTTGTGTCCAACGCAACTTTTCAATGTAATTTGAAGGTCTTCGATTTTTAGGAGTGGCTCAATCCTTGCTTTGGACAGTTTTCTTTGCGTACAGTTTCAAAACAAAAATATTTAAACATTCGCAATACGATTTTAAAAATAAATCTTCAATTGATGCGTGTCCACAAGTCAAATTTTGGGATTAAGAAACTTTTTCTCGAACTTGCTTAACAATTAAATAAATGTCTGTTTCAGAGATTCTAGCACTCAGAATTTAAAACAAATGTATTACAAAAATATCCGAGTTCTTTTAATCTGTAAAGAAATTTAGGAATTTGTTACTATTGGTTATCATTTCAAAAGTGCTATCTAGCTATTCAACCCCTGGTGATCAAATTAAATTGAAAGCGATTTAACCCTTTTCTCTATGATGCCGTAACGATGAAGATGACGAAAAATACATTAATAAAGAAATGTTATAAACGCGTGGAGACGATTATACCATTCCCAATATCAGTGTCCAACTTGCTCATTCTGTAGATTATACGAAAGCAAACACCTTGATTTTTATATTAATATTCGCTTAATATTGTAATATTTTCCATATTGTAGATGCGAATAATTACAATGATACACACTTGAGTTGTTTAATCGAATAATTTTTGCTTGCATTGCAAAATTGAATTGAAAAAGAACTGTCTGGATAGACCCAAGCATTGCCACGTATACAATTGTTGTATTAAGGGGTTGAAAAAATTAGGGTTGAATTGCAGAATTGCATTGGAAAAGAACTTTCTGAATAGACCCAAGCAATGCCACGTACACAATTGTTGTATTAAGGGGTTGAAAAAGAGCGGTTGAATTACAAAATGAAATTGATTGAATTCTGAGCTGGCTAGAAGTCTCGATCGCAAATTTTGCTGGATCTATCGTATTACGAGCATAATCGGGCAGGATCGTTTGCCAGGGGAAGACTCAGTGTTGGATAGACCTGGGCACGCCGACGTACTGGAAGATCTACATGAGCCTGGTCAGCTTTGCCCTCTTTATAGCCCCTACGTTGATAATAGGGGGCTGTTATGCTGTGATCGTGGCTACTATATGGTCGCAGGGAGGGGCGTTGCGACAGGGGCCAACCAGGGACACCAGAAGAGCCTCGTCCAGAGGGCTCATACCCAGGGCAAAGGTGAAGACAGTCAAGATGACCCTGGTGATAGTATTCGGTGAGTGGACCGTTTCAACGACCAACATCTCAACATCGTCTCTCTTATCCCATTCGAACCGTCATATTTCTCGAACCTATCTGAAAGGTTCCTACAGATAAAAAAGAGCATCCCTCTTATATTTTTTCAATCTCCATATCATCGAAATCCGACCCTCGAAACGGTTTCATAAAATTCGCGACTTAGGGGACTCCATCTTTCATCTGAAGGAATTCAAAAGACTCTTTCGAATTACAAATCGTTTTAGTGAAACCTGAAGACGTTATTTTTCACCAGAATTGATTGCCGGTGTTAAAGTGAATGGGTATCAGAGTCCGGCTGTTTCATATGATCAAACGAAGCTGACGATTAAATGGAAGCGATCAGCAGCGAGAACATGCACAGAGACATTCAATGAGCATGTCTCGGAAGCTCGCAGCTCAAAGAACCATTTCTCCCTATTCCCCTAAGGGGACTATCTTATGCCAGCTAAGAATCTCCCTGTCCAATCGGAGCGAGATTCTTTCGCGAAACGCATCAAAGATTAAGTTCTAATCGATTGACTCCACTTTGACGATGAGAAACTCATCGAAATGGATAAGGCTCGTATCCCGTCGTCTTCACAATTAATGGAAATATTAATTGAACGAGCTTGGACTTTGAAACATCCGTGTGAAACGATGCAACACCTGCACCAGTGCTTCTTTGCCGATTTTGATACCGCAACTGTTTTTGCTTCAGGATTATTATAGCTTTATTAAATTAACCATACCTAATCTTTAATAGTACCATTAAATTAAATGGTAAGTGTAAAAATACTTACATATCTAAAATGACATCAAACAAGAATTGAACAGTTTTCAATATTTGTGAAATTGTCTGAATTGTGAAATTTTTGGTAAACATCAAAATTCGAAGCAATGAATATCCCTTTATTATTGTTATTAACGCTAATATGATTGTGTTTGGATAAAATCGAACATGAAGGAGGCTTGCTCTACGTTTACCACGAATGTTTACCGCGAAAGCGATAGGCCACGCTCTTAGTGAACGCGCCTCTCTGCGATATTTACAACAAAAGCACTGTTAGCAACGACCTAGTTGCAACGCGATTTAAGTGGCCGGAGAGTTGCATTGCAAACAGGTTCGGCAAACTCTCGAATCACGTCGAGCACGTCTTCCCAAACAATAATAATCAAGTTCATCGCACAGTCAGAGGGTACATGTATATGTTGTACAATACGATCGTTCATTATTCCGAGGATGTTACGTGGACTGATCGGCCATTAACAGGTCGTGTAGTCGCGTTTCGGACAAGGGATCGTTCATGGGGCCATTAGGGCCTCGTTGCGGTCATCGGCCATTTTTATTCGTGACGAAAGTGATGCAGATTTCATTCTATTGTATCTCCCCTTCTGGTCCAATTTTCTCTCGAGGGATTTTTGAATGATTAGCCAGAGCAATGTATTCGAAATACGACGGCAGGTTACAAACCATAGGAAGGAAAAAAAATTTTCTGAACCTCACAGAAAATCGAAGGAGGTACAAAGAAAATGTCGGAACCTGAAGAATAACCGTACGCACTATAAAACACATGGCTAAATTGAAACCTCTTTCTTTATTTTTTTTTCGAATTTTTATTAACACTTTATGACATTTAATTTCCTATAATTCTATTATTGAAAAAATTGGCTTGTGATAGCTAAAATATGATATAAATATTCTTGATTCAATTTTGTCTAAATGTCATGCAAATACTGCATCGAACGTTGTTCCTGATCTTGTTGTCGCTTCATTAGGATTATTTACCATTTCCAATCTTAATTTACTTCTAAAAAATTCTTTTAATAATTTTGATTGTTCCGATGCAAAGTTCACGTTGAAATCTCGACTTAGCATCATCGGAATTTTATTATAATCTTTATTAAGCAATGCCGAACCCTCAACCGTATATGGCAATAGAATAGAATTTCGTTTCATCGTTCCATCGTTTCATCGTTTCATCTTTCCATCGTTTCATCGCTAGATCGGCTTTACACCTGCCGCGTCGAGGTTTTACGCCTACTGCGTCGAGATTTTACGCCTACCGCGTCGAGGTTTTACAAAATCGTTTCCGCGTTTCATCGTTTCATCGTTTCATCCTTTCATCGCCAGATTGGTTTTACACCTGCCGCGTCAAGGTTTTACAAAATCGTTTCATCGTTTCATCTTTCCATCGTTTCATCGCTAGATCGGCTTTACACCTGCCGCGTCGAGGTTTTACGCCTACTGCGTCGAGATTTTACGCCTACCGCGTCGAGGTTTTACAAAATCGTTTCCGCGTTTCATCGTTTCATCGTTTCATCCTTTCATCGCCAGATCGGTTTTACATCTGCCGCGTCGAGGTTTTACGCCTACCGCGTCGAGGTTTTGCGCCTAACGCGCCTAAAGAAGTTTCACTTCAAAAATTGTAGAACTAGGATACAAACTACAGAGAACTAGAAAACAATCATAAAGACTGTGGTCAAGTTCTAGGACTCACAATAATTTTATGGAGCTCACAAGAAAATTGTAGGAAATACAGAAAAAATCTTAGAAGCTGGATAACTATAATACGCGCTACAAAAGAAATTGTAGAGCTATGATACAAACTGTAGGCGGCTAGTAAATGATTGTCAAGACGATGGACAAATCATAGGGCGCAAACAAATTTTCTGGGGTTCACAACAAAATCGTAGGAGCTATCAAAAAGTTTTCGACCCTGGAAAGCAATATTACACACTATAAAAAATTCTAGAACCAATGAAAAGATCACAGGGTACTGTGAACAAATTTTAGAATCTGTAAAAAGTTTGTGAGGCTTGAGATTTACGATTGAGAATGCTTAGAACGTTATGGGTGCTCCCTAAAGGATAGTGTCACCCAACAAAAGAATCTGCAGAGCCAATGAACAAACTCCGAAGACTACGAAAATAACGCATAGAACGTAAAAAGGTGATTTACAATCGAGATATAACGTGGACATTGCATCAAATTCCGAAGTGTCGAAACAGCCGTGGCGCACAGTGTACTTCGCCGATAAAAAGTTTCAATGAAATGATCTCAGCTCTCGACTAGGGATTTTTAAGAGCCGTGAATGTAGGGTAACGAGTAGTTCGAAACGGTTCACCAATGGAGAGGAAACATCGCAAGCTCACGAAGTTCGTTGAAGAGAAACCGTTTGCCTGCCAGCGGTTCTTCGCCTCCCGCTATCATGATGCCGCGCGGTTTGTCGAGTGGCTTCTCTGGAAGATGGAGCCTCCGCCTCGTTATCCGCAACCACTTCCGGTGTTTCGCAAACATCCAGAGCCTCAGGGCTCCGCGCAAACTTTCCTCTCTTGTACCTCTCTGTGTCCTGCTTAATCAGTCGTTTTATGGCGTACATGTTCGCTCGAGAGTGAAACTGCGTCGCGCGATGAAACGCTTCGATCAATTCTTCGCTGAAAAACCATTTCTCAATGTATAGTCTTCGTACGTTGCAAAAAGTCTCCGTACATTGGAATGAAATTGTCTTGTGATACAACATTTAGCATTACACTGCGGACTTTATGCGTTTAAAACATGAGCACATTATACTGTTTTAAAAATTTCATGTGCTCATGTTTTAAACGCATAAAGTCCGCAGTGTAATGCTAAATGTTGTACCACAAGACAATTTCATTCCAATGTACGGAGACTTCGCGATTCCATATCGTCGTAACAATTAATCTGTATACTGTTTTAAAAATTTCCAGATTAATTGTTACAACGATATGGAATCGCGAAGTTCAAGAAGTTGCCTTTCCCCTGAACATGTCGCAGAGAAGCCGTTCGATCGATAGAATTGGAAAGACGAATATTTAACTGATATTTAACAATAGATATTCCCTCCTGTAAATAAACTATTGTGTTCGAGTTCTACGTTAATTTATTAAATATGTGTTCACCGGCGAGGCGGACGCAGGGTTTCCGCAACAATATGTATTATTAAAGGAAGAAAGACATTTTTATTTGGCTTCTGCCTACTGCAATTGACGACGACAATTTTCATTTCGAATTACAATTCGTAATGAATTATTAAATCGTTGAATAGAAGTGGATTCTATTTTCAATGACTTACAACTACATCGTTCAAGTTAAAATATATTTATACTTGCCATTTTGCTATTATTCAATTATTTACTCTTTTATATTTAATTCGAACGAATGTTGGTTCCATCAGTAGTATTTAATAGAGAAATTCACGTGTCTACAAGAAGAACCTTAAGAAACATATTCAAAAAATTTCCAAATTAAGTAATGAATGGTCCCAAGCATCCTCAACAGTATACTAAACAAAGAGGCCCATTGTCTCAATTTTTTAATCGAATACAACAAAACTAGAATTAAAGAAAACTCAAATTCCTTGATCAATCGTTTCAGAGTGTAGAAAATAGTCCCATTTTTATTTATACTGTCCCAATCGATGTTTCTAAAATTTTGATTTCGTCCTTCATATTTACCGCCATTTTGTCGAGAATTATAGTGGCAGTTGTCGATAGGATTCTAGGTGTCGGAAGATTATTTTTCCATCGGGAATGATAACGAGGTTAGGCGAGGAATCGTAGACGAATCGTGGAATCAAATAGCCGACATTCTTCTTCGACTGTTCCAGTATTTATTCTTTGCTGGAGCCCGTACATAGTGTTCGACCTCCTTCAGGTTTACGGGTACGTGCCGCACACGCAGAACAACATCGCCGTGGCCACCTTCATTCAGAGCTTGACACCCTTGAACTCTGCTGCCAATCCGATTATATACTGTCTCTTCAGCACGTCCTTTTGTAAAACCGTACGGTGAGTACTGCCATTCATTCGTGAAGTATGATACGATCTCCTCCGTCATAGTTTTCCAACACTTTTCAATCAATTTTTACACATTCTTTTGTTTAGCACGCTTTCTAGTAAACTACAATAGCCTCAGAAAGTTAGTTAACATTTTGACTGCCACGTTGAACATACAGGGTGAGTCACCTAACGTTTGCACCTCAAATATCTTTGTTGTTTCTAAAGACACGTAAAATATAAAAAAAATTTTGTTTTTATGTCATTTTTTTAGAGATATCAAGGTCACCTTGACTATTTTAAATGGGCGCTTTTCGGGCGCCCGAATCGTCGGGTCGGGTCGTAGACAGTCGGGCGGGCTCGATTCGGGTTCGCGATACTTCACGACACATCGGGCTACCCGAGAGTTTCGGGCTACCCGAGCGTTTCGGGCTACCCGAGAGTAACTCAACTTCGTCATGCGGGATCGTCAAGAATCGGACAAGTTCGGGCGAGCGATTTATCGCGATACTCGAGATTCAATTTTGTTGAGTTTCCTACATTGTAATTTAAATAAGATAAGTTAATTTTAAAAACAAGTTAAATTACAATTAAAGCAAGTGAATTAATATTTACATTATAATATTTATATTCATCATATTATATTTATAGTTATCATATCATATTATGTTAAACATATCGTTCATCATTTAATATATACAGTTTTACCACATTCGATCGGGGCATAACAATTTCTATTTTGTTATTTTATAATACATTCTATTTTAAGAATTTCTGTCGGCTTAATGATAGTTAATTAATAAGTTATATCAGAAGATATTAAGTAAGTTATATAACAGTTAATAAGTAAGGATATTTTAATGATATTATCGATACATATGCAACTTCATTCGTAACAAATTCGTCAGACTACCAGAAACTTTTAAATTTTTCACGTGTAACGCACATTATTGCAAATGTTAATACAAATAGAGATTAAGCACATGATTGTCAAATGAACCTAATATAATTATAAAAGAAATACTAGTATATTAAAAATTATGTTATCAGTTATGAAAGTAATACCATAATTACTATTATCTATTTCATAAACCGCAAAATTGAATCTCGAGTATCGCGATAAATTGCTCGCCCGAACTAGTCCGATTCTTGACGATCCCGCACGACGAAGTCGAGTCATTCTCGGGCAGCCCGAAACTCTCGGGTAGCCCGATGTGTTATGAAGTATCGCGCGCCCGAATCGGCCCGCCCGACCTTCTGCGAACCGACCCGAACCCGAGTATCGGGCGGCCCGCACATTCCTGGGTACCACCCTTTTTTAAACACCTACAATGATAGTCCCTTTCATTACGAATTCAGTGACTATAATTACTCAAAGTCATTCAAGGTCGCAGACAGAGATAACGTATAAGATTTAACATCGATACATGCCTGTAAACGGGCTTTGAAGGAATGTTGAACTCTGTCCGTGACCTTGAATGACCTTGACTAATTACAGTCATTGAATTCGTAATGAAAGGGACTATCATCGTACGTGTTTAAAAAAGTGTGGTTCCACTTTAAAGCTTAAGGGGACCTTAAAAATCTTTAAAAAAATGACAAAAAAAAATTTTCTTGGTATCGTGTGAGCCCCACTGAACCATTCAACTTCGTCCTTCAGACATTTGACGTATCTTTAAAGACAACAAAGATATTTGAGCTGTAAACGTTAGGTGGCTCACCCTGGTGGCACAAATTTTTAACCAATCATGGATAACAATTTTTAGTGCATTTATGTAAACTAAAATTTGTTCTGATTAGACAGCGGATCTATATGCAACATACAAATTTTCTACTTGGTTTAATTTTTCTCTTAATATGTTTAATATGTTTAATATGTTAAATATAATATGACGGTTTTTTTTAATTCTTCTAATGCTTTTACTGTTTTAAATCACATCCATTCATTTTTGTCATAAATGCATGAAATCCTCTGCCTAGTTACGATCTACTGATTATAATTGCTACAATAAATCTTGTCTTCTCTATTATTCTATTAACGATTGCAGTTTATGGATAGATAAGTAGAGTGAGTGATGAAATTATCAGATCCGCCGTATGAAAAATTTATTTTGACTGTGACAAATCGTGAACGAAAACTTATCTTCAGTGGCAAGCATACCTCCTCTATAAAAGTATCCAAACGTGCAATTTTTAAATCTTAAAAACGCAATATGGAAAATGAGGAATAAGAAGTAATTGGACACTAAAACTTGACTGCTCATAATCTCGTCAGCGTTGGGAAACTACGGCTCGCGCGATCGCTGTGAAAATCTATCGAGCACAGCTGATGCAATTTCAATCAGACCTTAATTTATCTTTGCCAGACGCTAACAATTTCGAGTAACACGTTTGCAATACTAAAATGCTTTGAATGATTTTAATAACTTTATAAATTCAATAACAAATCGAGTTGTAAAAGTTTGGAAATCGTGAGAAATTTCGATGACAATAAATAATGTGACATCCACAACCGGCGATCAACGATGCTTTATTGTTAAATTCGATCGCGTGTAACGAGTCAAAACCTTTCGCAGTCGATGAGTGCATTGCCGTTTATGGCGCTCGTGACGTTGGCGATTGCGGAGACAATAAATAACGCCGATAACGACGCAGCACATGCAGTCAAAATCCGAAGTGACAGCGGCTGTCACTTGGCTGTCGTAATTGATTGGTCGATACCGGTTTTATGATTTGAGGGTTTTATAAAAACGTTGACGATAAAAGGGTCATGGGGGTAGGAAGTTGGAGGGATTATGGGGCTCGGAAGTACAACGATGATGATGCGATAGGAACATGCAGGCGATCTCCTGGGTTGCTGGATGGTGTGCGTCGAATCCTCATCACTGCTTCGGCACCGGCGGTCCTAACAGCAGCACCAGGACCACCGTGACCACGTCCCTGACCGCGCATTCGTCCAGAAGAAGTGGTCACATAGCAATGCTGCACTCTACGTCCAGGAAACGGGTCATGGTGTCCCTCGTGTAAGAAACCGAACGATCCCCACTTTCTTTCTCCAAGGGTGCTTGGAGTCCTCGGGTTTCTGATGTTCTTCGAGCTGGAGTACAACGTCGTCGATTAGGACACTCTTGAAAGCCTCCTACTTCGACTCCCTTGGAGTCAGGATTGTGATGTGCTTCGAGCATGAGTACGTCGTTACCGATGCTTCCTGTAAAATTGTTAAGTATGGCTAGACTGTTTTGCATTATTTGTGCTAATTTTTGGCGGGATAATATACACTGGGACTATTGTAAATAATAGGACAACTGCAAGGAAAGGATAATTTTTGTAATTAATATAAGAAATATGGTGTAAATAATGCGAACAATTAGAGAGTGCACATTTGATGATCGAAGAAAATGTGAAAGGGCAAACATTCTGGAAAGATATAAAAGTTACACAGATTTCATACAGCTAATGTTGAATTTCATTATATGGTTTGTTTATTACTCCTGACATAGGAAATTTTCTAATGGAACTTTAAATGTTACTATACAGGGTGAGTCACCTAACGTTTGCACCTCAAATATCTTTGTTGTTTCTAAAGATACGTACAATATGGTAAGGACAAAGTTGAATGGTACAATGGGACGACACGATGCCAAAAAAATTTTGTTTTTATGTCATTTTTTTAGAGATATCAAGGTCACCTTGACTTTTTTAAGTGGAACCATCCTTTTTTAAACACCTACAATGACAGTCCTTTTCATTACGAATTCAGTGACTATAATTACTGAAGGTCATTCAAGGTCGCGGACAGAGATAACGTATAAGATTTAACATCGATACATGCCTGTAAACGGGCTTTGAAAAAATGTTGAACTCTGTCCGTGACCTTGAATGCCCTTGAGTAATTATAGTCGCTGAATTCTTAATGAAAGGGACTATCATTGAACGTGTTTAAAAAAGGGTGGTTCCACTTAAAAAAATGAAAGTGACCTTGAAAATCTCTAAAAAAATGACAAAAACAAAAATGTTCTTGGTATCGTGTCAGCCCCATTGTACTATTCAACTTTGTCCTTACCATATTTTACGTATCTTTAGAAACAACAAAGATATTTGAGGTGCAAACGTTAGGTGACTCACCCTGTATATATCGGCACCGACGTACTCAAAGCGACGATTACAGAAATCCGTCGATGAGTTGATTCATTAACAACGATATAATGATTTATTGGCGGGAACCACGGAGGATTTTCCAAGATCACTAGATCGTTACCGCTCTTTTCTACACCTGAACATCGAATGACAGCAACGCTGCGAGGAGACACCTCATTCCTGCTCACAGTTGTGTGCCAAAGATTCTTTTTTGGTATGGCAGACGTTGGTGGACGATGATTTTAAGTGTGAATAGTATATAAGTTTTCTATTCCCGTGTTTACGTAATCAGTATTCTGGGCTTGATCGTGCGCCCCGAATGCCTTTCATCTTCTTGCCAACTTTGCCTTTCGAATTGACTAATCAGAAAAAACCGGCAATCTCGAATCTCGCAAATTACTTCCAATTATCGTTTATTAACCTTTTGCGAACGAATGTCACCACTTAGTCAATCAAAAATTATTTTTTCTTCGATATTCTAACAGAGCGTGAAAATACGTATCCAACGACTACAATGACCATACCATTACGATCATTCAATCTCGAGATGACTGATGTTTTCAGACACAAATGTTTCGAGATTTAATGATCGTAATGGTATAATCATGGTAGTCTTTGTATTCGTATTTTCATGTTCTACAATAATATCCAAGAGAAACATACGGTTAATTAATTTCATAAATTCCTTTTTTAAAATCCTTGCTCGATAAACAAAGTGAAAACGTGCTCAGGACATCGAGAGAAGGGAGGCACTACAGAAGTTTTCTGAATTTTACATCTTTCACATAGTAATAATTAGATTGCGGATTTTTATGCAAAATAAAAATCCCCTACCTCGATTCCACCGAACTGAAGCAAAATAGATATTGATTTCCTTTCTTAATAAGTTTAATAGGATAAAAATACTGTAACCACAGTTCTAAATTCTTTTAGCGTTTCGACTGTATCATCTTCCCCTTTTTATTTTCTTCATAAATGCATATAAAATCCGCAGTCTAGTAACAAGATTGCTAAGTGTTTATGTGCATCTACGAGTGAAAGTTGGTAGAGCGCAAGCAAAACTCTAACTATTGTTAACACTAGGTTTACGACGCGCTAAAAGTCACCATTTTACATCACTTTATAAAAATAATGAGAATGTGTCTATCTAAAATATTAGCCATCTTTTTAATAATATACACCCAAACAAATAAAGTTGAATAATTCCTCATGGATGCGTCTTCACAATCTAAAGAATTGTACATTAAGAATCCGTCATTTTTACGCGTCCTGTAAACCTAATGTTAAAAACACTTTTTTAATTATCGAGAATGCCTGAAAAATGGTACAGGTCCACCGTACATTGCGTTGAAGATGAAAGGGTCATTAGCGTGGCCAGCAATCAGCCTGCGTGGAAAATGATACGCTCAAAGTATACATGTACATATATACATAGCGAATGGACGGCAGCTTCTTGTATATACTTAAGTGTAACCATAAATGTGTAATATATTAATGTATTCCATCCGTCGCGAATATCGTCGCGAAAATGTTCACCCGCCGGGCTCTGCACCGTGCACGGGTCCCGGAAAAGTTCGAGCACGATGATAGATCGAGATCGAGTCGATCATGTTAGCGGTGGGACTGATATCTCTCAATTAACGTCGGATACGAGAGCGTCGTTGCTTCGAACAGACAAGCGGACGGACGATTGAGTGATGTTCGGTTTCGTTCGCGTTGTGATTAATGGTCTTCGGACGTTTATGTGGAAAATTCGAAAGCTGTAGTTTTCAAAGCAACCTTGCAAGCTGGAAAATTAATTTAATCGATGGAGGCTAGATTTCATTCCAATTCTGATCGCATCCAAGCATCCTGGATTTTATGTGAAATTGACTGGGTAGAGCTTGAGAACCACTGTTGCGCACTGTGAAGTGTTTCAAAGTAGTTATGACAGCTGGAAAATGAATTTGATCGATGTGTAGACAGATTTGATCCCGATAATGATTGAGAACCACTTCTTTGCTATTTGAAGTGTTTTAAAGCATCGAGGAAAAATTTTTTTTACTGATTCGATTCTGGATTTTATCGTGAAATTGATTGAACAGCGATTGAGAACCACTGTGCTACGGTGTGAAATAATGTCTTAAAGTATCTATGAAAGCTGTGAAATTATTTTCACAATAAAACCATAGATTCAATTCTAACAGTGATTAAACAACGATTGAGAATCACTGTTCTATGTCGTGAAGTTAGCTACAGACAGAGCAGCTCAATCCTCACGTTGATGATTTAACATTTTTCTACAGTTAACTGTTAACATAATTCTTATTCCTACTGCTGTGTTGTAAACATTGACCTATGCAATATTATCCAAAGAATGAGTAAATTGTAATCGACAAAAATAATAATGACGGTAATGGTTCCCAACTGTCTGTCCCAATTGTCTCATGTTTCTTTCAAGAAAGTCTAGCAAAGTACCCCTAACAGAGCAGATGACAACTAAAGGTAAATAAGACACAAATTAAAAAAGTGACTGCTTTACTGTTGGCATAATGGTTTTCAATAAAGTCAAACCTGCAGACTCGAGCCATAGATGGACGTCTACATCTTTATGTAGAGTATCCTGAAAGTGTGAAACATACTGCAATTGAACATCGTAGAAAATGTTGGATATTGACACGGGAATTAACGTCGTGAAATAAATTACTTCGACTTAAAATTTCTGATGTTGCTGAGTTTGCAGTCCAACTGTTAATTGTTAAGGTGTTTTCGGGGAAAATTACTAAATATTTAGTACAATATTTTTATTATACTGTACATTATATCAATAGGGTTTGGGAATATTTGGTCAGTCCCATCGCTAGCCGAGACAACTCGAGTGAAGTTCGAAGCACGTACAACTTAGAACCGTGGATCGAAGGATCGTCTTCGTGGCTCCGAGCGATTGCCAGCGTCTCCATCATGGACGCCTCATCAACCTCGACGAAGAGGGATTCTGGCCCTCTATAGTGGACGAAGATTCACGCTGACGCGAGAACTTTTGATAAAACTCTCCGATCGGGGGAGCCGATAGCCTAACGGCACTTCTCCGTCAAATACTGTAGAAGTTTGCTTCCCGATTTTTCGGTTTCGACTTTTACCGTATTACTTGCGGATTGTTATTGGCGCGTGGGACCGTGAAAGGTAGTGATGGGATCAAAACCTCTCCGAACATAGATCGTTTCGTCGATTTTCATTCACGATTGGCTGTCGGGATTATTATTGACAATTCATTCAATTTTTGGGCTGCATTAGATTCTCATTTTGCTAATGGCTCTGCCGTCACGTTCTCTGAAAAGCACTCTCTTGATCAAGAAACTCTTCCACTTTATTGACATCGATCATTTTGTTCATTTTAATAATTAATGGAATTATTATCATGGATATTATATATAACGGATTATATATAATGGAAAGTGTCGGAATTATTATCGGAAATTTAATGAATTTTTAGACTGTATTAAATTGGCTGAAAGATTTTTGTGGAATAATTTTCTCTCCTTTTGAATATGGCTTTACTATCATATTCTTTGAAAAGCTCTCTCTCTCTCTCTCTCTCTCTCTCTCTCTCTCTCTCTCTCTCTCTCTCTCTCTCTCTTCGTAGAACTCCCCGTATTGATAAGATTAAATAAGTTTCTTGGCCCAGGAAAAAGTTCATTCTTCAACCCAAAACTCTTCTGTATCCATAAGAATTTAAATTAACTTCTTAGTCAGTTTACTAGTGAGGGGAAAGTTCATTGTTCGTCGAGAAACTTTTCAGCGTTGATGAGAAAATGGAAAAATCTTTTGGCAGATCGAATCACAATGTACCAACAATTGATCCGCCGCATCGTTTCAATTTTCAATAGGAATAATCCTCAAAGATAATATTAACTATAAATGGTCCTAAACGAAAACAAATTATTTTCTTTTCAAAAATAATCCCGAAAGAAATGATTGAATTACATTCCTAAAAATGGTTACTGACCAAAATCACTGTTGAATAATTTCTTAAGAAATTGTCAGCTATGAATTTGAACTGAACGTTTCAAATCTATGAAATACCTATCAGTAATTACTCTGTAAAAAATGAAAAACTTATATTCTTGGTCCCATTACTATCAAGAAGAGTACAAGAGACAGAGATCGGCAGAGGATACAATTTAGCGAAAGCAGTAGGCAAGCCTGTATTTGTAGAACGTCTATTTATTATTTATAGACTGCGTACCTCTCCGTTCGAAGGGAGAAGATGATATAATTTGTACATACTGTGGAATAAACTTGTCCGTGAAGCAAAACCTACCTAACCTTTAGCCTGACTCGTTCGAAAATCCGTTTTCCGTCGAATGATGGAAGTAAACGGTTCTTGAAACTGGAACGGCTCATCTTATATTCCCTTTTTATTGCACTTGGGGGAAAAAATGGCGAGGGAAGAAATCGAATGGTTTGAAGAGCTCTGGCATGACATCATTTCACATTTTATTTGCTGAAAACGACGCGCTTATCGCTCTCAATTCCTCACTTTTTCATAATCGACTGATATGAACGTTCATATGTGTTCTATAAAGTGCATTCGATTATTATTACTTTCAATTTTTCGCAGATTTTATACAAAGCGTCGTTGCCAAGTAAAAGCTCTCTTGTCCCAGAAAATTAATGACAACAGCAACATTATTGAATACAACAACACTAAAACTGTAAAATATTAGAATCATCTATCTCATATCACTTTATAAAAATCAGGAGACCGTTGTAAAAACTGAACAGACTTTTTTTCGTCATTTCGTTCCCTTTCCAATCTAATAAATCATTCAATTCATAATCTTCCTAAACGAGGCTTAAATTTACGTAGCTTGCAAAAACTATGATTGTACCTTAATACAAATGAAAATTGTTTTAATCGAATTTTTCCAGTGTTAAATCCATTAATTACTTAAAAAGGGTCGCAGAAAAAGATGTCACGAATTATTTCATCGTTATCTTTCACCGCCATCTTTATTTTAAATGCTTCAGTGCCACCGACACCGTGCTAAATGCTTTTTAAAATCACTGGACCGCACAAATGTGTTTTAAAATTACGGGAAACATGGCGGTAAATTGAAACAAAACCAAAAACGGCAGCCTTAATTTAACGTCGCGATTAAATAGGAGATTCGAGGGGATAACATTTTACACGGTACACGCAGTATACTTCGCGGGGGCTTTTAGAAGGGAAAAACGAGAGCTGACAACGAATCACCGCTCGTTATCCAGTTCCACGAAACACGGGAGTGCTGTGTTTTCAATCAGAGTCTGGGATTTTCGTTAAATTTTTCATCCCATCGGCCTCGCAGCCGAAATTACGGTGAAAGTGTCTGAACACGGCTGGATTCCCAAAAGACCCGGGGCAAATCAATTTATGGCACAATTTGGCGTTTCATCGCGGCTAATCGCAACAAGAAAGACCGCTGCTCCTGCTTAATCACGGTTAACGTTCAATTACTACGTTTGTCTGTCGCAATAGGTAATCGCCGGGCCCCCGGGTCTCTTATCCTCCTAATTAGTACTTCGCTCGCATGTTCGTTCCTATAGATTAGTTCCCGTTGATTCATGCGAATTTTTTCTTGAAACCCGCTTTCAAAGATTGTCATTTTATTAATTTGATCTTGTTAACCAAAGTTTGCTAAACTTCGAAGCCGCTATCGTTAGAGTGCATACTGTTCGGCTACGCGCGACTGCGGCATCCCCTAACTTCATCCCCTAAGCCCTAATCATTTTCATCCAGGCTTTCATAGTTCTGTTCATTTTGATGTATTTGTGGCATCGGGAATTGTTCACATTGGAAGTTTACATTTTTAATGTCAATATGCAGGACAATTACAGAAGTATTTTACTACAAATGGTGACAGAGATAGAGACAAATAGGTGTCATGAAGGATTTTAGTACTGTAAGGCCTTCAGTGGTCAAAAATTAAAATCTCTGTCTGTAGGCCTGTATATTAGGTCATCCAGAAAGTATTCTCGTGCATCTTGTCACTATAACAACAATATAATAGAGTTGACCTTCATATCTCCTTGACCTATAAAACGTCTCGACCTATAAAAAAATTAATCACATCAGATGACGAGCGCCTCGATATCAAGTAAGTTTGGTCTGATGCATTTTCTTCTATCTTCAAAAGCAAGTGAGTTATTCAGGTGACCTGTTTATAGTGTCCCACCCTGTATATGAGAGTAAATACTACAGACTAGTAAATGCATTGAAAGCTAGACTAATAATAGGCATATAAAATTCAGCAATTTCCAAATTACATTATGCTTAAATTACTAAAATAAAAGTCGCCTTTAAACATTATAATTAGACTGTGGATTTCATGCATTTATGACAAAACATGAGCACGTATGATTGATACTAGGGAAATCATTAGAAGAATTTAAAAATACTCTTGTGTTACTTTCAACTTATTGAACATATTGAGAAAGAAAATTAATATCTATTTAGCTCCAGCTTGTTGTGATTCAGGTAGATAATTTTTAAAATACTTTTCGGAGAAACTCAACAATTGTCCTTCTGCTTTAATATCAAAAGTTAGGTTGCTATTAGCACAAAAATGTGAAAAATACCAGAAAAATTGCTTCTATTGGGTTGGCAACTAAATAATTGCTGAAAGTGAACATGTCACTTTCGCGTTGACTTTTCGTCAACGTATTCAAAGCACCTAACCTATATTGTTTTCTTGTTGTTTGGACTTCCACCTTTAATTAGTAAGAAAATTGTATCGATTAGTTATTTATTTTCATATTTTCGCAAAACGCGCATTTCAGACATATTTTATTATTATTTCCGAAAAGGCAGGAACGCATCGCAAGCATACAAGAAGTTATGTGCCGTATATGAGGATGAAGCCTTAAAAAAAAGGCAGTGTCAAAATTGGTTTGCCAAATTTTTTTTTTTAGCTTTATGAACATGGAATTATGACACTGCCTGAAAGATGGCAAAAGGACATCGACAAAAACGTACAATACCTAATTTAATAAAGTTATATTTTCAAGTAAAAATCTTGAATTTTCCTTCTTATTTAAAATCAGCAATCACTTTGTTTCCAATCTATAAAACCGAACAGAGATGAATAATTGCAATAGGATGAAGGTCGTCGATTCTAAAATTGCTGAAAGTCATAAGTCAATATAATATATGTAATTTCGAGTCGATTCGCGTTGCAGAACTCGTAAAAGGTTTACGAGGGCACGCGCACAGGGAAATCGCGCATAAAGCAAGGGAACGCGTTCACCAGCGATACGAAATAAAATTTCGTGGCATTCCACCGTTCCGTTTTATGGCACGGTGGTGTTCCAGCTGTAAAATTCAACGGCGCCCGCCCGTGATAAGTCGAATGCCACTGTGAACGATCGTTTCACCCTCTTTCATCGCCGTTTATTTACTCCACCGTCGGTCGGAACGATCCGTTACGATGACCAACGGCTCAGGAATTAATACTAATCCACCCCAGAATTCTCCGACGGCTTTTATTTCGGCCAGGGAAACCGCCATGTTTGGGATTCGACGGAAGCATCTGGAATTTATGCGAGCAAACACCCTTCTCGTATTCATCTCGCAGAGCACTCGCCTAAGTATTTCAGAAAATTGTTCTATCTACCTGAGATCACGAAACACGGTAATACCTCGATATACAATGTTAGAAAGATGTGCATCATACTTGTACACAGTGGCGTTTTACCCTATGGTCAACTTGGGCAAATGCCCGGGGCCCCAAGCAAAAGGGGGCCTTGAACACAAACCCAATATTTTGTATCTTTATGTAAAAGGTTTTCATGGATGAAGGAGAATTTATTACACTTTTTATGCAATAATAAATATGTTGATGTTTTTACAATTGTTTAATTTTTCCAACGTGAAAGTTATTTAGTTGGGGTTAGAGACCCCGCAATTCTACTTTGTCCAGGGGCCCCAAGTAGTCATAACACACCACTGCTTGTACAACAATTATTCCTAGTATCGCGAAGCATGTACATTCCTCGAAGAGCACTGAAGCTCTAGAGGGAGAGTTAACGAGTCAATAGAGTAATTCTGTGATAGAACTTTATTTATTCTTAATCATTTTTTAATGAAACTTTTGACAAATCATTCGTGACATTTTTCTGATTAAAACGAGATCAAGCATGATACAGTTCGGAGCATATTTGCCTGTTTAATCCACGATTTAGTAGAACCTCGATTATCCGAATCGTTGGTAGAGTGTGTTTCTTTTATTTTAATATCTCCGTTATTTTTGGCGATACAAAAAGTTGTCCCATGGCAAAGTTGTTCGTCGTGGAATGACAAATGTGATAATATATGACTTTTTCTCTCAAGGTCATTTGTTTTCGAGTGTCCAAACGACATCTAAAGAATGTCACGAAAAATGAAGAATTTTCACGTAAAAGACGACATCTCCGATGAGGTACGTCGAAATTCGATAAACAAAAGTGTAGCAAAGATCGATCGGAAGTGTTCATGACTTCAAACGGGTGAAGAGACTGTCCACTTATTTCCTCCGAGAGGGATCACTGACGGTATTATGTGAGTGTTAACGGGGGAAGTATAATTTCTCCTGATCCAGGTCGCGAAGCACCTGTTGATCCCAGGTTCGGCGTCGAGATCGAAGACCCCGTGCTAACCGCGCGAGAATACACGTCGACCAGCGATCCAACGAGAAGATTCCGGTCCCACGATGTCGTGCGTGCATCATCAATCCTCGAATCCTCCGAGGGAAAGGTGCTACTACGACGGACAGTACAATCGTTACGCGAATCTCCCTTATTCGCCGACGATTCGCTCTCAGGATGCCTATCGATCCGGTAAATATTTCATTAGATGTGAAACACGAGCTGTTGCATTTGAATACATCAGTTTTATTAACCAGTTGTATAGTCAGCATCATTTTCGGTAATTTCACCGGTGATTATGAAAATGGTATAAGTCAAAATTCCCAAACAAATTGATCTTTTTGCTTATTATATGTATATTGCGTCAATTGATTTTACTAATAATTACTAAACTGGTACAGTGCAATTAATACATTCAATATCAAATATGACTTTCTCAGACAGTTAATCCTGTTTCTTTGAAAGGGTTCAATATTTTTATTGCCGAATATAAAGAATTCAATTATATTCACGCTTTTAATCGTTATTTTCACGATTGTTGGAAATAACTAGTAAATATTTCATTAGATGTGAAACACGAGCTGTTGCATTTGAATACATCAGTTTTATTAACCAGTTGTATAGTCAGCATCATTTTCGGTAATTTCACCGGTGATTATGAAAATGGTATAAGTCAAAATTCCCAAACAAATTGATCTTTTTGCTTGTTATGTATTGCGTCGATTGATTTTACTAATAATTACTAAACTGATACAATGCAATTAATGCATTCAATATCAAATATGACTTTCTCAGATCGTTAATCCTGTTTCTTTGAAAGGCTTCAATATTTTTATTGCCGAATATAAAGAATTCAATTATATTCACGCTTTTAATCGTTATTTTCACGATTATTGGAAATAACTAGCCGCTGTATTTTTATACATTTATAACAAAAATGGGTTTGAACAATTTAAAATGGTTGAAAAATTAAAATAATTGTCCTGGTGATTATGACAGCGGTGTAAGTCAAAATTCCAAACAGATTGATCTGTTTGATCGTTAAGTATTGCGTCGATTAATTCAAAAAATTGTATCTACATTTTTGTTATCAGACCAAACGCAAAAGTCTAATTAACTCGAAAAAAATTTCAAAGAAAATCTTGAATTCTCTGAATATTGTGCTGTTGCAACCATGCAATATTAAAAATTGAAGCATTCGGCTTTGTAAAACCTTGTCGAAGCAATGTTTTATGTTTTTCAAATATTTCAGCATACTCCGTTGGATGGAAACCACTGGATACTCAAAGTTACAGCTTCGAGACCTCCGTGGCAGGTAAAACGTGGCTTTTGTCTACTCATTTTATCAGAGACTTACGTCTAGCGTTTTATTAAATAATCGAAAAACACATCGGAAGGGTTGAACCCTTAGAAAGCACGAGGAAAAACGTATGGGTGCAAAAGAACCAATAAAACTAATCAGCCCCATAAAATAAACTAAATGGAAACGATCAAACGAGCACAGTTTTAAAATTGGCTCAAACGACATCAGTTTGTTTAAGATGTTAGAAGGATTAGTTTACTAGCTAATTTATCAAAAAAATTTATCAAAAATCACCATTGACCAAAATTACGAAGAAAAAAGTAATGGTCATGATTTTTAACTGTTTTATCTGCACCGATTACGAAAATTTAATAATGCCTTTTGCATATTCACATATTCGCAATTTCATCGAAACCGGTTAACGCATAAAAGAGCCATAGGAATTGTAAAATGTATGAATTTTTGAATTTTGAGCTTAAGATTGATCTGAATCGCAGTTTCTTATAATTTTTGCCATTTTTAATTATCCATGGCTCATAGCAACCGCGATCGATTTGGATGAAATTTTGTGCGTGTATATTATTTATATCTACAAACAACATTTTTTAAATTTTCATTATAGACGCAGATAGAAAAGGTAAAAATCATAACCATTACTTTTTCCTTCGCAATTTCGACCAATGGTAATTTTTAATTAATATTTTTTTATAAATTGCCTATTAAACTAATGCTTCTAACATCTCAAGAAAACTGAAGTCGTTTGAACCAATTTTAAAAATGTCATTCGTTGTTAAAGGTTGTCCGGATACTTTTGCACGCTATAAGTAGACTACGGAACTTTGTGCAAAATAAAAAATGTCTGCATTAATTGCAAGAACCAGCAGCCATATTGGACTTTGACACGTTCTTTCATCATCTTAATACATTGAAAATAATATATAAATATTCTCAAATTCTCTTAACCTCCTTACTATTTTAAGTTGTACAATTAATTCTTCCTATAAATGTATAAAATCCGCACTCAACTTATAAGTGTTTATAAGCAAGTTATAGATGTTTAACACTTGCAAACGCCGATGAAAGTATTGACCGGAAATGAATTCTTCGCAGCAAGAGGAGACCAGACGCTTCCGGACGCGCGGATGCAAACCGGAAGGCCGTCATCCTGCAGACAGGATACAGGAAGAACCGTAGACCCCCTCGTCCTCGAGAAAATGCAAGCGAAACTGAGGTTCCTCGAGGACAATAACGTTGTGGTGCAAACGCGTAACCAGACTCTCGTCTCTGAAAACAAGACGCTTTTGTCCAAGTGAGTATCTAAGACTACGAAGGAACAATAACGGATTCTAATAAATATTTTTGAACAATTTTTGCATGGTCCTCTCTTGCTTCATTCGTTCCAAGCAAACTCTAATAGACTAATAGAGTACATGCAATTTAGGCAGTAAAAGGAAGGAAAAGAAAGGAATTTAAGAATGTCTACGTATTATTTTTCATCTTGTTGAAATTATTAAAGAATGGCAATTTTATTTGGCTCGATTTTTTTTTACAATTGTGGCAGACAATTTTGATTTTGCTCAAAAATTCGGATTCTATCGATTAATATATTCGCTACCAACGTCACACATATACGTCGACCACGATTTTGTGTTTGACTTTAAGAAAATAAAATGAATTTCATTCGCGGCACGATTTAAAATTGTAATAGCATGATATTCAAAGAACCTGTAATTTGTCTGTGACAATATTCATCTTTATATTTCGTAAGAGGATGCATCGTATGAAATAAAATAAAATAAACTAACGAAGACTGATTATGGAATGATTTCTGCAAAAGGTTGGAGGAGGAACGTAACGAGGTGAGAAAGCTCGAGGAGAAGATGGCGTGTCTGAGAGCGGAGCTGGATCACGAGAAGCTGAAACTGCTGGAGACAAAGGAAGCCGTGGAGCAAGTCGGTGCAAAAACATTTCAATACTTTTCTCCGGGTCGTCGAACGAGTTCTGAAACTTATATAATAGATTCCATTTAAAAACGAACCGTGAAACCATTTTTTAAAGCGAAAGTTCTCGGCAGTGACCCATATATCACAACACGTGACAAAAAGTATTCGACCACATTTAAAAATAATTTTCTTTAAATTTAACCAAATGAGTTGAGAGGTTTTGACATAATAGAAGAATTAGTTTACTGAATAACGAGAAAATCAAATTTTGAAAAAAATTCTATTGATCGAAATTACAAAGAGGAGAGTAAAAATCGGTTTTTGCAATTTTTTCCATGTGAAAACTTTAATGAAACCTGTAGTGAAACTTTAGTCAATGTGTTTTGAAAATTTCATCCAATTCGGTTAACATTGCTATTAGTAACAAACCCCTTAACCCCTTGTCGTACCCGCAAACTCCCGATTGCTCGGGCCATAATGTACATAATAAACAAGAAGGTCGGTCACGCGTCGAGCCATTTAGCTGTTTAGCCGTGTGCTCAAACTTGCGCAAAATGTATGCGTCTTATGACATATATATTTCGGCGCAACGAAAGGAATTGTAAAATAATAAACACGTTTGGGCACAACTAATACTTTTAAGATGTCTGGGAAGTAATTATAATCAATTCATCGGTGCACAAAAATGGTTTATAATTTGAAAGTGAATAATGTATCAGTAACAATTTGTAAATTAATACTTAATTTAAATTAATAATGTTTTGAGAAAACTCGTAGAAAATTAGTAATCTTCGTGTTAATGTTGTTCACGTTTGGTCCGAACGAAGTACCACGAGCCAGGCTCGCGTTGTTCACGTTTGGTCCGAACGAAGTACAACGAGCCAGGCTCATGTTGTTTACGTTTGGTCCGAACGAAGTACCACGAGTCAGGCTCGTCCTTATTGTTTTTGGCCCAAATTTCTTACCACGAGTCTCACTCGTTGTTGGAGCCCAAGGGGTTAAGCTATCATCTTGAAATCCTTGTTGCTCATTGGAACTTTGAGAAACAAAAGATAACTGTTTGTGTATTTGTCTGTTCGATCTCTGGTTTTCTCTCTGTTCAGCTATGGAATACTTCCACGATTTCAGTGCAAGCATGAGCCGATCGTTGAAGCGAACGGAACATCAACGACGAACATGATTTCGAAGCTAGACAGGGGTGTGCAGATATGGGCAGTGTGCTCGGGCTGTCAGAAAAAGCTGGAGAGCTGCGAGAAACTGCCTCCCACTGTCACCATTACCAAGTAACACGCTGGCGAATTGTGTTCTTACCCAATTTTCTCGACCGAAAAGATGGAACCACATAAAATAGCCTCTACACGATGTTAATCATCGATTCTTCATATATTTGATAATCGGTAGACTGCGGATTTTATGCGCTTATGACTAAAATTGATAACTGCAATTTGAGACAGCAGATAGATAAAGATATCAATACATTACTTTCGACTTTGTTCAAACAATTTAGGGTAGGAAGACATTATTAACACTAGAACTACCGAGCATAACACGCAACTAACGTATATTGCCTTACAATAACGACAAGATGGCGTTTACTCAGACTTCGTACAATTTATGTTTCAATATACCGATAGAGAAGTTTACTAAAAAATTACTCCTGAATACATATTTATGATTTCAATATTTGTAAAAGAAGAAATTAGAAACCAGTGATTTTGACTGGTCCGATATTTCTAGTGTTAAATGGCTCGTGTTTCTTGCAACAGACGCAGACAATCTTTATTTTGCATGAAGATCCGCAGTCGAATAATTACAAATTGTTTTGACGACAAAGCTACACGATGTTTGCAATTTGCAAAGTTCAAGGAAACGTCGCTTCGACGAGTAGTTCTAATGTTAAAGAGTTGGCATGTTTAGATACATCATAAAATAATGTTGCAAAGTGGACATGTTTTTCGATTCGTCTGATTGGCGTGTTCGAGCAGATCGGAGCTGGAGGAGTTGGAAAAGGACATGCAAACACTCCGCGACACCATAATCGCCAGAGAGGAGGCGTGGGATAAGGCGATGGAACGCGAGCAAAATTACATGCAACAATTAATTCGATTAAACACAGAGACGATCACGGCCCGTCACTTGTCCGAAACGTGTAGCGAGGAGCTGCAAGCTACAACGAAAACTCTGTCGGTAAATATATCTGAATAGCATCCCTGCTATTCAGAGAAGAGAATCCCTGTTGTTAACACGTCGGAACTGTTAAGACAATTTTGTTAACACACATGCGACCACATGACAAAATTAATCAATTTTCCCCGATCCTCATTTTGTCCTGTCTTACATTTTCGTAATAATTCTTTTCACTAGACTGAAGATTGTATGCATTTATGAAATTAATGATTTGTTGCAATTTAAAATGTTGCAAAGATTATAAGAATTTGCAAATATATACATATATACCATGACCTTGGGATGATCTTGAAGACCCTGAATATATATATATATATTTCGCCTTCAAGGTCATCCCAAGGTCATGGTATAGTAGGTCGGCGAATTCGTCTTGACACGGGCTATAATACTGTTAAGTCAAAAATACAAAGTGTCATTTAAAAAAATGAAGGTGGCCTTGACAATACTATAAAAAAATATGTTTTTCGAACTTTTTTATTGCAATATATAGCTAATCGAAAACTGATCAACTATTGTTAAAAATATTTTTTGTCAGATTATCGCAAGTACTTAAAAAATCGTGAAGACTGTTAAGTGGAACACCCTGTATATATTTCACCTTATTAAAATCATTAAAGAAACGGAGGAGCTTCTACATGGCTGCTATTTCTTGCAATTTATGCAGACAATTTTTATTTTGTATAATGATCCGCAGTCTACTTATCACGGTACTAAGAAATGAAATTGAACAATTTCCCTTAACACCATTCATTTTACTATGCTTTCGTATATTTTCTATCAAATTATAATTCTATCTTTTAACCAATGAATTATTTCAATTCATTTCGATTTAGAGGACCTAGATGCATTTGTCTACTAATACCAGCCATATTAGTCGCTTGTATCTTGCAGTAAATTAATGACTCTAGTTTCTTTGGGTCGATATAAATTAGAATACTCCATGGACATTGAAGATAGATGAAATCATAATTTACTAATACATGTAAGGATCTTCCACTGGAAACGTGAACAGAGGCAAAATGCCGGTCGTATGTGTGTAAAATTTACAAAATCCATACATAACGTTCGAGCTTTAACCCTTTGCGCTCGAAGCAATTTTAATTCCAAAATCAAGATATTTCTTTCAACCTAGAACATTTTTATTCAGCGTGACTTTTTTACATTCTGAACCTGAAGTTAACCCCGTTTTCTCATACAACAGTTGAATTTTTACCAATTTATAGAATAGAGACGAATTTAATAATGTGAAAACTGTTTTGAATAATGGTATGGCAATGTTCACTGGTGACTCGGAGTCACCAAACGAGTGCAGAAGGTTAAACTCGTACACTGCTTTCAATCTTCGTTTCTGGCATTTCTAACGAAACTGCAAACATGAAAACAACGTCGGAAAATTATTCTGGTGACATTGTTACGATAGCTCATTATCCAGAACGTATAAACCTTGAGTCTCGGCTTTTAATCGAAAAGATGCTTGGCTCTCTCTCTCCTGTCCCTCTCCCTCTTTCTCTCTGAGTAAATCGGAGCGACTAAAAAGGAAAACGAAATAAAAGAAAACGAACCCCTGGTTCTGTAAGTAAAATACTTGACTCGGAGCATCAGGGTTGACGAAGGTGTGTGTGGTTGTGTTCGCAGGAAAAAGAATCGGAAATGAAGAACCTGCAAAAGGAGATCTTCAATCTGCACAAGATGATAGCCAGGCTGTACAACTGTCAGCAAAGGTAAAACACGACCAAGCTTTCCCCCAACTCCTATAATTGAATGGAAAACTTTAGGTCACTTAACGAATCTCTGTCGTTTTTCGACACTTTAATACTTCCAACGCCACAGCGACACTTTGCCCACAAAAGTCGCGTCTATGTTATTCGTACAAACGATCAGAATAATTACTACTAATTAGTTGATAATCTGCATGACACCAGTTTCTTCCAATTGTTGTAGACAAATTTTATTTTGCACAAAGATCCACAGTCTATTGATGACAATTGTTTTTATGACCGGTGACCACTATGGCAGTCAACGTGTTAATAGATGTTGAAAGTTTATAATTCACAGCCGAGTATTCCTTAAAAAATTATTCAACAGCAATGTCAACTGTAAACCGACAACGAACCCTCAGAAAAGTAATCCAATTATTTGTTTTTGGATTATTTTTTGAAAGACAATTTTTAATCGAGTGCAAAATGTGTTTGGTATATATTGTTTTATAAAAATTACAAGACTGAATTTATTTAGATGTCTTACAATTTTTATAATAACGCGTGCTTGAATATAAGAATTCATTGAATAATTTCTAGTGGCAGCATCTTTAAAATTTCAATAATTAAAAAATAAAACGTGATGCCGGACGTGATGAAGTCAATGTTAAGATCTTTGGCGATGAAATGGAGAACCGTCTCCATTTCGAAGGATTTCGTGCAGGGCTCGGATTCGAGCTTCGTATCTCAAATATCCAAGAACCACTGTGCAAGAGAAGGATCTTCGGTGATCTTTGAGTAAAACGAACCCGGACTTAGTCTTAGCCACGCTTGTGAACCCAGTAGATCTAATTATCGATTAGGAAAGGGAAGTTTTTAAGCGGGCTCCGGGAAATCGGATTCGGATGCCAGAGATACTAGCCCGGACCTAATTCCCCGGTCTCTCGCGAGAGACACTTGAATCCGGGACAAGTTTCGCTGGCTGCAGTTGCATTCATTTTGGCAGGATTGCATTCTGGCATTTTGTTTCGCAATTGCGACGCGTAGTGTTTTAAAACGGTGCTCCGACTGCGAAGAATTTCACATTTGAAACTGCACGGGTCTTTAGAGAACAATAGAGTCTCGATATATGCATCAACCTTGATTAACCCTTTGACTGCAACGCTAGGACATTATATAAAAAAAAATTCATTACATAACAATCCTATAAACCCGTTTCATTCATGGTGGATAATTTTTCTGAAAAATAAAAATGTTGTGCATCGATTGCAAGAGAGGGAATTGTAATTATTTTTAATAATTTTAGCAAGCTAAAAATTAAATTATTTCAAGCGATCTATATGTTTAACTTGCGGAAATTTTTGGCATAAAACTGCGTAAAACCTGCAGTCTAATCACGTATAATGCATGAATGGGAATTCTATGAATTTTTTCGGCGTTCTAATGATTTTTGACTACTATGCGATGGTCACGCGAGAAGAATGAGCTTGCAAGGCGGACAATTAGATAAATCGTTTGGGCGTGTTAGTTTCGAGTCTGCACACTGCGACTCCGAGACGTCGGGATTCTTCGAATGGGAAGAAAAAGGGACAATTGTCGGATCCCGGTTTTTCCCGGAGAACAGCAGCACCGGCTATCGCTCGAACCCCCTGCTACACCCGGCGCATTTTAGTTGTTTCATTAGCGGAACGCGCGGCGTAATGTACCACCGAGAATGCCGGTTAAAATTTCGCGTAACGAGACGCGAGAGCTCGCCGGCAGCCAGGCATGTCGGTGGGTCCATCCTTGCCGCTATTTCTTTCCATTTCGAAACTGCAATTTCGTTTCCAACACGCGCAACGGACCTAACGCGAGCTTCTAACTTTCTGGCCCGACCTCGTTCGCTGCTCTTATCCGCTCCTCGTTCTCATTTCTTCTCGTCTTCTTTCAATAATATTTCCTCGCGTTGTCCCCCAACACAGTGCTGGATTATTCAATAAGCAAATTATGCACGTGCTTAGGGTATCAGGAGAAGGAGGACACCGTAGTGATTTTTTTTAAATTGACATCTTTTACACAGTATTAATATTGCTAAGTATTTATGTGCACGCGCGTGCGAGTAAAATGATGAAAATCTGCAGCGAGTGAGCAAAACTTTCACTTTTATTAAAAACACTTTCCAGTCAAATTATCGAAAATCCTGTATAAGGTTGTCTCAAAATCTTTTAAGGGCTTAGGACCTCTGAAGGTCTTAATCCGGCACTGCTCCAACATTAACGTTGCCTCGCTGCCACAGGTTTCTCGGAAATCCGATTGAAAATTTCAATCGCAATGGCGCCTCTGTAATTCAACATTTAGCGCTCTAAGTAAACTGCACAGCTTAGTGCTGCTTAGTACTGCGGATCTTTGTGCAAAATAAAAATTTTGGGCAAAAGTTCATTCTCTCCCAATAATAAAATTACTGGCCCATGTGGCTCGACAAGAACAGTTTAATCGTAAGGATCGAACACTGTTTTGCACAGTAACGGGCCCGTTCAAAGTAGCTGACGGCACTTGTCGACATCTTGAAACTTCGGTTGCGCTGCCGGGAATTTCCGGGTTCTGTCCAGCTTTTAAGTTGATGTCGTTTACGCAAACGAGGAAGTCGACTGTGCGATAGCTTAATCATAACGTCGCCTTTGAGTGGTTCCGCCGATGGTGATGGAACAGGAACAAGCGTATCGAGTACCTAACGAGTAAGCTAATTACAAAGGCAAAACGAAATTTCCGACCATCACCGTCGACGGGGCTTCTAGAATAAGTTTGCCGGTCACAGTGTTTCGCTGTAAGACCTAACGAGAGAGTACTCTTCGGGAGTCGTCGAATGAGTCGGTGACTTTGAGTGACTTTAGTTCATTTGCAATTACAGGGATGATCACCAAAAGACCAGCTTCCTCAATGACATAAACGAGAAAGATTTACGGTCTATCGAGGAGATCGTACGGCGAATGAATTGCGGAAAGAACAAGCAAAAGCCGAAGCCGAAGGCTTCTTCCGAAAAGAGTCCACATCATGGCAGTCATCAGGCTAGTCCTCGCGAGCGAAGCGCGAGAACGAGAGATCAAGCAGGTCCCCTGAAAGAACCAAAACGTTAACGACGTTCTCCCGCGTTGTATATCATCCTGTAAATCGTATTTCGAGTTTGCAAAGTCCTTCTCTCCTTTGCGATGCGTGATTACTTATATTCCGCGAATCTTAATCTTAATCATGTATATTCTCGTTTGGTAATGTTTGATTTAAATTTTGATTAACATTTGGTGTAATGCGATGAAATCAATGTCTTTGAAAGTATTAAGTCTTACATTCTACTATAAAAAACAACGTAAAGCAAATTCTAAGTGTGCAGCTATTAACTCGATATTATCTAGTACATGATAGATACTATACTATGTGAATTATATCTTGCGAATTGTGGACAATAACGATTGCCCCGGTCTCACCACGAGAAGGTTGCTGCACAAGAGACCCGAAAGGGAGTCAGAACGAAGTCTCCCTTTATGACAACGACGATTCTTACAAATTATGTTTCGCAGGTCGCTAAATGGAAAAGTAGTCTTTTTCATGGAAAAAGCTTCTTTTCCATTTAGCGTATGTTGAGTAATTATTGCGGGGCAAAGTGTGAATCGGAGAAGAAGTCTCCCATCCCGTGAGTGAGCCCCTGAGGGAACTCCGATCGGAGTAATATCAATTTCAAGACAAAAATATCAATTTGAGAAAGTTGAACTTTGAAAGTTGAGGAGCACATTCCAATTACGAATCCAAAAATTAATAATGGAGGTGTTTGTTGAAGGTACATGTATTCTGAAATTGAAATTTCGTATTTCTATTATTAATTGAAAAAAATGCTGAAGCTGGAATACTTGAACAAAGGAAAACGAAGAAATTATTAAGTCTTAAATTCTAATATAAAATACATATTTACGCAAACTCTAAATGTGCAGCTATTAGCTCGATATTATCCACTACATGCAAGATACTACAATTTATAAGTTATAATATCTTGCGAATTGTGGATAATATCGATTGCCCAGGTCTCACCACGAGGAGGTTGCTGCACAAGAGACCCGAAAAGGAGTCAGAACGAATTCTCCCTTCGTTCTGTCTCCCTTTCTTACAACGAAGATTCATAGAAACTAAGTTTCGCAGGTCGCTAAATGGAAAAGTAGTTTTTTTCATTGAAAAGACTTCTTTTCCATTTAGCGTATGTCGAGTAATTATTGCGGGGCAAAGAGTGAATCGGAGAAGAAGTCTCCGATCTACGAGGGACCAAGGGCGAATCAGGCGGAAGGCTCTGATTCGTTCAAAGAGAGAAACAAGATCGAACCAGAGCAGAAGGCACTGGTTCAAGGGTGACGCGACGCGTTCAGTGCTTACAAGTCCTGAGCCGACCAGCCCGATACCCGTCACTCCATCACCAAGAAAGATGGCAAAGAGATGCGCTCAAACGGTTTCTGGCGCTACTGGGTGACATGAGAACATGGCGTGCCCAGGATTACGTTAACACAGAGGATCGTCAGAAGACGAGTGAACGAGTCTCTTAGACATCCCTCTCAATGACTTCACGCCGGATACCGAAACTGGACCGGCTCAGAACCTGCAAGCAAGGCCGACACAGCAGAAGGCTGTGTTGGAGTCGGAAAACGGAGCGAGCAAAGTTAAGTTACGGCAATAATTACTCGACATAATTACAACGACGATATACAATCTTAATAACTAACACACGCACTAAAATTAATTTATAAATAATCTGGAGTCTTCGTACGATGATTCCTCTTCGATCGATGAATTTTCTTCTTTCGATAAATTTTCTTCTTTCGATGAATTCTCTTCTTTCGATAAATTTTCTTCTTTCGATGAATTCTCTTCTTTCGATGAATTTGCTTCCTTCGATGAATATTTTTCTTTCGATGAATTTTCTTCGGTCGTTCTGACTAACAAGAGCAAGATGAACGACCCAAATCGAAACAGAATTGAAAACCAATTGAAAGAAAATCGAAACAGAATCGAATACCAGTTGAAACAAAATCGACACCAAATCGAAAACCAGTCGAAACAAAGTCGAAACAAAATCGAAACCACATCGAGCCCAAATCTAATGATTTGTGGAAGCAACGACCTATAGGCGATTCGGGTGCCCCCGGGGACGCGAGTCCCCGTACCCACTCACGGGCCCCATCCCGTGAGTGAGCCCCTGAGGGAACTCCGATCGGAGTAATATCAATTTCAAGACAAAAATATCAATTTGAGAAAGTTGAACTTTGAAACTTCAGGAGCACATTCCAATTACGAATCCAAAAATTAATAATGGAGGTGTTTGTTAAAGGTACATGTATTCTGAAATTGAAATTTCGTATTTCTATTATTAATTGAAAAAAAATGCTGAAGCTGGAATACTTGAACAAAGGAAAATGAAGATATTATTAAGTCTTAAATTCTAATATAAAATACATATTTACGCAAACTCTAAATGTGCAGCTATTAGCTCGATATTATCCACTACATGCAAGATACTACAATTTATAAGTTATAATATCTTGCGAATTGTGGATAATATCGATTGCCCAGGTCTCACCACGAGGAGGTTGCTGCACAAGAGACCCGAAAAGGAGTCAGAACGAATTCTCCCTTCGTTCTGTCTCCCTTTCTTACAACGAAGATTCATAGAAACTAAGTTTCGCAGGTCGCTAAATGGAAAAGTAGTTTTTTTCATGGAAAAGACTTCTTTTCCATTTAGCGTATGACGAGTAATTATTGCGGGGCAAAGAGTGAATCGGAGAAGAAGTCTCCGATCTACGAGGGACCAAGGGCGAATCAGGCGGAAGGCTCTGATTCGTTCAAAGAGAGAAACAAGATCGAACCAGAGCAGAAGGCACTGGTTCAAGGGTGACGCGACGCGTTCAGTGCTTACAAGTCCTGAGCCGACCAGCCCGATACCCGTCACTCCATCACCAAGAAAGATGGCAAAGAGATGCGCTCAAACGGTTTCTGGCGCTACTGGGTGACATGAGAACATGGCGTGCCCAGGATTACGTTAACACAGAGGATCGTCAGAAGACGAGTGAACGAGTCTCTTAGACATCCCTCTCAATGACTTCACGCCGGATACCGAAACTGGACGGGCTCAGAACCTGCAAGCAAGGCCGACACAGCAGAAGGCTGTGTTGGAGTCGGAAAACGGAGCGAGCAAAGTTAAGTTACGGCAATAATTACTCGACATAATTACAACGACGATATACAATCTTAATAACTAACACACGCACTAAAATTAATTTATAAATAATCTGGAGTCTTCGTACGATGATTCCTCTTCGATCGATGAATTTTCTTCTTTCGATAAATTTTCTTCTTTCGATGAATTCTCTTCTTTCGATAAATTTTCTTCTTTCGATGAATTCTCTTCTTTCGATGAATTCTCTTCTTTCGATGAATTTTCTTCTTTCGATGAATTTGCTTCCTTCGATGAATATTTTTCTTTCGATGAATTTTCTTCGGTCGTTCTGACTAACAAGAGCAAGATGAACGACCCAAATCGAAACAGAATTGAAAACCAATTGAAAGAAAATCGAAACAGAATCGAATACCAGTTGAAACAAAATCGACACCAAATCGAAAACCAGTCGAAACAAAGTCGAAACCACATCGAGCCCAAATCTAATGATTTGTGGAAGCAACGACCTATAGGCGATTCGGGTGCCCCCGGGGACGCGAGTCCCCGTACCCACTCACGGGCCCCATCCCGTGAGTGAGCCCCTGAGGGAACTCCGATCGGAGTAATATCAATTTCAAGACAAAAATATCAATTTGAGAAAGTTGAACTTTGAAACTTCAGGAGCACATTCCAATTACGAATCCAAAAATTAATAATGGAGGTGTTTGTTAAAGGTACATGTATTCTGAAATTGAAATTTCGTATTTCTATTATTAATTGAAAAAAAATGCTGAAGCTGGAATACTTGAACAAAGGAAAATGAAGATATTATTAAGTCTTAAATTCTAATATAAAATACATATTTACGCAAACTCTAAATGTGCAGCTATTAGCTCGATATTATCCACTACATGCAAGATACTACAATTTATAAGTTATAATATCTTGCGAATTGTGGATAATATCGATTGCCCAGGTCTCACCACGAGGAGGTTGCTGCACAAGAGACCCGAAAAGGAGTCAGAACGAATTCTCCCTTCGTTCTGTCTCCCTTTCTTACAACGAAGATTCATAGAAACTAAGTTTCGCAGGTCGCTAAATGGAAAAGTAGTTTTTTTCATGGAAAAGACTTCTTTTCCATTTAGCGTATGACGAGTAATTATTGCGGGGCAAAGAGTGAATCGGAGAAGAAGTCTCCGATCTACGAGGGACCAAGGGCGAATCAGGCGGAAGGCTCTGATTCGTTCAAAGAGAGAAACAAGATCGAACCAGAGCAGAAGGCACTGGTTCAAGGGTGACGCGACGCGTTCAGTGCTTACAAGTCCTGAGCCGACCAGCCCGATACCCGTCACTCCATCACCAAGAAAGATGGCAAAGAGATGCGCTCAAACGGTTTCTGGCGCTACTGGGTGACATGAGAACATGGCGTGCCCAGGATTACGTTAACACAGAGGATCGTCAGAAGACGAGTGAACGAGTCTCTTAGACATCCCTCTCAATGACTTCACGCCGGATACCGAAACTGGAACGGCTCAGAACCTGCAAGCAAGGCCGACACAGCAGAAGGCTGTGTTGGAGTCGGAAAACGGAGCGAGCAAAGTTAAGTTACGGCAATAATTACTCGACATAATTACAACGACGATATACAATCTTAATAACTAACACACGCACTAAAATTAATTCATAAATAATCTGGAGTCTTCGTTCGATGATTCCTCTTCGATCGATGAATTTTCTTCTTTCGATAAATTTTCTTGTTTCGATGAATTCTCTTCTTTCGATAAATTTTCTTCTTTCGATGAATTCTCTTCTTTCGATGAATTTTCTTCTTTCGATGAATTTGCTTCTTTCGATGAATTTGCTTCTTTCGATGAATTTGCTTCCTTCGATGAACTTTCTTCTTTCGATGAATATTTTTCTTTCGATGAATTTTCTTCTTTCGATGAATTTTCTTCTTTTGATGAATTTTCTTCGGTCGTTCTGACTAACAAGACCAAGATGAACGACCCAAATCGAAACAGAATCGAAAACCAATTGAAAGAAAATCGAAACAGAATCGAATACCAGTTGAAACAAAATCGACACCAAATCGAAAACCAGTCGAAACAAAGTCGAAACAAAATCGAAACCACATCGAGCCCAAATCTAATGATTTGTGGAAGCAACGACCTATAGGCGATTCGGGTGCCCCCGGGGACGCGAGTCCCCGTACCCACTCACGGGCCCCATCCCGTGAGTGAGCCCCTGAGGGAACTCCGATCCGAGCAATATTGATTTCAAGATAAAAATATCAATTTCCAGAAATAAATATCCATTTCCAGAAATAAATATCCATTTCCAGAAATAAATTTCAATTTCCAGAAATAAATTTCAATTTTCTGAAATAAATATCAATTTCCTCAAATATGTATCAATTTCCTGAAATAAGTATCAATTTCCTGACATAAATATCAATTTCCTGAAATAAATTTCAATTTCCAGAAATAAATTTCAATTTCCAGAAATAAATTTCAATTTCCAGAAATAAATTTCAATTTCCAGAAATAAATTTCAATTTTCTGAAATAAATATCAATTTCCTCAAATATGTATCAATTTCCTGAAATAAGTATCAATTTCCTGAAATAAGTATCAATTTCCTGAAATAAATATCAATTTCCTGAAATAAATATCAATTTCCTGAAATAAATACAATTTCCTGAAATAAATAACAATTTCCTGAAATAAATAACAATTTTCTGAAATAAATTATAATTTTTTGAAATAAATAATTTCCTGAAATAAATAACAATTTCCTGAAATAAATAACAATTTCCTGAAATAAATAACAATTTTCTGAAATGAATAACAATTTCCTGAAATAAATAACAATTTCCTGAAATAAATAACAATTTCCTCAAATAAATAACAATTTCCTCAAATAAATAACAATTTCCTGAAATGAATATTAATTTAAAGACAAATATATCAATTTCAAGACAAATATATCAATTTCTTGAGAAATATCAATTTCCTGAAAAATATCAATTTGTAGACAAAAATATTGTATCAATTTGGTAAAGTTGAACTTTGAAAGTCTTACAAAATTAAGTATTACTATTCTTACAAATTACATAAGAAATTTAAAACTCTATGGTCTAAAATTCTAGATCGGTACTTCTAAAACTACTTTAAATCGCGGCTATTTATTCGCAACATTAACTAGACCTTAAGTCAACTTGGAAAATTTATACTATTACAACGCGTGTTACAATTTGTTTCGCAACGCTACTTAAAATCGCGAATGTTCTTGTCTTACATTTGATCGTTGCAACTGGAGCATGGGCGCCTGAAATATCGAATCATTCTAATACAAACGCAATCCTTTTGATGCGCAACGCTACTTCAACAAATCGAAATTCAAAATACTATTTAAATAAGAAAAGAACTCTGACGTCTAAAATTCTATATCGGTGTTTCTAAAATTACTTTAAATCGCGACTATTTATTCGCAACATTAACTAGGCATTTGATCAACTTTAAAAATTGATACTAGTACAACGCGTGTGACAATATGTTTCGCAACGCTACTCGAAATCGCGGCTGAGCCCATCTCACAGTTGATCGTTGCAGCTTGAGCATGGGCGCCTGAAATGTCGAAAGACTCGAAAGCAAACGCGAACTTTTGGTGCGCAACGCTAATTCAACCAACAGAGATCCAAAAAAGATTACGCTAATTCAACAAATCGAAACTCAAATTGCTATTTAAATAAGAAATTTAAAATCCCAACGTTTAAAATTGTCCATATGTATGTCTAGATTTACTTTAAATCGCAAATATTTATTCGCAAAATTTACTACACATTTAATCAAGTTTTAAAATTGAAAGAGTACAACGCGTGTGACAATTTGTTTCGCAACACTACTCGAAATCGCGGATGTGCCCATCTCACAGCTGATCGTTGCAGCTCGAGTATGGGAGCCTGAAAAGTCGAAAGACTCGAAAGCAAACGCGAACTTTTGGTACGCAACGCTAATTCAATGAACAGAGATCCAAAAAAGATTACTCTACAGTTTCTGCAAAACGAATCGCGACTATTTGTTTCGCAACGCTACAGTTTAAACAAGCTATATCGCTGATAGAGACTACTATTATATTTAGAAGAAAGGCTAACTTTGATTTCTGTTCAAAATCGACTAACGCAACGCGTACTTTTTTCGCAACGCTAGTGCAAATCGCGGACGTTCCCATCTCGGCTGATCGTTGGGGCGGCGAGGCCTGCCCATGCATGCAACTAACTACTTTTACATTCTACTACAACTCTATTTCTACAGACGAGTATAACGACAAGGTAGTGATAAAATGACTCACTCGAAGATGCGAAGACGTTGCACTGATTGTCCTTTTGAATGACAGTTTGTCCGGCATCTTTGGCATGAAACCTCGTCTGCTCCTTCGGCCCATCCCAACAATTTGTTTGGCACCGCTACTCGATATTGCGGAAGTACCCATCTCACAGTTGATCGTTGCAACTGGAGCATGGGCGCCTGAAATATCGAAAGATTCTATTGCAAACGCGATTCTTTTGATGCGCAACGCTAGTTCAACAAATCGAATTTAAAATGCTATTTAAAAAAGAAATTTAAAACTCTAACGTCTAAAATTCTAAACAGATATCTTTAGAACTACTTTAAATTATGACTATTTATTTGCAATATTAACTAGACATATCATCAACTTTAAAAATGGATACTAGTCCAACGCGTGTAACAATTTGTTTCGCAACACTACTTGAAATCGCGGATGTGCCCATCTCACAGTTGATTGTTGCAGCTCGAGCATGGGAGCCTGAAAAGTCGAAAGACTCGAAAGCAAACGCGAACTTTTGGTGAGCAACGCTAATTCAACGAACAGAGATCCAAAAACCGATTACTTTAGATTATACGTAAAACAACAACAATATGAACTTTAAAAGCGCAGTTATCAAATTGAAATGTAATTTTGAACCGCGACTATTTGTGATCCGCAAGGCTACGCTCTAAACAGTCTATACCGTAATATTAGCTTTAATCTCTGTTCAAAATCGACTAAATTCGACGCGTGGTTTTCTCGCAACGCTAGTGCAAATCGCGGACGTTCCCATCTCGGCTGATCGTTGGGGCGGCGAGGCCTGCCCATGCATGCAACTAACTACTTTTACACTTTACTACTACTCTATACTACTACTTCTACAAACGAATATAGTGGAAAGGTAGTGACGAAATGACTCACTCAAAGATGCGAAGGCATTGCAACGACTGCACTCTCTGAGTCGATCAGCGCGGTAATGACTTCATGCCGGATACTGCAAATGGGCCGGCTCAGAATCCAAGGTAAACGAAAGCAGCATTGAAGAGACCATGGCCCCCCCGAGCTAGTTTAAAGTAGGCCAAGGAAGTTTTAAATAACCCTTGGACTACTCTAAGCTAGCTAAAGGTAGACCATGATAAACAATGGCAGGCCATTGGTGGAGGACCCTTGGTTAAACATAAGCCAACTGAAGGTAGGCAAGGTAGACTAGAGTACTCCTGGCGGACCACTGGTCAGCCTCAGGGTAAGCAACGGAGGCCCGAGTAGGTCTGGATGACCACTGGTCAACCTCTGGGTAAGAAAGGGTAAACCAAGGTAGGCCACTGGTGAAGGATCCATGGTCAACCCTAAGCCAGCTGAAGGTAAGCAGGAGTAGGCTAGGGAAGCTCTGGATGACCACTGGTCAATGTCAGGGTAGACCAATTTAGGCCACTGGTGACGGACCCTTGGTCGACCCTAAGCCAGCTGAAGATAAGCAGGGATAGGCTAGGGCAGCTCTGGATGACCACTGGTCAACCTCGGAGTAGGCAAGGGTAGACCACTGATGGAGGACCCTTGGTCAACCCTAAGCCGCTAAAGGTAGGTAAGGGTAGACCTGGGTGGCTCTGGAGGACCACTGGTCATCCTCAAGGTAGGCAGGAGAGGCCAGTGTACGTCTGGAGGACCCCTGGTCAGCCCCAAGGTAGCCGAAGACTCTCCTGGTCCCGGAGCTCTTCCGCTCCTGCCGGAGCCCCCGGCCCGACTGACTGACTGAGCGCGTTCCTCGGGCTTAGGTAAGCAGTGATGCGCAGCGCGCAGCGAAGAGCAACGCTCCCCACCCCAACTAATTTTGGTGGATCTCGATCGCCGTGATAATAATTATTGATAAATGTATTATTTCTGGCTGTATAATGTTTATAACAATTCCTCTTGCCAACGATGTCGACAAGCATCCTCTTGGCTATCTACCATCTTATTTTTAAGTAAAAATTGCTAATAGTACTCGAGATACAGAGTAACTTTTAACACATGAATATTACCAAACAATATTATATCAAGCAAATGTAATTAATAAAGTTACTATCTCTGGCTGTTTAATGTTTATAACAATTCCTTTTGCTAATTATGTCGATAAGCACTCCCTCGACTATCTGACCATCTAATTTTTCAGTAAAAGTATGTAATGGAACTCGAGATATTGAATATCTTCTGACACATGAATATTCGCGTACATTAATTTATCGAACACAATTCACTGATAAATTTATTATCTCTAGCTGGTTAATATTTGAAACAATTCCTTTTGTCGATGACGTCGACGAGCACTCCGTTGACCATCTTGCCATCTAATTTTTTAGTAGAAGTAAGTAATAAAACTCGAGATCCAGCATAATTTATGATACATGAATATTACTAAGCATAATTATATTGAAAAAATGTAATTAACGAATTTGTTATCTCTGTTTGTTTAACGATTACAAGGATTATATGTTTGGTTACCTCACCACCCAATTTTTTAGTAAAAATAGCTAATAGTACTCGAGATACAGATTAACTTTTATGCATGAACATTTGGGGTATACAAGATATTCAATTCTCACTAGTATGCACAGTTTCATTAGAACAAGAGTAACAAAAATTATTTATAACTAATTAACCTCTTCTAGAATCGAATTGAAAACTATACATGAATGTTGCCGAAGGTCCATTCTATATTCTTCGACAGCTAATATTTATAAAAATTACCTGAAGTAATTTATCAACAATTTTTGTGGAGGTAACTTCTATCTTCTATGCCCGCAATGAGTAAGATAAGGAGAGTCCGAGTATTTGTCAAAGGTAAACACACAAATCGTTGTGTCACCTCTCTGGAAATCGTAAATAACTAATTAACTAGGCGTCGAATCTACATAAAACTGCAACAGAAATGTAGCTGAGACATCATTCTAGATCCTCCGATCACAAGGAAGATTATTTTTTACCAGAGATCTGTTAAATTATTTGAGTTTATTTTAGAACGAGACATAAAATAATTGTTTATAACTATTCAGTCTGAAATAAAATGTGACGATAAACTATATGTGAAAGTAGCTGAAGGTCTATTCTATATTTCCTAACTGCAAATATTTGTAAACAATTCCTCACAAGTGTGTTACTAATAAATTTTCTGTCGAGTGTGCACAGTATTCAGCAGCTCTGTGTCTGTCTTTCTTTCTCTTCTTAAATGTGCATAAGTTCGTCCTTGTCGGATACAAACTTCTTTATCATGTTCGCCAAATTTTTACCAGCGGGTTCGAAGTCCTGTAAAAAAATAGGCGGCACAAGTGAATAATACGTGGAGTATTTTTGTACGAATACAATTGTGTTTTAAAGCTGACAACGCTGTAAAATCGAGCCTCCTCATACACACACTTTATGTGTTGCAACCTCATGTAGTTCACCACCTGACGGTTCCATTTCGATAGAGTCCGCTATCGTACTAGGACATTTTCTACAGAGTCGGTAATTCAGAACCGTAGACAGAAAAATGCATTGCATGCAATGTCTGTAGGTATCTTAAGTCTGTGTTCTGGGTTTCTCCAACTCGCCGCTAGATGGCGTCACTATTCAGTTTTCGATCGACTTTCACAATTCACGGTCATTGCAGAAGGTTCCCCTGAACGGCCCTATGTCCTTGGATTATTTGTTATTGACCTATATTTGCCATAATTATTATTTTCAGGCTCATCTATAGTGCCTGTAGTGGCTCTGTTCAAGAAGCGCATAGTAAATTTGTGCCGTCCTACCCGTAAGTCGCTATGTCAAATCCGGCACGAATTATACAGGTGGTTTATACTGTTTCATAAGCCGTCGACTGTCCAGATAGTATCAATAATTGGCGTCAGATAGCGTAAAAATCTTAATCTATGAGAACAACTACTCTGTCGGTAACGTTCGGCTACCAGTTTAAGCGTGTCGCCACTACATGGAATGGCGCCATTTTCAGATTTTTCTTGGAGATGGTTCTTGCCGGAATATGTATTGTATCTTTTGCAAAGGCCGGCAAGAATCATTTGGGCCTATGCTTTTAAATGTTATAACAATTTATATGAATAATTAAAAATCAGAATATTTAAAAGAAGAAATTGAAACAACATTCTCATAATATAACATTAAATTTTTAAGAAATAATTACTCCTGTCTTTTGAATAACCACCACTTGACAAACAAACTCTGCATAGGATGACTTGGCCCGATGATTTTGGTTCAAGGAAAACGAGATTCCTCGCCAAAAACCGTTAATGTCGCTAAGCAATAACATTGTCCAAATGTTCTCGTAAATTCTTATTAGATTATTGTTTGATTTTGTTTCTCTGCAATTTACACGATAGAACAGCTCGGTAAACTTTGAAATGTTGAAGATATGGCTACTGTCCGGCGTTAGAGAACTTCCCCTAACGATGATAATGCTTTCGGAACTATTCAAGCAATTATAAAGCTACAGTAGTCGAAAGGAAAGTTTAGTCGACAATTAAAAACGATTCTTCGTAATGAATCTTCTCCGGAACGGTACTGAGACCTAAAATTATTTTCCTAACAGTTCTCAAACCATGACAGACGCACCTTCTGCGTAGCAGTGTTCTAACTAGCGCAGCCAGCGCAGCGGTAAGATCTCACCTGTTGAATGCCAGGTGAAATGTCAGTCGATGCACCCACGTGATTCGCGGCGATTCGACTCGTGTCCCGTGGATCTTGGAAAGCTGTCGTGCCACTTCGTAGTCGCGAGCCGACGGTCGCTAGAGATCGACGCGAAAATCAATTCGAAAATCGTCGTGAATTGTACTCAATCGTGTCAGAGTCGATCGAATCGGCGAACTACCAAAAATTCGATTTTGCTCCTTCCACTTACCCCGAGCGTCGCGTCTCGCTTTCTCACATGGATTTAACCCGTTCGCATCATTAGCGTATACGTACGCACTATCTTCCTGGCCGCTATCACCAGAGCATACATATACGCGCGATTTCGTGACTAACAGTATGTATAACACATCTGTAGATTAGAACCTCGATTATCCAGGGTAATCGGTGATGATCACTTTGATTACCATTGAAATAAACTTTATTTCCAAGTAAAATTATATGAATGAAAATTGAATGATATGTCCTTTAAAATCAACTTTGCACTTTAAAATGGTATGCAATAAACATTTAAACTGTAATAATATTTCTTGATCTCTATGACAAAAATGAGGTGTAATTTAAAACAGTAAAGACACAAGAAGATTTTACAAATGCTATTGTATTACTTTCAGCCTATTAAACATATTAAAAGAGAAATCAATTTTCCATTTCACTAAAGTTTGTCACAATTCAGACAGAAAATTTTCATTTTGCATAAAAATATGCAGTCTATTAATGACATTTGCATTTTAAAATCGGACATTTCATGTGCAACAAGCTAATAGAACGTATTTAGGCAATGAAGCAGTCAGATATCCGAGGTTTGGGTAATTGAGGTTCTACCGTATTTACAAATTAAGGTAATACGATGTAATATATTTTTGCTGTTGGAAATTCGAAATATAATGAAATGATGCAAATGGTTTAAACAACGCGCAAAGAGTGTATCCCGCGAACGGTTCGCCGTTTGTTCCGGTTTGCAGCGTTGTTCAAACATTCCGCCAGCTGACGACAATGGGCAGTCCCGAGGTCTGCGATCAGGACAGCTTGCGATTCGACGAAGCCTGTCTGCGTCTACGAAACGAACACGAGGAGTTAAACGCGTGGCTCTACTGGCTCTCATCCGACTGCGCTGCCGTGAGTTTATCATCGATGACGCTTTCCTTCGGTCAAACAGCCTTTTTGTTCTATCAACCTTTTTGTTGTATTTTAATACGAATTCGAGCACGAATACTTTCGCATTCACCTAATATTTACAGACAATTTATAGACTAGTTTGTACAATGTACAACTTTCTTGTGGTAGATCCCAGCATTTGGAATTTTTATCACCGAAGACCTAGGCTTCAGGCTCTTTTTCATTTTTAAGTATTTTTTATCAGATGACCTTCTTTTCATTATTCTGGTATAATGAATTTTAATTAATTTTAGAGTATTTAGGATTTTTAGTGTTGAGAACACTAGCTTCAGGCTTCTTCTTCTTTATTTAATCGTTAACATACGAGGGTGGGTCACTCAGGGACTTGAATATACAAGTATATTCTTTTCTATGCGTCTTCTATGCGGATTTGTCTATTCGTCTTATTATTAATTCCCGTCAATAAAGACCGATTTTAAATTGAATCTGTTGAAATTATTTCTGGAGAAAAATTGAAAGCGTAATATAAAGTAGTTTATATTTCCGCGTACTTTATGAGTGATCAATAAAAAGATAAATATAGCCGAAGACCAAAAGATACAAACTAAAGTAACAATAATCGTGGAGTCCACAATTGGTAAAGACCTAATTCAGACATCCGAGACCTCAGGCTGAGATGCTGATGCGCCTTTTTCCAGTGCCCGTACACCCGTATCAAACAACTCGCAGCGAACTCGAGCCCCAGCGTGACGATCGACACTCTCAGGTTATCCAGTTTGAGAGTCCTTGACGCCGAGGACCCCATCGAATATCTGTCCGCGAAGAACACTAGGTAGATCGGGCAACGCGAGAAGCGGAGGTGTTTTTGTTCAACCGGTTCTACTGTTGTTCACGGTAATCTGCATCGTGCGAGCGCGTCCCAGAAACTGTTTTTCGCATTCCAGCAACGTGATCTGCGAGCTGACGCCGAGCCTTGGCCAATTCGGCGTCTACGAGCTGTCGGTTCGACCGGAAGGCTGCGACCTCAGGGTCTTGGCATCACCCACCTACGCTTACACAGGCAAGACCTCGAATTTTTCTATCTTGCTTGAAGCGTTTCATTCAATGTATACTTCGGAAGACAGTTCCTCGATTCGTACTAATATTACACGATTAATAATTGTGTTTGAAAATGGCTCGATGTAACAAATGATTATAAATAGGCTGCGAATTATTATGGAATAAAATAAAATTTGTCTACCTTAGTCGTAACAAATATGAAGTAAACTACACATTTGTTTCATTTCTTAGTGGGTCTAATGGGTTTAAATAATATATAACGATATTTTCAAATTCTTCTAGTGCTCCTACCGTTCTGTGTTATAACATTCATGTAACACGTATTTAAACTAGCAATTTCAAAATGGCGAGTCACGAGCGACGTAGAAGTGCTCCCTCACTTGGTTCATTTGAGACGCACACTTAGAAAAACAGTTTTATAAAAATCGTGATAGAATAAATTCAATCTTATAATAAATTATTTCTCTCGTTGGGCTTACTCTCTGGATTTTCGGTGTCTCAACGGTGAACTCAACTACTTCCAGAGCTCTTCGTTATTTTCGGGGTGCTGATAGTCGTCCTGCTCGGCCTTTCCAGCCTGAAATTACTATGGCACCTGTGCCGGAAGAAGTGCGCGAAACATCAGATGGACAACACAACGAACCAACCCGTGAAACGTCGCGTGAAAGCAATCGACACAGTTCGGGGGTGAGTCTTCGAAGCGTGTCAGACATTTCCTTTGAACAACCAGTTTCTACCAACACCTTACCATCAATTCCAACTTTATAAGATAGGTTCCAAAACCACAAGCACATTCAACATTAAAGTTTTCATCAATTTCCTCGCTTTTCAACATCTTCAAACCAAAAAATAGAACGCACTCAACTACGCTTGGAAGGAGAATAGCTTTTTCGAAACTGAACGAAACGAATGAAATGTTTTCAAAAGTTAGGCAAATTAGTTTGTCAGATGACTAGACTGCGGATTTTATGCATTTATGACAAACATGGGTACGTGCAATTTAAAGGTTTACAAAGATTCAACAAATTTAAAAGCAGTGATGTATTATTTTTAGCTTTTTGAAGTGATTAAAGAAGGAAAGAAATTTCTACATGGTTCCAACTTCTTGTAATTGATGTATACAATTTTTATTTTGCATAAAAATCCGCAGTCTACAGATTCCGGATGATGGACGTTTTGAAAAAGTCGCGATCGATCCGAATCGCGGAGATAATACCAAAGGTTGCCATTTAAAAAGAAATTGTTTAGCCCAATTGCAGTCTTCTTGAAATTTTGTTTGTACACTTTCGGGTGAAATAACTGTTCTGACTTCTGAAAAAGTCGTAGGTCACTTGGTACAATTTTAAAAAGTTTATTCTATTTTAAAGAGCAGCGTGATTCTAATAATTACAATTTTTGGTTTGAATTGTATTAATTTCGACAGGGCGAGCACCTTGTTAATGATCTTCGTAAATGACGGATCCGGTGGTTACAAGATTCTGGAACACGCAACTTGGAACGGACTGCTTTTAGGGGACCTGGTCTTTCCATGCTTCATATGGATCATGGGGATGTGCATCCCCGTAGCACTGGCTAGCCAGATCAAGCGCATGACGCCTAGAGTCGTCATCCTGAGAGGAATCATTAAGGTTCTAAAAGCTGATTGCTTCTTCCATCTTCTTCAACCATTGCACGTTTTTTCAGGCTGGAGAATTTGTGAATTTTTATTGTGAAACGTTTCTTTAAAATGTAATGCTATAAACGAAACATAATTTCTTAATTTAAAGCCTAAAGTATAAACTTTCGCTCAATTATTTCTGAAGAGCTTACGAAAGTTAATCGAAGGTATATTACCATCTAAAAGTTCGCGATCATTCCTTTTGTATATACTACAAATTCGGGAAATTTGCGAAATGTTGCCGCACGAATTTGATTGCAACTTTTCCAGGGTGTTTCGAGAATAATCTTCAGAATGATCACTATGCGCGACAATAAACAGAACCGCAGACTGTTTACCTAGGGACACAATTGCGTCAGGCGATAGTAGATCGTGTTTCACAATTTTATGTGACACACTTTCGCCCCATCTGATAAAATTATCTAATCTTTAATTAATCAATTTATCGTGGGTATCGAGTATCGGTTTATCGTGGGGATCATTAATTAACATTCGGTGTATTATATCACAGATCGATAATGAGTTAATTTACTGTTTATTGTTAATAGAGAAGCATTTTGCTGTTTCTGATCGGTGTATCGTTGAACACGGCCGCCGCTGGAGCTCAACTCGAAACGATCAGAATATTTGGTGTTCTGCAACGTTTCGGACTGACTTACCTAATCGTCTCCTTGACGTACCTCTGTTTGATGTCGAAAAGGCCCGTAAAGTCACAAGTGAGTGCATGATGACCGAAAGTTTCGTCGAAACAATGCGCAGATTACCCTGTGGGTTCCGCGAGACCGAGAGCAAACAAACCACTCCCACTCGGTTCCGCCCACCCAATTAGAAAGCCGCGAGCCTGATTAGTCCCGCTACTTTTGTATGACGTAATTTTATGTGTAGCATTCTTGTGATTTTTTAAGCCCAATTCTTATGATCTTCGTGATCCTTATGATCCTCACAGTCTTTATGATCTTTACGATTTTTGTGACTATCGTGATTATTATGACCATTGTGATTCTTACGATCCTTATAATCCTTATGATTTTTATACCCTAATGTCTTTGATTTCTCTGATCCTTACGACCACCTTGATTCTTATGATCTCTATGATGTATGATTCTTATGACCATTGTGATTCTTACAACTAGACTGCGAATTTTTATGCTAAATAAAAATTGTCTGCATCAACTGCAAGACACAGAAACTACGAAGACATTTATTTCTTTTCTTAATAATCAGATGAAAATAATACAACAGTATTTTTAAATTCATTAAATGTTTTTTCAATTTTACTCTTGTGATCGTTCCGATCATTAGGATACTCGTAATTCTTACGATCTTCACCATCCCTATGATCCTCACGACCATTAGGAGCTCCGTGACTCTTACAATTAGTATAATTAGACTGCAGATGTTATGCATTTACGGGAAAAAATGTGTACGTGAAATTTAAAATAGTGACGAACTTATAAAAATTCAAGAACGTCGGTATATTATTTTCATCTCTATACAATTTCTAAAGGACGGAAGATATTTGTATTAGGCTCCTGTTTCTTTAGAATCAATGAAGAACATTTTTATTTTGAACAAAAATCCGCAAATCTATGTATATGATCCTAGCTAATATCCTCCTAACAGTAATTCTTCCAAGCTGTGAATCGCAAAAATTGTATGCATCAGTCTCCCATGCTGCGCGAGGTGCAAGACATCTTCATGTTGCTGCCCCAGTGGTGCGTGATGATCGCCATTGTCGCCGTTCATTGCGTCTTGACGTTCTGTTTGAACGTTCCCGGATGTCCCACGTACGTACGTATATTGCAATGAACAACGGTTCCTCTTCGCGCCAAGTAATTCAAAGAATTATTGTCAGCGGATACCTCGGTCCCGGCGGTCTGCACGACGATGGGAAGCACTATGACTGCGCCGGCGGGGCAGCCGGCTACATCGACAGAATAGTGCTCAAAGAACCACATTTGCATCATTCTGCGACCGTTTACAACGCTGGTCCATACGACCCCGAAGGAATTTTAGGTATGCCATCGAGAAACGCGTCCGATTAACCCTTTCAAAATTAATTCGACCATTTGCAAATTTTAATCGAACGAGGGTGTCCCTTTTAAACGATCACTAGACTGTGGATCTTTATGCATTCATGACAGAAATCAGTAGATCAAATGCAAAACAATTTAAAGATACTGTTGCATTATTTTCAGCTCATTAAAAATATTAACAAAAATATGGATATCTATGTAGCTGCTGTATCCTGCAATTCAGATAAACAATTGTTATTTTACATAAAGATCCACAGTCTACTGATCATTACATTGCGAATCTTTATGCGAAATAATTTTTTACAAAGTTTCCTTCGATTGTGGGAGGCGGACAATGTATACATTGAAATCTATTTTCACAATCGTGGTGCATAGAAAAGAATGATCATGCTCGTGTCTTTGGAGACTCACGGCTGAAATCGTGCTTTGTTTGCCAAGGTACACTCACGTCGACTTTCCACGTGTTCCTCGGGCTGCACGCCGGTATAATTATGATGTCGTACAAGGACTGGAAAGCGCGGGTGATTAGGTGGCTCTCATGGGCAGCAGTTTTCGGCTGCATCGGCTGCGCCCTGCATTTCACAAACGTGATCCCGGTGAATAAAAGCTTATGGTACGTTCAGAAAGTTAAGATATGCACAGAACCGCTGAAAATAGCCCACAGTACTGAAGTACGCACACACGGTTTTCAACACGTGATTTTATTCGTCACAAACAGGTCCCTGTCGTTCGTGTTTGTCACGACGTCCTTCTCTCTTGCACTTCTGACCGCGTGTTACTTGCTCGTGGACGTTGTCAGCCTGTGGAATGGCGGGCCTTTCCGAATCCCAGGTACGTGCCACTTTCACAATCATTGCATAACACACTACAGTGTCACTGCGCCGTATTCATGGTCGTAAATTTATATTCGAATTGCCGAAATCGTCTGCAACTACAGCTTCTTCGATTTTGTTTGATTCTCGAAGAGCTCGAAGGCTTTGGAATTTGTTTAAGTTTGTTGGAGCTAAATTGTTGTTAAATCAGTGGATTTTGGATGTTATATTTTACACAGGCATGAACCCGTTGCTGTTATACGTCGGCCACATGCTCTGCTATCAAATTTTCCCGTTCCACTGGAGCATCGGCAACATGGAGAGCCGAGGACTGCGTTTGTTGGAGTCCGTTTGGTGCGTTGGTTTGTGGACGGTGATCGCTTACGTTATGCACAGGCAACGAATATATATTACCCTGTAAAACCATGATTGCGAGATCGACCAAATATATTTTCGAAAAATTGTCAATCGTTCCTGTTCCGTTGATTTTAAATTTTTTGTGAAACCTGCGAGGTAAAAGTAGAGATCGGTATCTTGGCATGGCAACCATTTTCTTTTTGTGATCGCAAGAAATAAAAAATTCCCTATGATATTTGTGACTATGATTATCTATGATCTATGTATGACTGTGATTATAATTCTTATGACTGCTGTGAACTTTATGATCTTTGTGATCCGCATGACCTTTGTGACCTGTATGATCTTTGCAATCTTCATGACCCTTATGACCTTTATGATCATTATCAATTTTATAATTTTTGCACACCTTATAATCCCTATGATCTTGATGGACCTTGTGACCCCTACAATTCTTACGGTTTTTATGTCTATCATGATCGTTGTGGATATTATGACTCTTAAAACTATTATGATTAATTTAGATATTATGACCTTTGTGACCATTACGATCATTGTGGTCGTTTTCACCCTTATGACCTTCATAATTCTTTTAATTCTTATGAACTGTATCACTCTCAGGATTTTTGCAAAGGGCTAGACTGCAGATTTTTATGCATCGACTGCAACCAACAGGATTCAAATGAAAAATCATTTCGACTCCTAATCAATTTAATAAGTTGATAATATCACTATGATATTCTTCAGTTCCTCTACTGTTTGCGCTGTTCTAAGTATCGAGTACTAATTTTCGTTATAAAATCCGCAGTCTACTTATAACCCTTGCAATTTTTACAATTCTTGTGATACTCGCGATCGAGACAACCCAGACGAATGAATTTCGAGCGACAACTTTACAAATAATTTATTTTACACAACTTACACTAAATAAGGCACAAGGATAGATCGAAAGTAACGGCAGTATCGATACAAACATACTTTCAGCCGGTTACTTCGGGATGGTTTCGAACCTGCTGTCTCTAAAATGGAACGAAACAAAACGAAATGGTACACGAACGTCACAACGAGGCATTGATTCTACGTGAACAAACCGCTCGCACGATATACCGGCCGCGGATCGACGCGGCGATTTATCGATCGTCTCGCGAAAAAAAGGGAGCATAAAAGGATGGCGAAGAAAAGAAGTCGCGTGACATCGTCTCTCGGCATTGCGCACCCACCGCGGGATTATCGGAAGAACACGAAAGAGAGAGAGAGACAGAGAGAGAGAGATGGGGGAGAAGGGGGAGAAGGGGGAGAATAGAAGGAAAAGAAGGAAAAGTAGAGGAGAAAATAATGGAGGATGTGCAGGAGACGAGGAGTATTCCGGACTTTTCAGCGTCGCATGATCGATCGCTGCGGACCGCCGGTGTAGACAAAATAAAAAATGAAAATAAAGAAGAAACAAGGAGAAAACACACTAACAATGCCATGATTCCTAAGTAGGTACCCATCTTTGCTCAGTAATCTGTTGCGTCGGGACCTGAAACACCAGAGAAACAAACGTTAATATATTTCATGTCATGACTGAGCTCGTCAAAAAATGGCACTTCCACGAATCACTTTGACACGATTCTAAACTCTCCTACTGCGTTTTCATATTCTCGACAAAGATCGATTTTGAATTTTTTATTGGTAAAAACTGGACGAGCATTTTCTTCTAAAAGAGAATTCAGGACTAGATTTAAGGGTCGTTGGAATCGGATCGATTTATCAAGAAACATCAAGGTCCCATTTCCGGTGGCGAACGGTCCCATTGCTGAATCGAAGCCGATCGAGGCAATGAATGAAATTAATGTGCAATTTACTCGAAGCCTGGATTAAGATCGGCGAGCGATTAACGACTGATCGAACGAGAAGGCCGCGTTTCGATGATCGATATCTCGCGTGCACGCGAAATCGCATTAACCGACGCATCCGAACGACACCGTGTACCTTGTTATTATAACTGTATCGCAAGATGCATCGCAGCAGATATCAAATGCACAACCAATCATGCACGCGGCTATTAGCGTGGCCATTTTTGTTAGTCGCGAGATGAGGATGATGTGATTCGTCATGCTGAATCCTAGGAGAGAAATGTTTTTCGAGATGATCTCGACAGACTGCGAATCTCTGTGCAAAATGTTTGCATAATTGCAAAAACCAGGAGCTAAATAGAAATACAGATGAGCATAGTAGAACAGTGTTATTAAATTCTTCTGGTATTTTTACTGCTTCACCTGGACAATTTAATCATTAATTGCATAAAATTCGCAGTCTTCCGAAGCTCGAATAAAACAAAGAACGTGTCGTTTATGGCGTTCGCATTAAAAATCAACTTTTAGAGACTTCCGTGATTTCTTCTGCATATTTATGTAGTTTCTGAAAAGAAAACAGTTCTATGATACAGGCTGTTCGATAGAGTTGAAGGTGGTTTCACAGGCGAATTGATTAAAAAAACCAAGATTGCTGCGACGAAATCTTTAAAGACGATCGATTTGGATCGAGATCGATAAACGAATCGTCCTGCCCCGCAAAATCTCCGCTACAAAAAAACCAGACGCACCAGATCATTCTAAAACTGGATTCTCAAGCGTGGCTACTCCAACAAAACATTCCCGGCCGAAAACAAAAAAAGGAAGAGTGTGGTCCAACCAAAAACAGGAAAAAGATCTCGCAGAAACAAAACAATAAACTGCAAGTGTTAATCGGTGGGGGAAACACAAACCGGGTCGTGTTCGTTACGACCACGGCGTTAGTAACAAGTTTCAGCAACAAAAAAAAAATTAAATAAATAAAATAAAATAACTTTCGGAAAAACAAAAAGAGATGGAGATATATTCCGGATGATGGCTGACAGGATCGATACACTTGCGGCGACTAAAGATTGTACGTAATTGGAACACGTTGGTATGGTTGTGACCAACACAAAATATTGATGACGTGTGCGAAATGATACTCTGAGAAAAGAAAGGAAAAATGAAGCAGTTTCGTGCGAGACACCCTGGTGCGTGTGATCGATGGCTTTTAGCTTTTATTTTGTTCTACTTGCTGCGAGTATGAAGTCAGTCAGGAATTTGTGGGACAGATTTTATCGATACTGTCTTATATATGTTTTATATATTTGTTTTTTCTATATATATTTATTCTTGTGATTCTTCACACCGTTATGATCGTTATGACCATTATACCCTTTTTACTCCTATGACCTTTATGACCTCTGATACTCTTATAGTCCTTATGGCCTTATGAGATTCATCTAATTTTCATGATCATTATGATCCTGATGACTTTTGTAATTGTTATGAGCCTTATGGTACTTATGATCCTCTTAAGATTCTAATGTTTTTCGCAACGTTAATACACTTTATGACCCATACGATCTTCGTGATCTTCTCATAATTCTTAGAAACCTCACAATCTTCACGTTCTCTCTCATCATTCCATTTGCCGCAATTCTTCCAATTCCGACCCTTCGATCACTATAATTCTCCCATTAACACTCCAAATCATAAAAATCCATCACACCACAGAGTGTCTCCCACAAAATGGCTCCCTCGAGGCAAGAGGTCCGCGATCGACTCCGACCTAGAAATGCATATACAGGAGAAAGAAGAAAGAGAGAAACAAACAAACAAACAATAAAAAAACAGAGAGAGAAAAATAGAGCAATGACCAAATAATAAACAAAAAAACAAAAGGAACGTGTATCAAAATTAAATACGCAAGACTCGTAAAGAAAAAAGAACCAACAGGAAAAAAGAGAAAGAAAAAGGAAAAACTATATAAACAAAGAAAAGTAAAGAGCGATACAGATGAGCATTACATGGAAACGATATGTACCGATAGAAAAAAAAACCACGTAGCCTGTAGCCCCCCCGGGCCTAGTCAGCCCAGTGTTGCGAATGCTAGAGAAAATGTTGCGCGAGGCTCGTTCCGTGGACCTCAATCTGCCCCGGGCCATCAGCAACGCTCGGTTCTCAGGTTCACGTAGGACATGGGATTTGAGGATACCTTGGGGGAATCGTTATTGATCTTCCTTTGCTGCAAGGTTCGGGGAACGCTCTTCGTGCTCCTGATCCTTGGACAGAGCACGTTCACTTTGTAGGACCACGGTGGTCTTCTGCTTTCCAGGACCTTGAAGGCCAGGGACGGGACGACGTCGTGATCACCGGACACAGGGGGCTTGCTGGTCTTCCAGGCTTGGTAGTAGGGGTCCTCTTTGCAGGCGACTCGATCCTGCCGAGTTAGAGGATGCCCAGCACGGTGCTCTTCCTGTTGATCATTAGTTACATGTGTCCTGAGCGTGTTCGAGCCCACTTCAGAGTCTTGCAGCCTCCAGGACTGCTCGCAGCTGGGCGAGTACTCCGGCGAAGTTAGTCCACTCGAGTAATTAGAGCAATAACTTTCGTCATAGTTGAATCCGTTGTTCTTCAGCGGCAGGCTCAGCTGCTGCCTTCTCGAAGAAAAGTCCTCAGGTTTTATAGAATCCTCCGGTAAGACTGAATCATCGTTCAGCAGCCTAAAGAGTCGCGAATGCGTCTGCGTCCTCTGGTACTTCCTCATGTTCCTAGTAGACGTGCACTCGGAGTCCGTGTCCACTTCGGAGATCATCCTGCTCATATCCGAAGTAACGCCACTGTCCTCGTCGTCCGTTTCCTCGCGAGAGTTCTGCACGCTCAGCAGGTGCGTCGGTTCTCTCGTCGTCCTCTCTTCGCCCAGCTTCCTCGAGGAGTCAACCGCGGTGTCCATCGTCTCAATAATCCTCTCCGTACTCGAGTAATCGTTGCTGGAGTCCGAGCCGTTGCACGCGGAGACTACCACCTCCGGCTTCAGGACGTTCTTGTTGAAGTCCCGGGGCTCCGATCGATCCTCGATCACCGTCTCCCTGCTGATCGTAGAGCTGTCCTCGTTCGACGTGATCGTGCTGGTGCTGAGCGAGCAGTCCTCCTCTTTTCTTGAACTCCTCCTCTTGATCGTAAACTCTGTCTCCACCGTCTCCTCGCAGTTGATGCGACCCAACCTGGTCGGGATCTTCCTCAGAGTAAAGTTGACATGAGGAACCACTGGGTCCTCTTGCTGCTCTACGACATCTTCCTTGATTCTATCAGCTATGGTGCTCTTTGTTGATTGCTGGGTTCTTCGTTTGCCGTCGGACAAATCTCTCCTAACAGTGAAATCTGCGCAAGTGTCGTTGTTCACCTGGAAATTAGCTGACACTTCAACGGACTGAGCCTTCTGCTCCTGGCTTTTCGTAGAGAACTTCACTTCCTCCTTGCCGCTGACTCTCTCAGGCTTGATGGTGCTATCCCCTACGATCACTGTAGTCACATCCTCGTTGTTTTCTGACACGGAGAACTTGAATCTCAACGGCAGGCTCACGCTAACTGTGGTGTCATCAGTTTCGTCGGGAGGATCGTCCGTCGCCTCGAACGCCGTTTCACTCCGATCCTTGAACTTCCTTGCATCTTGAGACCTAGTACCCTCAAAGTCTTGCTCCGCGTCTTCGTAGATCACGCTCAACTGATGAGGAACCGTGATGTCATTTTCCTCCGCTTCATTGATCCTTCCATTGTCCTCGATACTTCCATCCGCAGAGGATTTCGAATCTTCTTTGCCAATCCTCTCCTGATCTTTCTCCGTTCTACCGTGAGGATTCAGACCAGTGGAGTAAGCCAAGTAGGAATCCGAGTCCTCGCTGTCCGAGGACGTATCCCTGGAATTGTGGTCGCTACAGCTCTTGGAAGATTCGATGATGGACTCCATCTGGGATTCGGAGTCTGTCGACTCACTGGAATCACTGGTGTCTATGTACGTGTAGTTAGGCACGGGGACATTCAAGCTAGCTGTTGCTCGCTTGTTGTCTGTTGAAGACTCCTGAATCCCCTCGACAACGATAGCCTCGGGGATCTCCTCCTCGTCGGTTATGTTCATCGCGGTGGTACAGTCGCTGTCCTTGCTGTTGCTGCTGTCGGTCCTTGACACGTTGTTCACTCTGTCCCATTGAGTCGAACCGTTTATGTCCTTTGAGCTGTCGTTAATGGTGTTACTCTCGCGGCTTCTGATATCGTCGCTCATGTTCTCCTGAATCTTGTCATCTTGACTCTTCAACGCAGGTTCCACGACAATTGCACCAATGTTACCTTGCTCGGAAAGATGATTGCTACCCTGCAAAGGAACCGGGATGACGTAAGAAGGAGGACAAGGGTAAGGTGTCTTGTCGCTGCTGGTCCCAGGGTAGCCCGAGTAGTTCTGATTGTAAATCGGGAAGTACACGTAGGCTGTGTTGTCAGGATGATAGGGGTAGGAGTCGTTCGGATAGGGCAGCGGGTAGTAACCCCACCAGGTACCTTCAGGAGCCCAAAATGATGGACAAGGGGTAAGGACAACCGGCTGCTGATTGCCCGGAACGTTATTCTCGGTTTGGCAGGTGTAATCTGCTTGACGATTTTCTTGCGTGGCTACAACAAACAGCACAATGCATTCAAACAACAAGTTCTCAGCTGTTCCGATCTTCGGGTGTCGGTGTGCTTCTGCATTCCCTGTTTTATGATATCGTACCCCCGATCCTTGAATCCCACCCACAACGTTCTCCGTCCCCGTTCCCGACCGTTTCTACTGTCTAGGGTGTTTTCAAGGGGTTTTAGACACTTTGCCACCACGGTAGACATTCGTGAAGCAATTAGGATTCAGGATCTTCTGCAGAGGAAGTTCTCTAACAACTTGCCCCTTGATATTGAATCTGACTAAATGTTTCTGTTGTTTAGTATATTTACCAAGTATTTCTATTGTTCGTTCCTTTTACGTCGAAACACAATTGACTCCGGATTTTACGAGTCTGTGACAAGAATGAACAGGTGAAATATTAAAAAATGAAAATATCAGAAGAATCTATAAGAATTCTATTTATAACATAATGTATAATCACATTTATTTGTCATAAATTCGTAAAATCCACAGTCAAATACATAACATAAACAGTACATAAATACATAAACACAAATACATACTGAAGTAAATGCATTACAGAACAGAAACATTCAGTCAAACACGATATTAAAAGGCAAGGGGTTAGAGGCTATAATAGTGTTTTTAAAGTGTTTTGATATTATTTTGAACCTGGTATGATTATTAACACTTTATCTACTGGAAGCCGATTAATAGGATTTTCAATAATTGTGCTATTCCAAATGGAAGCTTAAAAATCTTCTTTCACACAACAATCTCAAACGGAATTATTAGATTACGTTATTGAGCATGAGTTGTTGGTTATGATTGGAATCTCTGTTGCTGTTGAAAGTTCTATTAAAATTGACTTCCAAAAATTATGAAATAATCGCCGGCAAATAATGTGTTGAGATGGAAAATAAATTTTTAATTAATTCATAGCTGTTGAAATTGAGATTTTTATTTTTATTTAAATAGTCTAGATTAATTTAGCCATTGGACTAGAAATGGGTATACAATAAGTGTAAATTTTCTTTTTCATATAGAAGTAATTTGAATTATGCTAAACATTATAAGGTGAGGGGAGTGAAATGCTTGTTCAAGAGGGGGACACGAGGCAAACGTCTAACGTGGAAGCACTTCCGGCAGCTAAAAAACCGACAGACAAACGAGGATAAGACATCCGACGGCGAATATAAGCGACGTGTAGTTTCGAACGGTTACGAGAAAAGAAAACGTGTGATCCTGTGTTCAAAGGAAACCATCGAAAATTTCGGGAACGCGGTAACCAGCTCGACGAAACAGAGAAGGAAGACATGCTCTCGCGATAAACAGCTATTCTGGACGGAAGTCTCTTTTGTCGAGGAATCGTTCTTTATTGTCTAACAGTACCCTGCTGTGAAAGCAGGACATTTAGCAGGATTAATGGCCGGCTCTTGCGTCGACAAAATTGTATTTAATTGTTAACTGTGAAAAAAACACTGGCCGGCTCCTTCGGAAATCTTGCATTTAAATAGCGAACGATGCAGCGATGATCGACTGTTTGCTAACAAAATAATTGAACTGCTTTCCCCGATTCAAAGATCGACTTTCTGACGAAGATTGAAGATCTTTTATCGAAGAGCAGCAGAGAGTCGCCGCCTCGACGCCATGTGTCCTGTGTATCGGAGTCCAAAATAATATTCGTATCCAGATACATGCAAACGACCGCTTGTAATTATTGAAATCGTCAATCATCAGCGACAGTGAACACGTGAAATCATTAATAGAACATGCAACATTCCCGGTTAAGTACCCAGTCCATTCGTAACTCTCCATACGTCCGCCATATTCATTTTTAAAGTCAACTACATTGTTCATCGATTGTTTCTATACCGTTCGATACAGTCTTTGAACACGGTTCGAACAATGAAAACTTGGAATCGGCTCGTTGACCGATTGAACACAATTTTTCGTATCTACGGGAGGTTGTTGCATGCAAAATGACCGACTTCCGATCATACTTTCGTCGATAGAAGTGTACTTTATAGCCTAATAATTAATTTAGACAGCTCGGAATCTATTCGAATTCGTTGGAGAACTTGAAGGAAACAATTTAGCACAATAGAAATTCTTTTAAAAGGATTTTCAGAAGAAATTCTTTTTGAAGCATAGCGATTTATTCTAAGAATCATGAAAATGCAAGAATCTGCATGAAAAATCAGCTTTGCAACATAGTATTCTGTTCTATAGTTTTTATTTCAGCACAACACTTATTAAATCAAGCACAAATCACCGAATTAATTTAGAATAAAATTCAAGAGGTCTCAGAATTTGTTTATTGACACATTGACTGTCGTGACAATTATTCAACAAAGCTTTATTCATTAATTTTTAACGCGATATATTCAAGTGAATAATATTTAATCAGGATTTTAAGCCTCCAGAATAATTAAAGAAGAATTTAACGATAATAATCGATTTTATCCTGCAGTTTCGGTTTCGTTAATTCTTATATTGAATTGACAGTTAATGTGTTTAATAAGACCAAGAATCGGCCAATTCATGTGCAACGACCGGACACTCGTTCATCAAGCTTCTACAATTGAAATTGCACATTACAATGATTTTTGCCTCCGTTCGAACGGACTTCTCGCTGAGAAATGGGATTTCTGGGACGCGTCTGAAGGTGTCTGATCAGATTCTGTTGCTCGCACACCCCGGAAATCGACCTGAACACACGCCAAGGAATTTTCGTTTATTCCTGTGAACACAGGATTCGGGAATGTCCCAGCGACGGCACGCAGTCATTTGCTACATCAGTATTTTTAATCGTTCATTAGAATGGTGAGAGAGAGTGAGAGTGAGAGTGAGAGAGAGAGAGAGAGAGAGAGAGAGAGAGAGAGAAAGTGTGAGTGAGAGAGAGAGAGAGAGAGAGAGAGAGAGAGAGAGAGAGAAAGAGAAAGAGAGAGAGAGCGAGAAAGTGAGAGTGAGAGTGAGAGAATGAGAAATTGAGAGTGAGAGAGACAGAGTAAGAGAGTGAGACGCTTGTCACTGAACAATTAATGATACAAGTGGTCAATAAAAGCGTATTTGCGATTAATCTGATGGACGAGTAGCGTGTTTGGTATTCTCTGCGTGAATTGCGTGTACGCACCTGCCAAAAAGTATTCGATCAAACTAACAAATATCAAAATCTACAATTAAGTAGAAAACAAATTAATTAATCTCTTCCTACATATAGGGAATGATTCAAAAATGTTTTGTAATACCGAAGGAGAAAATTATATATTGTCTTGAAAAAAGGTTTGCAATCAAATCTGAGCGTTCAATAACTTTTTATCCAAATGTTTCAAATGTTCTAATATTTTCTCGTAGTGTATGAATTTTATAATAATTATTATTACTGATTTTTTCCATGTGTTTCAAATGTTCTAATATTTTCTCGTAATGTATGAATTTTGTTATAATTATTATTACTGAACGATGAATAGTATATTCTGTCATATTCTGAAGGTAAAAGGACAAGAGAATTCAACGTGTACGCTTAAGTAATTCTTGTAATAATTGTATTTAAAATTCTGATCGAATATTTCCCGTCAGGAGTAATACGTCCGATGGATACCACCGATACATGTCGGGATGATTGGATGACGTTGCGACTTCATTTGCAAGGCTACTCACCGACGCTTTCTGGCGCAGTCATCGCTTGTAATATCCTGAAGGACTTCGAGGGAATCGCGCTACCCATGTATTTCTTTGGTTCTGGGGCCTGTTGCTCGCTCGGCGGCAGGTTCGCTTGTGTTTCCTCTGAAACATTCCCAAATCCAATGAGTATTGACCGATTCAAACCGTAGAAAAATCACTTGATGATTCAAAATAAAATCGGCGCGAAAATTCAATTTTATAAAATGTAATCTGTCATTTGATGCGAAAAGGAACCCGCTCCGAATTAAAAGTGTAGTTCTCATTGTTTAATATCATGCATTATTTGAAGATATTAAATGTCTTTTTAAATGTCTTTAATGGTCACTTGCTATTCTTTCCTCCATTTTGACACAAGAAGGGGTGGCCTCAGGCTTTAAATTTGTTATATTCTATGTATCTAAACATTTTTATTCATCGACACAGTAAGACAGAATATCAGTTGATCATAAATTTACAGCAAGATTCAGACGACACTTACCGAAAGTCTTTGAATTCCTGTTCTGTCTCTTGTTAATGGCGGCCTGCTGTCGCGGTGCTACAATGTGAATACATTTCAACAAACATGATTAATCAACACTCGTTATAGAGCTCCCCTACGTTGATTAACTAACAGCTTGTAACTAATACCCAAATTTACTAAATCCAATTCAATCCTATACGAAAATCAAAATCAACTTTATCGAAAGAACAAATTCGTGAATCTTTATTAACAATAAATCTACCGGGTCCTGCTCGACAGAATTTGCAAAAAGGTCACTCACTGGACGCAACAGGGACATCGCCAGAGTCAGTCATAGTTTGCAAATAGCGAAAGGCTCTGGACGGGATCGCCGAGCCACGATATCTTGGATCCTCTTCGTAGTGAAGCGTGTTTTCGTTGTCAACTGGAAAATGACAAACCTCTGAAGTCAAACCACTAAACTAGAATCTGAAGAAATCCTAGAACCAGCATCTTAGAAAGTTCCTGTACCTTGTTCTTTGAATTTGTTCATCAAAATCCTGTCGTCATCTAGCAATTGAAGCTTGCGAAGTTGTTCAGGATCGAAGTCGTTCGTTGAATCTGTGTCTGTGATTTTCTGGAGCACGCGGAACGATCGTGACTGGACCGGCCCTGAATCTTGAACTACAATTGGTCCACGTTGTGGTATCCTGTGCAGAATTAAATCGTATATATCCTCTAATTAAATCATAACCGTTAGACAAGGTATTTTATGCTAAAAATTTATTTATGACGAAAGTGAGTAGATGTAATTTAAAACAGAAAAAACATTAGAAGAATTTAAAAATACTGTTATATTATTTTCGACTTATTAAATATATTAAGAAAGAAAATAACTTTCTATTTTACTCCAGTTTGTTGCAATTCAGATAGAAAGTTTTTATTTAGCATGAAGATAGTAATGGGGAATAGAGACTTACACTTTCACGGTCTGGCTCTCAGCACCTTGACCATTGTTCCTGACAATCATAGCAGGCTGCGAGTACGAAGAGTTGGGTGCAGGTCCTCCGAAAGGCTTCTTGTCGCTACCTTCTACCATGATGGGTATGATGTAAGCTCCTCCAGACGATGGTGCAGGTTGAGAGCTGTTCACCGGCTGCTTTTGCACCTGGTTCTGCACCTGGTTCTGAACCTGGTTCTGATTTGATTGCTGTCCCCATCGTTGCTGATGGTGAGGACTCGGTTGCTTGAACTGGTGGTGACCTGGCTCCCGTTTCACGTCAAACACGGACGGCCTGTCCTCGATCTAAAAGACACCAATCGATTGCAACTCAATCAAATATTAACAGATAATAGATCAGTGCAAAATGAACTATTGGTTTCACCGAGTCCATCTCTATCGACACAGATCGCGATAAATCCCAGAATTCCTTTCTGTGCATCGAGGATGATTGCCCAAAGGCATACAAAAATTATCACGGCTCGAAATCGCAATGCGAAAAGAATTTTCCACTTTCGTTGCACGGTTTTCAAGAATGAGAACCATAAAGTGGCGAAACGAGCAAAACCGAAACCAAGATGGCCGACTTACGCGGATCGGTATCACGCGTTCCTGCGTCTGTGGACTGGCTATCTGAGACACCGGTGGACTAGAATACGGTCGTTTCTGTTGCTGTTGAACAAACGGTTGAGGCTGTGGGTTCTGGTAAGGTTGAGATTGCTGAGGCAACGGCGACTGCTGAGCTGGTTGCCATTGTGGTTGAGCAGACTGTGGCGTTGGCGGACTTTGCTGGACCGTATAAACCGGCAGTGACACTGGACTTTCCGGTGACGAGCTTTGTTTGTTCGCATTCGGACGTTTCGCCCATTCAGGCAATTCCTCTTGGGGTTTGTTTTTGTTCTGCAGCCAGGGCGTCGGCGCTTTTGCTAGGGTCACCTGGGTAGGAGTGCTGGGACTTTCTGGGCTACCTGGTTGCACGGCTGTCGTCACCAGCGGTACCATTTTCGTCTCCACCTTCGTCACCGGTTTTACTACTTCCGGTTGAGTCTCTGAAACTGAAATGAGAGATGTCAGCTTATTGATGCTGTAAGTTTACAAAACAATTGGATTTGGGAAGGGGTTTTTAAAGAGGTAGCAAAGAGATTGGAGAAGGGCTCAAAAGGTGTTTAAAAGGGGTTTAAAAGGGCTATAAAAGGGCTATAAAAGGGATATAAAAGAGATATAAAAGGGGTTTAAAAGGGGTTTAAAAGGGGTTTAAAAGGGGTTTCAGAGAGATTGAAAAGGGGTTCATAAGGGGTTTAAAGGGAGATTTAAAAGAGGTGGCAAAGAGATTAAAAAGGTGTTCAAAAAGGGTTTAAAAGGGGTAGCAAAGAAATTGACAAAAGGTTATAAAAGAGTTTAGAAAGGTAACAAAGATATTGAGAAGGGGTTCAGAAGGAGGTTAAAAGTAGGGATTTCGCGTGTATTGAAAGTAACGCATACCCGTGTATTATCCGCGTACTTCGATACACGTGTACTCGTGTATTATCTGTGTATTTCGATACACGTGTACATGTTTACTTCAGTACTCGTGTATCCGTGTTTAGAGAAGTACACGGATTAAAATACGGATATATATTAGTATACGTGAACACGTGTATCCTCAATACACGTCCAAAACCGTGATCTCTAATTACAAGGTTTAGCAAAGAGGTTGAAGAGGTGATCAAAAAAGGTTTAAACGAGCTAGTAAAACGATTCAAAAGGGGTTTAATAAGGGTTTAAAAGGGGTAGCAAAGAGATTGAAAAGGAGTTTAAAAGGGGAGCAAAAAGATTTAAATGGATCCCGAAACGGGTTCAAATAGAGTATAAAAGAGGGAGAAAATTAACGCAAATAAAAAAGAGGGAGAAAATTAACGCAAATCGCAAAAAACCGCTCACCAATGGACGGGGTCCTATTGACAGTCGGCGTGGGCGGTGTCCTGTTGACAGCGGGTGTCGTGGGCGTTCTATTTGCTGGTGGTGTCCTGTTCGCGGGGGGTTGTACTGGAATATTGGTGGGGAAGACAGGTATCGCCACCTGGGGCTGTACGAACAGGTTCTGAGCAGCAGTCGGAACAGATGCCGGTTTTTGTTCGAGCGCGGACTTCGGCGGACCCTCGATGCCTTCGTCGTTCGCGTTTTTCGCGACTCTGCGGGCCATTCGCGGACTGCGGATCTGCGAGAGGTCCAGCTTGCCGCCCATTCCTGGCGTGTACGTGAAAGGCTTCTTGTCCTTCGTCAGCATCGCGTTCTGAATAGCCGCAGGCGGCTCGTAGCCGTCGTTAGCCAGCTGCGGCCTCCTTATCGTTGGCGCCTGTAGTCGAAAGATAACACTCAGATCAAGGCTTTCGATGAAGTTAGTCGACTGTCGGTAATTCGCTCGCTAATTCATCAGAGCTGTGTTGATTGAGACTTTTTACCGTTTTTTGATTCGATTGTATTAAATGATTGCAAAAGTTTGTACTCAAGCTGTCAAATTTGAAAATAACGGATTTATTAATCAATCGATTGCGGATTTTATGGAAATATCAATAGTTGAAACACAAAATAGAAAAAAAACATCAGATGAATTTAATATTACTGGTAGATTATTTACAGCCTATTCAAATGACTAAGAAATCAATTTTTATGTAACTCCCCTTTCTTGCAATTGATACAGACAATTTTTATTTATTTAAAGACTCGAAGTTTTTCGGCAAGCGTCGTTAATTTCATGCAGAACAACTTCGCCGACACTTGCGTCTTATCTTTCAAGGCAACGAGTTGACAACTGTTGAATAATGGAACTGGATTTACTTCTAGAAGCCGTAAATCAATTTAACTAAGCAACAAAGCAACGTCTGATCACAAATTTTATATATTTATTCGATAAACCACGCAAGATTGAAATTCCTACACTTCGAAATAAAAAATAAAGAACAAGTTCTTGAAGTATGTTTCCGACTCTCCAAATAATATACATACTGAACTTCAACTTCACTGAACTCGGCTAATAGCAATGCACTAATTTGTACACTAAACGTTCCACACACCGACAGAAACCAACAATTTCAATTTTACTGTACTTGACAATTACTACTGCACTAATTGCTGCACTCTACATTAACGATAATTGCAATCCTACCGAACTCGACAAATACCAACGCACTAATCGACACACTCGTCGTTACGGCACACCGACAGGATAATTTTATTTTCACTGTTTCTTACCATCGTTTCCAGTTCGACCAACAAATTTAAAGAAACTGTTCGAATAATCGCGGAGCTAGTTTTTTTTTCCTGTTTATCGGAGCGTCACTCGATCCCATATATTTTCGATTTCACGGTGCATTCCTCGGCAACGGAGAAGAAAGAAATTTGAACCGGCACACAATCGTCTCGTGGCATACAATACTATACGTACGAGAAATCGGAGAACGAATTCTTTCCTCCTCGTCTGTTTACCCGAGCGCCAATTGTAACGCAAATATTTCCAATTTTACAGTGACAATCATTCGCACTAGTAACCGAACGGTCTTTCTTTCTCTTTCACGTTTTTTTGTGTTTACTCGCGGTGCCGTTTTTGAAAGGAGGACAATACTCGCTCGCGACGAATCGTGAAGGTAAACTGACGGTGCTGGACTCACCTCAACGGTGTTGATCCTCATGGCCGGCACCTGGCCAAGTACTGGAGGCGGGGGCGGTGGAGGTGGTGGCGCTGGACAAAGTCCTGGAACGATTAGCGATTTAGTGGAATGCTAACGAGAGCCACGGATATCTAATATGCCTCCCTTGTGCATTACGAACCGAGCAAAAAGGTGTTCGTAGGAATTCTTAGAGGACCATGCGTTTTAACGTTCTACAGAGAAAAGTCTTAAGGAGCAATTCTGAATCTTGAGGACATTTTTTCAGGAATTCTTATGAATTTTTTTCAGAAAAACTATTGCACCTTTTGCATACAGATTTTGCACGCTTAATTACTGGTATTCGACGTGCCTGTGTGATTTTTTAAACGTAAAAATAATCATAATTACACGAGTTGTATATTTTTTAATAGAGTACGTCTTGAAAAACATGGGTCGACGACTGCCATGATTCTAATGTTTCTACTGATCGGAAACAAAAAATCGAATTTGTTAATTAATCAGTATGAATGTAGTTATGGTCTGAACCAAAAGAAATTAATTATTAATTTTGACTTCCGATAATAATTTGATCTTGCATTCTTCGGACAGGCTTCTGCCGGTAGTAATCGCGGATCATAAATCCACAAGATCTGCAGTTTGCAAAGAATTTCCGCCTATCGTTGACCGACACTTCCGCTGTTTTCTATTGTTTTCTGGAGCAGACTTACCAGCCACTGGACCCTCCGAATTCCTGCAACAAAAAAATTCATAACTTGTTATTTATATTGAATTAAAAATCGTTGTTGTTAGACTTTATTTTTATCTGTTAAAATACAAATCAATCAAAGGTTATCTCTTTGTTTTTAATCCCATATATCTTACAGCTGTTTATTCAGCATGCAAGGCCATATATTATAATATTTATATAAAACTGCGGATTTTAAACATTTACAACGGGAATGAATAAATAAGCTATAAAACTCTGAATGAAGGCATTAAAATAATTGTAAAAAATTGCTGCACTACTTTCATCTTATTTGAATTACCAAAAGAAAATATACTAACTAATTTCAAAATTTTAAAAGTACTTTTAATTTACGTTCCTCACAATTGACTCAGAAAAATTTTATTCTCCATAAAATCGGCCGTCTACTTGTAATGAAGAGATTGCAGATTTTGTTCATTTATAAAAAAAATGCGTAGGTGCACTTTAAAATAGAAAAATATTACGAAAATTTAGGAATATAGGTGGGTTATTTTGAACTGTTTAAGATCACCGAAGAAAGGAAAAATTGTGTACTTGACTACTATTTTTCGCAATTAATAAACTAAATTGTTATTTTGCGTAAAGCTCTTATTTCGGCCGTTACTTCCGGTGACGCAGCCAGCCCCAGAACTATCCAACTATCAGGATCATCCGGAGGATCATCGATGACGCGTGAAACGATGTCATGCAAAGATATCCGGCGCGCGATTCAACTGCTCGCGTTTAGGTTTTGAACGGAAACGCATTCCACACTTATCTGTGGAACGCGTTGACTCACGTATCGGTATTTTCGTGCACCTACGTGAACCGTGTGTGCGGCAAAGACGCGTGTCTCTGCTCCAGTGAGCTCTGTTCTGTCGAAACCAGTCATTTCGATGACTTTACGATTGCGTCGCGTCGACGGATCGCGTTCCAATTAAAGTGTCGAGGACGTAACTCTTTTCGCCACGGGACACCGGAGTTGTCCGGCGAATTCCTTTCGAAGCATTCGAGAACCCTGCGACCTGCTCAACGAACCTCGACAGATCGTTGTTTTATTATTGTTTTAGCAGCACATGCTGTTGGAAACGTTTATTACTTCGTTGACCCTTATTCATCGTTTAGCCAACAATATTAATGTTGTTGGCCGTGATGTGATGACTAGACTGTAGACTTTATGAATTTATGGGAAAAATGAGTAGATGCAATTTAAGGACGTCGACATGTTCTTTTCAGTTTTATAACATTTTCAAAGAAAAGAAATTTGTGTTTGGCTCCGGCGACTTAGATCAGCTGTCTAGATTATCTGCGGGTCTTCATGCAAAATAAAAGTTGTCTAAATTAATTGCAAGACATAGGAACCAAATTGGAATTTATTTCTTTCTTTAGCGATTTTATTAAGTTATAAGAAATTATATTGATACTCTTAAATTCTTTTAAACTTTTTATTGTTCGAAATTACACCCACCAATTCGTATGGGTTCATGACTAATATGGGTAGGCGCAATTTGAAGCAGCGGACAAATTAAAAGAACTTAGGTACTTTAGTGTACCATGTTCGGCTTATTAAAATTATAAACACAAAAATGAGAATTGTATTTGGCATCTGTATCTTGCAATTATAATGCAAATATTTTGCATAAAGATCCGCAGTCTAGGAATGAGACTGGAGGAGTTGACAGTGGGCAATAATATTTCTCTGTGTTGATTAGTAAACTTACTCAACACTGAAGGTGGAGTCGTACTCAACATAGAACCACAAACACAACATGTTTTCTACTTCCAGCCTCTTTAAACGAAATGGTAATAAAAATTGATACTTTGACAACATCACACATTTTCATTTACTTCCTGCCACCCAGAACAAAATATTAAACATTGGCACTAACGAAGTACGTGTAGTAATTGATAAAATGAGGTTATCAATAAAACAGAGGATTGAATGAAGAAACACATTGTACTTCCAATTTCTCTGAACAAAGTGGTACAAATTGGCACTTTAACAGAATACCTGCAGTAAGAGGTTCTCAACAAAAAGGGAGAATTAATTGAAGAACGACCTTCACAAATCCGAAACTGAACATACTTTCAGTTCATTTCAGCCTGTCTAAACAAAATGGTAAAAATCGACACCGTTACAAATACCAGCAGTTCAATCACTGATAAAAAGAGGTCTCCGATAAAACACTATGTTGAATGAAGAAATACCTGATCCACAAGCGTGTTACGATCGTTTTTCAGCTTGTTAACGACTCGTGCTCGACCCTATGATTCCGAATTGATTTACAGGAGGCCACGGGTGCGAGCTACCGACCGCCGTCGTGTCTAAACTGCTTTTGGAGTTATCAAGGAACGAGCCTCGAATGGTAACCTACATTGTCACGACCGCGACTTATCTCGTGATGACTCGCTCCCGCTTCATTACCTAATCCCTTTTAAGGAAGCTCCCCAGGCCGATGGAAGGTTGCCCCGCTTAATTACCTCGGCAATCGTCGCTCGTAATCGGCGGGTGATCAATTGGTCTTCGTACCGCCGCATGCCGATCAATTTGGAAACAAAAACTACCAGGAGCGTTCCCAATCATTTTTTTGAGAGGCACAAATGTTACAGACAATATCCTCTCTTGACTGAGAAAATCTACAAATTGAAAGTAGTTGCTGGACGGTAAATTTTTATGCCAAACAAAAATATTCCACCTTGTTTTCTTTTTTAGAAGATTTAATAGGATGACATTGATGTCACAGTGTGTTCAGATACTTCCATGGTTTCATTATATTTATATATCACCTACTTGCTTTTGGCATCATTATCAAACACCATATTCTAGTAATTGCTCTTTTAATCCTTCTCAATCCTACAAATCCATTAAAATTCTGTTTAAATATTCTATGACAAAATTGGGCGTTTAAAGACAGATAAAAATTGTGCCCATGTTTAACTAAAGTGGCAGTCAATTGTTATCCTAATCATGCAGATTAGCGCGTCTTGGAGTGTTATAAGCGGCCAGGATCGATCCCCACGTCAAATCACTGGCAGGGGTTCAAGCCGATGGTCTTTTCCAATTTTTTTTTTCGAAACGAGCCGTCTTAGCCGCGATTGGTGGCATCGGAAAATATAAGACGGGCTTATTGGGCCCGCCGGGTGGTCCAGTAGTAGCTATTGTCATTTAAATGGCGTCTAAACCGAACATGTGGGTGTATCGTTTTCATAAAACTCGGCTCTCGCACTATATGGGCACTTTTTACGGTATCTCTCGTCGATCCTTTATTTGCTCTATTGCCAAGTAAATAAACTCTGTCATCGACGAGTTTAGCAGTCATCTCGAGATAAACGAGCTTAATCGGGCAATTCTTATTCTGAGATAATTTCAGAAGATATTACAGAAGACGACGTGACAATTAACAATACAAATGATGCGAAAGATATAAAAGCATTTTAAATTGGGCCCTAAATGTCTAAAAATTTTGCGCCGATAAACTGGGGGCAAGTTTTTAATCCTCAATAGTTTCAATATTCCAAATCAATACAATCTATTGCAGAGTTTCTAAACTTGTAGTCGATGAAAAATATAAAAGCCCAGGCTTCTATTACCCAAATTTTTTAAATTACAATACATAGAAGAAAAATAATTCTGTACTGTGTCCTAGATGTTTAAAGATTACAAAATTCACGAGGATGAGAAAGGTGCCATGTTGAATCGTTGGTAGTATCCAACTTCCAAATTAGTGGACTCTGTTCCACAGTGTTTAAAACTAATTATATTATTAATACTAGTGATAGAAATTGTAAAATCGATTTAAGAGAAGATCTAGTTGCAGACGATGGATGATCTGCTTCTATTTTTCTGAAAATTTGAAAATCCAGTTCACTTGTATGACGAAAAAGAAAGAACCTAGCTTTTCTACAACACGATGAGAAGAGTTTCTCAACAGTCTTTCTGGAACCGAGATTTCCTTTTCGCACAGATTTTCGCCAACACAGCTCGCGTATTCAATACCACGCGATACGTCCGTGACACGAAAAGTGGCCAGCGGTTATTTCACTGATGAAACGCCGTTTAGTTACGATTGTGATGATCCGCTATTTAAAGAGTTGGTATTTTTACAACGGTTTCAAGGAGCTGCTACTATCTTCTTAATATTGATAGGCCTCTATTTTTACAATTCGCACTGTCCAGGGTGTTCACCAATTTGTTGGGTGATCGAACTTCTTAATACCGTCGTGAGTCTCTCCTCGCTGCGACACAGAGAGCAACGAAGATTGATCGGACATTTAGTAGAAGACGACGGAAATGAATTGTAAGATTAGAACAATACTATTGGACAACAGACGTGTAGTCTGCGCGAAAGTCCGGTTTTAATAATAGAATTTTGAAGGAGAACTTTTACTCCGACGTGCCGGGTTCGCGGCACGTGTCGTACGATTTACGAGACCTACACTGAAAACTTGGAGGTTTCCGGAATATTCTGCGGTGGAAGATTGGAACGGAATAGAAGACGAGGAGACAAAGTAGAATAGGTTGTCTTTGAGTGGAATTGAACGGACGGACGGACGGACAGTCGTCCATTTCTACTAATGTGCGCTATAGTCTATTTGACTTACGGTCTTCTGTTTCTACCTATTTTGTTTTCTACTTATAGAGCTTTCTGTGCCCATATACTCTTTTCTTTCATATTTCTTTCTAAGCTTTACTCGATTTTTACACTCTTCTATTTATATTCTTCTCTGGACTCGTGTCCGTTCTTTTTTCTACTGATACACTTTTCGTAACTTGTGCACTCTTCTCTTTCTATTCATACACTATTCTCGGCCCGTATGATCTACTATTTCTAATCATACATTTTTCTAGACTCGTAGATTCTACTGTTTCTTACTTCATCATTTTATTTTCTGCGCGTATACTTTCTACATCTTTCTACATCTACGGCTTTCTACATCTACAGCTTTCTACTGACATACTCTTCCCTTTCTACTCTTATATACTCTTTTTATTTTTGCTTCTATAGTTCTCACTCTCTCAATTTATTTATGCCAATGTTGATACGACTTACAATTATATTTTCTTCTTGCTCTTTCTCTTTCGACTACTCCCCACTTTCACCTCTTTCTTTCCAACTAAAATTTTCTGACGAATTACACGAACTACAAGCGGCATATAAAACGGTTCTCCGATCCTCCACTAATTTTAACATCGAATCAGCGACGGGTGACGTCATTATTATCGATGGTGGAACGGTGAATCGTAATTCACCACGGGCGGCCGACTTTCTCGGAAAACCCATCGAACATTTCTACACCACGTTCGTATGAAAAACGAGAGAACCCGAGGGAAACACGATCCGTTGGATCAAATAAACGCTGACCACCGTAGATCCTCACATTTGCCATCCGAGGAAAATCTACCAAATTCCTGCTATAATTATTGTATTGTGTCAATTGTTATAGATTGTCGCAGTCATAGTATCGAGTGGGAAAACCGTTCAAATTATTTCGAACATTTACACTCTTTTTTTGTTCAACCACAAAATATTTTACCTTCTGAAAAAAACATTTATCGTGTTATATATACATATATATATATATAATATATATATATTATATATATATATACATATTTATCGTGTTTTTTCAGAAGGTAAAATATTTTGTGGTTGAACAAAAAAAGAGTGTAAATGTTCGAAATAATTTGAACGGTGTTCCCACTCGATACTATGACTGCGACAATCTATTTGAAAAAAATGAAAGAGGAAAAAGTAATACTGTTTTCTGCAAGCAACGTAATGGCGTATGTAATTTTTTTGCATTTGCACTATTTTCATGGAAATGTCGGTGACCTACAATTTTTGTAAATGGAATGCTATATATTTTTTTATACCATATGAAAGCGTGTGTCATGACAAATTCATTCGTATGCGACACAATGAACTGCAAGATCGTACAAGGTCAAAAATGGAAGAAACATTTTGAACATTTCGTACTAATGCGTTTACAAATACATATACTTTATTGACGAGGCTATAGAAAATGTTCAATATGCTTCCTCGTGCATGACTACATATTTCGGCTCTATTAATTACATTCATGTTAGCTTCTTCTAACGTTGTACGAAATATTAATGCACACGATTGCGTTAGTTTCCTTTGCAAATCGTTTACATTTCTGGGCGTTGTGTATCGTGAATGTTATCTTTACGAAATGTTTACGTACGAAATATTCAAAATTTTCCTGCCATTTCTGACCTTGTATGACTTTGAAGGTCATTGTGTTGTATACGAATAAATTTGTCTTGAGTCACGCTTTCATATGATATAAAAAAATATATAGCATTTCATTTAAAAAATTGAAGGTTACCTTCATTTCTACGAAAATAGTGCAAACATAAGAAAATTACATACGCCATTATGTTACTTACCAAAAACAGTATTACCTTTCCCTCTATCATTTTTTTCTAGTATTTATTAATATTTATTATTTGCAGGAAAAACGCTGGTTAGTAATAGCGTGAACACCCTGTATATTATATATATATATTTAATCTTAACCTTCTCTGCGTGCAGATGGAAGTAACACGATAAATGAAACGGATCATTTATGTTTGGTAATTTTATCGATTGACACATTTGGTAGATCATCTGAGATCACGAAATATGCCGTCATCGTAGACAAACAGTATTTCAATAATGACATGTCGTATGAATAAATATTGTGTAAAAAATGAGAATTTGCTTCCGAACGCCATTTTTACGGAAAGTAAAACCAGGGTCGAATGAAAAAAATCCATATTTTCGATTTATTTTCTCATGCAGAATCACCCCATCAAATACAATTCATAGTATTTCGAGAATTCATCAAACAAAATACTATGTTAAAAACTTCTTCTAACCAATAAAATATTTTATATTTAAAAGTGCACGTACGATTTCAAATAAAACAGAGTATCGACTATTTGGAATAATATTTTACCCAGCTCTGTCCAGGGCTGATAAACCGGTTCTCTTTCGTTCTTCGAGGAACACACTAATTTTATAAAATGTTGTATGAGAACAATGTCGGTTCAATGAGGATTTGTTTTTTGGAGAAATGAAACAAGACCAGTGGAGCGACGAGTTTGTGGGTCCACAGGTCGATTGGAATTTGGCATAGTGTCGGGTCACATTGATCAGGACACCGTCAGGTGTGTCTTCACCTCCGCGGAAAAACCGTGCGACGTCGAAGCCCCTAAAAATAAAATAATCGGAAGCATTTTGTGCGCAGGTCGGCCCGCTCTAAATTTAACTACGCCTCGCGTATCTACCTAAATACACTTGTACAAGCCACGGCAACCCGCGTTGGCTGGGTTCCGAGCATCGCGACACCGTCGCGCCTTCGATTCGCTGTGAAAGTACAGCTTTCGCAGGGGATCTGATCCTCTTCCACTCTGGACAACTCCATGATACCCTTCTCCAAAAAGAAAATCAACCTAACGTTAGGTCAACCCTCTTTCACTCTACAATTTTTTATTTGAGTTCTCCATCTAAATTGATTACGAAGTCTCATTGCCGTATCACTGGTTCGATATTGAGATCTCATAAAATTATTAAATACGTTCTTAGGTGACTGTACAATTTTTATAATCCAGTCGTCGTATAATTACATCCGTGTCTTTAATTAGCGTTTTCATTTCCACGCATGATGGCTTAGTTTTACAGGTTAAATGAATCCAAGAAGATTCAGAAGAATGCACTAGTTTTCTAAATTGTGTACCGTGTACGAAGTTAAATGACACCAATTTTTAACGGAAGGCAAATACGATCCGAAACGTGTCCTAAGAAATGTCCATAGATCCCTCAAGGGATGAAAATGTCTCGGATTATCAAAGTAGTTCAAGAGAAGTTAAAACAATGCAATAGTTTTCGAAATTGTCTATAGTGTACAAATATAAACATGAAGCAAAGAGGATCCAATAGAGGTCCTCAAAAGTATCCACAGATCCTTCAGGGAATTAAATATTGTTTGTCAAGAAGGTCCAAGAGAATCTAAAATAATACACTAATTTTCTAGATTGATTAGAGCGAACCGAGTTAAATGGCACCAATTCTAAAGAGGAGACAAAGAGGATCCCATAAAGGTGCCCTGACACGTTTCCATAGTTCCCTTGGAGAATAAAAAATACGTGGTCCAAGAAAATTCAATAGACTGCACTATAATAATAAAGAATGCACAATATCATCGTCTATATTCATTAAGACGTTAATAAACTTTAATCTTGAAGGGTCCAAGGGAAATCCCAATAAAAATCGAAGGGGGATCCAGGAGATTCACAATTTTTAACCCTTTGTACTAGAGTGGTGATTCTGAGTCACCATTAAATGTTGAAATACACTATTCAAAATATTTTTCACATTGTTAAATTTGTTTGCATCTAATAAATTATTAAATATTTAAACATTGTACGAGTAAATTGCATCAGTTTCATATGCATACAGTGAAAAGAATCAGATAGAATTTAAATATTGTAAGTCGGAAGAAATGTTTGGTTTTAAAGCTCAAATAGTTCCGACTGCAAGGTGTTAACATAATGAGTCGGAAAAATGTACAAATCTTCTAAATTACCTATAGTTTAACGAGACGAAAGGTACCGATTCTAAACAGGAAGCAAAGAGGATCCAATAAAGGTGCTTTCAAAAATGTCCATATATCCCATAGGGGTTCAAGAATACAAGGTTCAAAAAGATTCAAAAGATTGCATCACAATCATAAACAATACACAATGTAATAGATTGCCTATAATCTGCCGGTGTTAATAAACTTTAATCTTTAAGGGTATAACAGAAATCCGATAAAAATCGAATAAGGATCCAGGAGGGTCCAAAAATGGTTCCAACTTCTCCCACACCATCTTTCAGCGTGCGATTCGAATTTCCACAAAAAAATCGTGGTTGTCCATATATGTTATTAATTAGAGTTCATACTGTACTACTCTGTGGATGTGAAGATCGGTTCGAAAACTTGTCGTTTGTTGAACGTTGAACCGTTCGGTCAAGTCGTCGTCGAAGATGCCCGCGATAGACGCACCGTTAAAAATACACCGCGTCGACCGGGCCGCCGCGGCACGTGGCAATGAACAATTTTCTTGTACCCCCTCGATCAAGGGGTCGTTCACACCTGCGAATTTTCCTGATGACGAGGCGTCCGAGACTCGACCACACGTCATACGACAACCACGACAACGACGACGACGTTTCGATCGTACGGCCAACACAGAGTACAGCAGGGTTGTTAATAGCGTGCAAGGTTCCCGTGACGTTCAAATTTGGACGATTCGTAGGCGTGGACCTAGAAACCCGTCGTCGGTGTATTTCCATCCCGTCGATCGTTTGATCCTCGAGCGTCGTTCTCGGACACACGGGATAAATCGCGGTGGGTCGTTTCGGAATTTTACCGGAACGAAATGACTTCGTTTCGAGCTCACCGAATGGTCCGAACGAAGGAAAAACAACTGTTCTATATTGCTGTTATTTTTGTTGTTATTCTACAAGACACTCATTCAGTTATTCTTTTCTAGTGGTCCAGTTCACTTATATTATTAGACTGTGGATTTTATGCATCGATGGGAAAAATGAGAGCAAATGGATGCTCGTAAGAATTCTTGGAGGACCATGCGTTTCAACGTTCTACAGAGAAAAGTCTTAAGGAGCTATTCTAGTTCGTGAGGAAATTTTTACACGAATTCTTATGAATTTTTTTCAGAAAAGCTAGTGCACCTTTTGCATACAGATTTTGGACGCTTAATTACTGGTATTCGACGTACATGTGTGATTTTTTAAAAGTAAAAATAATCACAATTACACGAGTTGTATTTTTTTTTAAATAGAGTACGCCTTGAAAAACATGGGTCGACGACTGCCATGATTCTAATGTTTCTATTGACTGGAAACAAAAAATCGAATTTGTTTATTAATCAGTATGAATGTAGTTATGGTCTGAACTAAAAGAAATTAATTATTAATTTTTACTTCCGATAAAAATTTGATCTCGCATTCTTCTGAGGATGTTTCAGCTGTAGCATGGAACATAGATCTAGCATAGAACGTAGATATAGAATAGAACATAGAAGTAGAAGTAAAATAACTATGTTGCTGTTACTTTTATATTATTATTTTACTCGTTCATTTATTCTTTTTGAATGCCCCTGTTATTGTTATTATTAGACTGCAGATTTTATGCATCGATGGGAAAATGACTGAAAGGTTTTTAAAGAATTTAAGGAAGAAAAAAATTGATTTGGATCTCTTTAGAATTTGTTGATTTTATGGAACGTGAAGTATATAATTGTCAGATCATGGAACTTTATGTAAGCTTGTATCTTCCACAAATTTAAAAAGGTGGAAAGATTAAAAGGATTTGTGTTCATAAATATATTATTTTGAACTTCTTGAAATGATTGAAAAAAGAAAAAAATGTTGACGTGACTTCTGATCCTTGTAATTGAGGCAGACAGTTGTTATTTTGCATAAAAATCCACAGTCTATTTATTGGTAATAAAAATAAAGTGATATTGAATACAGAACAAGTGTTTTGTGTACTTCTGTTCGTTCGTAAAGTTTGTATAAGCTATAAAAGCATAAAGACTGACAATTTAATAATTATGTTTGGTATCTTGCAACGGTGAAGATAGTTTTGAAGAGTGCTTTGTATAGGTTGGAGTTATAGACGCTTCTGCATCGGAAGATGCGTTGCAAGTAGCATTCTCGTAGGTTCTCGAGTGGGTGATCTTGAGAGGACCTTGATAATGAATTCCACCAGCCTTTGAGATCGCGACTGCAACTTTTATTATGTGTCATGGACCTCGATAAACCATCTACTTACTATATTAACACTAGATTTACGGAACGCGTCGAAATGACAAGTTCTAATATTTTTAATTTACGATTATGCAGATTGTAAAATTGCATCCATGAGGAGTTATTAAAAAAATATATATTAAAAGAATGGCTAAAAAGTTTGGACGAATACAGTTTTGTTATTTTTATAAAGTCATGTAAAACAGTCACTTTTAGTGTTCCGCAAACCCAGTGTTAAACCGAGTGCTTATTTCATTTGGATCTCCCTCATTCTTGTTTTATTCCTGAAACTCCCAATGTTATAAATACCTTCCCAGTAATTTAATATTATTTTTGTTTATAGAACGGTGCAGAATCTGAACAGAAACGCAATCGAACCAACGCTTTACGGTCGTTATGTCACTCTGCTTATGTCACCGGCATTCCATTTCACCGTTATTTTCCTTTTTCAAAACTGAAGAGAGGTTCGCACCCTATGCGTGTGCCATTGCCGGCCACTTCGAAGAACAACCTGTGTTTACCGACAGAAATATCGAGCGTAGCTGACTAACATCCAAAACATTGTTTTTTCACAGACATCGCAAACGGGTCGTCCAAGACTGGATCACGCGTGGGCGGGGATCTAGAGGAACCTGGCCAACCGCGGGATTATAAGCTCGAGCGAAAACTTATCGTCGCCTTAAACATCCAAAAGAATCGCATTCTTGACGATCGAGTGGGCCGTGGCTCTCTGACATCGATGAAACACATTTCGTGAATTCTTTGCAACAAAATTACGTACTGAATTGTTAAAATCAGATGTTTTACATTCTTGAAAATTCTGTTCGAACTGAATTGTTTCAATCCAAGAAATCTGTTAGAAGATTAAAGATCCTGTTCAAGACAGAATGACTTCTTTATAATTGGAATAAAAAATAATAATAAAATAATACAATTTTTGAAATCAGTTGTTTTGCATTCTTGAAATCATCTGCTCGAACTGAACAGTCTCAGTCCAAGAAATGTCTTTTAACACTAAATCTACCTGCGCCGATTACGTTAACCGGTTCTATATTATTTATTTAGTATTGTTGAGATTATAAAGACTCTTTCATAAGAAACGGTTAAATAAATTTCTTAAATTAAACATGTACTCTTATAAAAATAGTAGAAAGTCTATAATAAACTTAATCTTGTCATTTTTATAAAGCAATACGTGCCAGTCACTTTTAATGATCGGTAGGTTCAGTGTTAAATAAACTTCTGAAAACAGACCGTTGAAAATTGGTAATAATGAGCTTTTTTAGGATTTAGTAGAAATTGCATACACGATGATCAAAATTAGTTGTCCTGCATTGAGACGGGAGTAGTTAAGATTACTATTTCGAACCTCCCGCATTTTGCAAATCATGATTTGGTACACTCAATACTAAACCTACCGAGCAATAAAAATATCTCGTTTACGTTGCCTTATAAAAATGAAATGATTGGATTTATTTAAGATTTGTGCAATTATTATTGTAATACATGCTTGACTGAGGAAAATTTAATCATTTTCAATAGAAGCATCCTTATAATTTCAAGAATTGTAAAATAAAAAATTTCAGGTCGTTATGACTGGCGCTGGTCACTTTAGTATTAATCTAGTAAATATGAATGACATGCAATCTGTTAACATGTGTCCAAAGCGTCAATTACATAAAATCTTCTTCGGATCTTTTGCAAATGAGTCGAGTATTTATTTCTACTTTTTGGAGAATATTGTTGTGTCTATTCCGAGGTGCAAAAGCAGACCGTGTTAAGCTTTTGCGTTGATTCGCGATCCAAGAGCGCGGGTATGAAGGATCGATAGCCACTCGAGAGTCGAAGAGGAGCCAGAAAGAAAGCGAAGGATGTCGGGATCTTGACGTGGTGTCGATGATCTTGTGCCTTGAATTTCGGAAGACTTGCTCCATGCCACGCCGCGCCGCGCCGGGGACAGGGGTAATCGAACGGTCTCGATGCATCGATTATTTCATCGAGCTGCCCGGTGAGATTACTCATCCGCGTGGATATAGAATCCCGGCGTGGGTGGTGACTATAAACATGCTTTCCAAGCCTCTCCTTACTTCGGTGCATCGAGTTCGAGAGAGTATCGCGTGCTTCCTCAAAAATAGCTATTTGCGTTTTCGTTTGTGTTCGAAGTCGAAACACAAATGCTCTCCCGTCGCGATGCCCCAAAATTTCAGAGTTCAACAATGCACAGGAATGCGCAAATGAAATATAAAATTGATTGGTCCCGATGACTAATCCTGGGAGACGTTCGTTCCCAAAATTGGACCAGAATTCTAGTAAATTTATTGCATATTATACTGTTCTCCAAACAAATATATATATAAAGGCTTCCGAAGACGACCAAATTAAAAATGGCGGCTCCCAGAATGATCAATATTAAAAGATGGAAGCTCCCAAAATTATCAAAAGATAAGGATTTCAGAAAAAAGCAAAATTAAAAGATGAGTGCTCCCAAAATGATCAGAATTAAAAGATAAGGGATACCAAAATGATCGAAATTAAAAGATGAGGGATACCAAAATGATCTAAATTAAAAGATGAGGGATACCAAAATGATCAATATTAAGAAATAAAGGTCTCGTAGGTCAAAATTAGCAGGTAGGGCTCCCAGAATGATCAAAAGGAAAAGTTGAAAGCTACCAAGATGTTAAAAAATTAATAGACGAAGCTGCTGCGAGATTTACAACCGAAGAGAAGCGACATAAAGCGCACACTTCATGTTACTCGAGCTAAACGCCACACGAATATGAGCAATTTAAGCGAAGAAACTCCGCGTAGGTCACTCCAATGAATCCACAACGATGTTTTCCTCATCGAAATATAGGTCGAGCAGCTTTTTCTCGGAATCCTCGCAAGACCTACATAAGCACAACCAACGTTAAAGAGCCTACTCCATACTATTCAGCATGTTTGCCTCGACCTAGTGGTTGCAAACTTCTATAAAACCCCTGGAAACCAATCTCGTGACTATGAAATTAGTTCTCAACATTTCATATTAAATAGATTGTATCCTAAATCATTTCTAATCATCTAAACATTAATCTGGTCCAGTGAATCTTACTCTACGTTCCATAGAGCCTCAATATCCAATTAATAACTTTTTAAAATATTGCATAAAATGTACAAGGAACATTTTTATTGTCCATCCACCGTCTACAATCTCAATATTTGTCCAAAGTTTGAAGTATAAGAAACATTTCTGTGATGATCCCAATCTCTGCGTACTTAATTCTTACCATATGGTTTCAACGAAGGAAAATGGTTATGATTAGACTGCGGATTTTATGCATTCATGACAAAAATGGGAAATTACAGAATAATGCAAACATTCGAAGAATTCAAGACTATTGTTACGTTGCTCTCAATATCGTAAAACTATTAAGAAAAGAAATATGTTTCATTCCGTTTCTGTTTTGTATAATTTAATGCGGAAATAAGATTTTATTTTGCATAAAGATCCAGTCAATTTCCTGACATATACACTTTGTACGTCTGTAATATTTATCGAACGATTACAGTCGGCGAAAATATGTATGACAGATGCACTTTCTACGTCTCGAATTCTTCAGTACAATCATAGATCAACTTTCGACCTGCCGATCGACTTCAACGGGAGAAAATCGACGGGAAACGGGACGTTTCGGCCCGAAATCTCCGACGTAACACTATGTTCTCGAAACCGCCGGGATCCCGACCTTTCCCAATCCCCTAACGTGCTCCAAAAAGCAGCCGCTATTTCCGTAACAACCTGGAAACAGAGAAAATCAACTGCGCAGATTACCTCGGCCGCCGAAACCGTCTCCCCAACCGTGTTCCTACCAAAACAGCTGCACTATTCCCGTATAGTACTCTCAGCATAGTAATCTGCTATGTCTAGGGCCACGGAACTAGCCTCTCTCCACTGTCCATCGATGTCAGAAATCAGCTAAGAACGGATCTTCACCCACGTAGCATCGATCGAGGGAAAAAAACCAAGCCCGGAGCCGCAAGATGGCAGATAAAAATACAAACATCTCAACGTCCACGAATTAGGTAGCTCCGACCGCCAAAGTGGAAACCAGTTCCGACTATCCGACCATTTCTGGCAGCGAGGAGACGCTGCCACGTTCGAGAGACAACCGCCGCATCGCCGACGACGACGACGACGTCCCGAGAAGCTCTCACTTTTACTTTTAGCTACGAGCCGGCACCGTCGATCGCAAATCTTCGATAAACAACCGACCGTTAGAGATCTATATAATCGCTCTTCCGATGCTGTGGCTAGGTCTACGGGTTCCTAGCGTTGTCGCTATAGTGGGAACCAGTCGCGCCTGGTCCTCCATTCTTAGCACCCTAGACCTAGACTCCAACACACTTCATCGCCTTGGACGTCTGCTCCACGATTTTTAGCCTGTGCGATTTTTAACACTACCTTGCTAGTAGATACATTATTGCGGATTTTATGAATTTTTAACAGAAATAAACGAGTGTAATTTCAAGCAGTGGAAGGATTAAAAGAATTTAAGAATATCAACACATTTCTTACGACACAATAAACACATTGGAAAGAGAAATAAAATCCTATTTGCTTCCCACGCCTTGCAATTAATATTGAAGTAGTCTAATTATTATTGAAGTAGAGGCCAGGCACTGTAGTTTCACGGATTATTTATTGTTTCTATCCGTGTTTGCTGAAACTAATTATTTGTAAGCTCTAATCCTTTGGAGTCGAATGGCGACTCTGAGACGCCATTAAAAATGATCATTAGACTGCGGATCTTTATGCAGAATGAAAATAGTTAGCATCAATTGCAAGAAACAGTAATCATGTAGAATATTCTTTTCTCCGTTAACAATCTTAATAAGTTGAAGACAATATATTTTAAATTTTTGAAATGCTTCTGTTATTTCACGTTGCATCAACTCGCTTTTGTCATAAATGAAATAAAATTGTATGTGTTCGATGAGTTGAAGAAAGGTTAAGTGCGGTGTGAGTAAAAATACTCAACTTCATATGCATAAACCAATAAACCGAAGAAAATCATATACGAGCCTGGATGAACTTCAGAAAATAGAGAAACTTGATGATAAATATTGTAGATGAAGAGTTCAGTTGTTTTTAGAAGTTCTTTTAATTTGTGTCACTGAACAGTGGTTTATTACGCCTGATTATTAAGTAAATTTATTTTTAATGGAAAATGATAAGCATCAATCATGTGTGTTGGCAGTAAAATGTCAGAAAACTCGGAAAGTGATTAGTCTATTTGGCTCGTGCCTTAGCCTGCTCATATAATCAAAATGTTGTGTGTTGCATACAACGTCCGAGTTCTGAAGTTAAAATAGCTTTGAGTTCAAAAGGTTATTTCTTAAAGTGAAACTGAATATTGACTGCATAAAATTGAGCAAATTTGTGTCGATTATATACAAGATCAAATTGTCAGTCATCGTTTAACAAAAATTAATTTCGATCGACAAGACATCCTAGCTAAATACGATCGCAAAAGGTTAATAGTATTTGCACGAAGTACCATTACAACTAGCCCACGGATTTCGATGAAAAATAAAAATTCTTTGCACTAATTGCAAGACCGAGGATCTACATAGACATTTAGTTCTCATTTTAATCATTTTAAGGAGTTGTCAATAATGCAAAAGTATTTTTAAATTCTTTAAATGTACTTACTATTTTGGATATGATCTATCCATTTTTAACATGAATACACAAAATCCGTATAATTATGAACCCTACTGTAGCGTTCCTAGCAACCACACAGAAGACACAAAAAATCACTAATATTTCCATGTATGTCTGTCAAGAGTCCTACAGTCTGTTTTGCAAAAGCGATTCGTTTGTAAAAATTCAATCTCTCTGTATTAAAAATGTCACGTAATTCGGAGGCATGTGTAACATACTAACAGGCCCTTGATTACCAATTTATTCAATCTTCAGACAAACACTGCTATCAAACATATTAAACAATTCACAAAACAGACAATTTTCTACACATCTAACGTACCAAACCCACACTCATCCCAAAAGCATCTATATTTCCTATCAACAATAGAGTGTGTAATAAATCTCCATATGATTACAACAACTCAATGGCCGCTTTATCGGATATCAAGTTTCGCCGATATCTACAAGCTCTTATGAAACACACTACTGTATTTGTAAATTGGTGGGCGAAGAGAACCTACCAAGTGCCCAGATCTTTGCTACCTTTTCGAACTGTGGGTCCTTCTCGCAAATTTTCCAGCGATCTGAAGACTCTCCTCTTTAACATGTAGACTGCCATCGTGTCACACATATTTTGGTGAAGGAACCATCTCTCAAGATTGCCTTAATCACTTTCTCGAGACAATTAAATTTCTACTATAATAGATCGAGCGCTCTAAATCAGCTTATAGTTTGCGAAATGTAAGAGGATCGAGAAGGCAATTAACTTGATTTTAGGTAAAATTCAGAATTTTTGGGTGAACAATCAACGTGTTAACACGTTGTGGAATTACTTTAAAATGATTGCCATAATTCCACTAAATATCAATTTATTAATGCTGAAATTTTCTATAGATTATAGTGTAAGGTATGAACTTTAATACTAAGCAACTAAACATTGTTATTAACTCGTTAAACGCTATGTCAGTCCCTGGTGACCGATGGTATCAAATTTACAGAAAAATGTATAATATATAAATCATATGATATTAAAACATATTCGCACTGTTTTAATAGATTTAATTGATACAGATTAAATAGAAATGTGGTGAGCTAATCTTTTGCTTATGCACAGTCGTATATTTTGTATTTAAACTTAAGTAAAAAGTGAGATGAAAAGCGAGACAAAATTGCCCCGCGTTTAACGTGTTAATAACGGTGATCGGTTCAGTGAATAAAATAGACGAAACCTTTGTGAAACGTATAAAATTGACGTGGCAGTCAATTAAGAGGTTCAAGGGGTTGCAGAAGAAGGTCGAAGAGAAAATCGAGTCTTACCCCACGACCGTCGGCGTGCTCATGTCGGATAGCCTTCTGGTATCCGGTGGACGATACTCGTGCCGCTTTCCACCAGCCGATAGGAACCGGTTCTCTCCTCTCCTCTGCTCGTGGCTCTGTCCGAGTTTGTCGTGTTCGAGGAGGTGGAAAGTGCTGGATATGTGGAAAGGGACGAGCAGCACCGATGCCGACACTAGCGCGCGCCCGCTGCTACTGCGGCACAGAGATCCCTTGGATTGTGGATCACGCTCCCACCCGGCCGCCATTGGATCTTCTTCTTTGCTAGCCGACCGCCGATGGCGCATTTGCTCGAACGACTGTCTCGGTTCGAGAGGTACCTGCCTTGATCATCACTAGACCGCGGATTTTATCCATTTACGACAAAAACTGACAGCTCAAAACTGTGAACACATACGAAGAATGAAACGATGTTGTTACATTATTTCCGACCTATTAAAATGATTAAGAAAGGAAATGCATTTTCGTTTAACCTGAGCTCCTTACATTCAACATGGACAATTTTTATTTTGCGTAGTCCAATCATCGCTGTTTTCCATCCTGAAAACCGAGACTCCAATCAACCTCCATAAAACGTTCTATCAATTTTTTTTGTCGACGACTGACGATGTTCAATCTCCATTTGTCCACCATTTCTATAGCTTCATTTGTTCCTTGAGGCCACATCAATATGGTGGAGACATAATCAACATTGAAAAATCACCTGTTTGTCAGACGCGATTGTTAATGTTCAACATATGTTCAACATTCGCGATTGGTATTTATTTTTGCAATAGCGATCATAGTTGCGATATTCTATTGAATGCAATGTATCCTGTTCGAAACTATAAATAAAGATATCGTCACAAAAAGTTCGAAGTTCTTAAACTCAAATAACGACATACATACAATTACGTTAATTCTCTTCGTGTGATACACAAAATTATGATCCCATATATTAATCAACGTTCATCCCTACTTCTTCATTTTTTATGATCTCCTGGTAGGCTAGATCCATTCAAATCCACAATGGTCAATTTTTATTTACATATTTTTGAACGTAGTTTCCCGTGGAAAACTGTCATTGAAATTATTAAAATGTTTTGACGAGAACGTTTTTAATGTGCTCTATACGTTTAATGTACTTTATCCATTATGATGATAAAAATCACACGAGGTGTGAACAAATCATCGTATCAGTCGTGTTTGGTACTCGATAGTTTGACTGTTAGGATACTTTCCAATGTTTCATTTAAAAAGGAACTACCGAAAGAGGTAATATAGCTTTTTATTAAATTACCACAGTACATTATGCAACTTTCAGGTTTCATTTCGTTCTGCACGCGCATAAATTCGCCAAACATCGCGGAAACCACTTCTCCAAGATGGCGTCGCATAGCGCCGCGGCTTCGAAGCACACTGTTCCCTCTCCTAATCGAGAATAAGCGTGTTACGCGACACTAGAAAGCAATATTCGTTCCAGCTGATCGACCCCGTGCCCCGAGAAAACAATAATACCGATCAACGTGCCAGATGGTTTCTTGTCGGACAAATAAACCTGGCAGAAAAACAAAGTTGCTGGATCTGGATATTACGATTTTCAATCGATCACAGTGTCTCCGTTGGCCACCGTTGCCTAACCATAACGCAAAAAATAGATTGCCTTTAGGAACAAAGAGTATAACGCGTATTGTACCTTTCTTCACGCGAAATTCCAAGCGAGAATGCCCTTTTTTTAGACCAAAACAAAAACACCGCATGACTCGTTTCGTAAAAGATCTTTGGCAATGTATATCTATGAATTGGCGTCGAGATCGCGATTAATCGGTCACAATATTTATTCGCAATAGTCGGTTATAATTCGACTGTCGATCTTTATGCAATATAAAAATTGTTGGCATTAATTGCATGAAACGGTAACCATATAGACCTTCTTTTTCTTCTTTAATAATCTTAATTAATGTAAGATAACATGTTGGCATTCTTAAATTGTTTTAATGTTTCTACTGTTTTAAATTGCACCAACTCGTTTTTGTCATAAATGCATAGAATCCGTAGTTGAGTTATAACAGTTGGTAATGGGTCAACTTCGATCGGTTGAAGAAATAATTCAATTCTGTTCAACAATTGGAGAAGAAACAGTTTAATTGTATTCGACGATACAGCTTAAATACTAAATAACGCTCACTGCTATTTTTCGCGTTCTCAATTGTTTCTACCCTGAAATTCAATTGGTTTCTGTTTTTTTTTTTAAATTCCTGTGTAAGAACTTTTGCAGAAAGCATTTTGTCCGGCTTCGATTGGACCAAAGCTATATTTTTATAAATATGTTCATTAAATGGTAAATCCAGCCAGACTTCTCAAAACAAAAAAATTTTCCTACTTCCCAACACACGCGTCAACATGCCCTAGAAGTTTAAAAAATATACAGCCTACAGTATTCCAGAAAAAAATTCCCAAAGTTCGCACACAATCTGAACACGGACGCAGTCTTTTAATTTTCCCCAAAACGCTGCAACTAATTGCTCCTTAATTAATTTTTACCGGCGCCATAAGACTTGTCAAACTCCTGCTCGTACTCAGAGGTCTCCAGCATGTATGCCGGAAGCGTGAATCCTAGGACCTTGTCATAAACAGGCCTAGTCTCAGCAACATAAGCATAAGCATCGACTCCCTTCGATTCATCCTCAGCCTTCTGCTCACCTGGGGTGTCTCTTCTCACATGAACTTCGGTAGCAGCTGCATCAGAGTCCAAAGGAGTATCATCAACTCTTCTGTCGATGACATACGACCTAGGGACTTTTCTGCTAGGCTGAACGTCCTCTTTGGACTCAGTTTTCTCGGACTTGCCAGGGTCCGAGTTCTCCGTGGTAGAAAACGCGCACTCTTCTTGCCGGAATCCTTTTTCATCGACACATTGGTAGCAGGTCATCTTGTCACGCATCAACTTCTTGCAGTTGGACCTGTCCTCCTTCTGGAAGTCCTGCAGGAACTTCCTGATCTCGGCCTTTTTCTCGAACTCGTCGTAGAAACGTGATTTCCCTTGTGATTTTGATGATGGCTGTTCCTTTACTTCCGGTTTCGACTCGCTGCCAGATGGAAACTCGTGGTAGTCCTTTTTAGAGTTGTCATCATTGCTGTCGGCTGCTTTTTCGGGTCTGAATCCGTAGGACCTGCTGGTGTTAATTAACTGTTAGCACAGGTTCCACTAATATCCTGTTTAAACGTACAAGTATGAACAAAAGAGAATTTTTGTCACGAAGGAAAAAATTGACACAGTTATCAACACTTTGCACTCTACTGTTCCCTCTGAGACACCGCTAAATATTGCTATACTATAATTTCAGCAATTCCTACAATACCAAATGGCTTTGTGTTTAATAAATTGCTGAATGCTCAATTTTAGTGAAGATAAATACACTCGAACTCGTATAGACAAAATGAAAAACATCAGATGTAACGAAAATATTCTAGATCTGATAAAATGTTTTTATTGTGAAGTCAAAATAACTTTGAACGCGATTGATTTGAATAGTCAGAATGAACGAATGATTGAATCAATGAATAAATGAATAAATGAATAAATGGACGAACAGACCTGTCGAAGAAAGGCTCCTTGGACTCGCTCTTCTCGGTCTGCTCCGTGGACTTGTCATCATCCTTCGTAGGACTCCCAAACGACTTGGACTTGCTATAGACGAACTTCTTCTCATTAGGCTTATACTTGTACGAGCACTGTTCCGAAACAGCTCCAGTCTTTGGGTCTTTACACATCGTGCAAGTCATAGAGTTCTTCTCAACCTCTTTGCAATTACTAGGTTCGATGGTCTTAGCGATCCTCTCGGACTCTGACTTGGACTTCTCATAATCGGAAAGATAGCTCTCGGCATCCTCTGACTTCTGATACCTACCAATGGGCTCCTCTCTATCTTTAAAATAACTTGATCCTGATTTCTGATAGAACTTCTCGGGGCTGGAATAATCGCTGCTGTAGCCTTCGTATTCCTCAGGCTTCTTTGAATATCTATCTTTGTAAATGGGCACCTGTGTAGTTGAAGAATAGTCTTCGGAAGGAGCCTGTTTATTCCCGAAGCTCTTGGACCTGGTGTACTTGTATACCTTGTCGTCAGGCTGATAAGCGTAGGAGCATTTTTCAGAACTAAACCCAGTCTTAGGGTCCTTGCAGACGGTGCAGGTCTTGGAGTCCTTCTCCACCTTCTTGCAATTTGACTCTGAAGCCTCCTCACTCAATTTCTCTTTGTCCTCTTTCTCTGATGAAGTTTCTCTCACCGGTTTATTTTCGGAATACTTCTTGCTATCTCCATCATCGTCCTCATCATCTTTATTCTCTGGGTTCTTGTAGGAGGCAGATTTGCTATAAGCGTACTTCTTCTCCTTAGGCTGGCTGACATAAGAGCATTGCTCGTACTTCCCGTTGCTCTTCTTGTCCCTGCAAACCATGCAGACCATCGAGTCCTTCACCACCTTCTCGCATTCTTCGTCCTTCATCTTGTACTCTGCTGGCATATCCTGCGTGGAATCCGAAAAGATTTTCTCGTTGAATCTGTATGGATTACTTAAGCCACTGTATCTATCGCTTGGAGACCTTTTGAAGTCTGACAGAACCTCTTCGGAGTTAGATCGTCTGAACCTGAAGCCCGAGGGTGGCTCCAACACCTTTTCAATATTGCTAGACTCTGATAGAGGCTGGGACACGTAGGAGCACTGTTCATAGGTGGATCCGTTCTTAGGATTTCTGCATTTGTAGCAAACTAGGCTGTCCTTTGCGTTTTTGTTACTATTGGCCCGTTTCGACTTGCTCTCCTGACAGTAAGGCACACCGGATTTTAAAACGATGTCCTTGTATAGAGAAGAGTCCTTCTCTCTGATTGTGTAAACTGGTGAGACGATTTTCTTGAAGCTCTTGTCCTCTCTGGGCTCCTTTTTTAAGGACTTTGAGAACCATTCTTTTGGATGTTCGTAAGAGTATTCGTAGTTCGACTGTCTCTTCTGTAAGGATGAGAATGGACTGTGGGATGATGAGTGCTCTGAGGATGCAAAATCCAGGTGGTCATCGCTGATCCAAGAGTGGTCATGAATGGGGAAGGAGTCGAACAGAGCGGGGTTGAATGCTGCTTGTGTCGAGACCAAGATGGTCGCCAAGGTGAAGCACACCTGGAATTTGTGAAGAAGACTTTTTGAATAAGTGTTCTTTTATAGAATATTTAAGGTATGATAATGCTAAGGTCACTAGAATAAGATTAACGCCGTTTCGTTGGTGTTCCAAGGATGTTACTGACTGCGGATGTTTATGCAAAATAAAAAGTTTCTAAGTCTATGCTGAAAAAGTGTATTTCTTCTTCCAATAATTTTAACAAATCGAAAATATGTCAATAGCACAATTTTGTTCTCCACTCATCTATTCTTTCCATAAATGTATCAAATCCGCAGTCTAGTTATAAATGAAAATGAAACTGTTCAATTTAATCAGCTTTCAGGTTTAAAGTGTGCATACATTTTTTTAGACGTCCTGAACTTGCAGAAATACAAAGGTAGAAAATAAAAATATTTACAGACGAAATAGAGTGCATACTCTAATAGCAATCAGAAATTAAAGAAGCGATGTAAAAATTCAAACACTGTGATCACACATATGGAAACATCAGTGTAATATGCAAATCTGAACATTATAAATGAAGAGAATTGGAGGAAAGAACACAGAAAATTTCACTGAACAAATGAGATTGTGGACCTTATAAGAGGCCATGCTGCAAGTCCGTCGATCCAGAAGCAAGTTTCCGGTTCCGGTTCGAAGAGTCACATAACTTTCCCATGAAGTGATCTCGGCACCGTTCGGAGAGCCTTTATATTGACTTAGGGATCCGAACGGACTCGCCCCACCATCTTGTCAACCATCCAGTCGCGAGAATCGGAAAGATTTGAATCAGAGACCGTAAAACAGTGCTGAGAGTGGTTCGGCTGATAGAACTATCATTTTTGTCTTATTAAATGCAAAAAAGGGGCGACAGTGGCTGCACACGAGCACCAGACACACTTGAATTGTCCTTTTACTAGGAACTTTCTTATACACGTGTATAAAAGAGACTTGGGAGGTCTGATATGCAGGAACGTTTTATACAGTTTCATATTTTCTGGTTTACAGGTAAAAGAAAATTATGTGTTACAGTTTTTCTGTTTAACTCTTTCACATGCCACTATACTGTACTATTATATGTATAATGTCCCCTTCATTTTGAGGGTTGGCAGACACAATCCTTAATGTAAAGGATAAAAGAATTAAATTTAGAATAAGTGTTGCTGTTTATTAATAATCTGACGAAAAGCTAATCTAGCAATTTTAAAATATTTTATAAAGTGAAGGCAATGTATTTAATGTATTTAAAGAAATAAAAATTGAAAAGTTAAGTTAAGTGGTTCACACTAAAAATTGCTGAAGGAAAAAATAATTTCTTTATGACTCAAACACTCAAAGTGTTATTTATGAGGGCCACGATTTAAAGCCAAAAAAAATGGAAAGCCAAAGAATGAAACAAGAATGAGAATATAAACACGTTATATTCGAATGATTGAAATGGTTAATAAAATTTCGAAGGTTCGCAAGCAAAGGAGCTTGGAAAAGTCGTCGTTCTTGCCGGCGGCGGCACCTTGTTAGAGTATAGTTAAAGGATTTGGTACTCCGGCCTGACGGTTGCGGTCTCGTGGTTCGTGGTTTTCGCAAATTGGGTAAATGGGTGGTATCGAATCCGTGACTATGGTAAAACGTCGCGGATCGAAACGACACAGCCGAACGATCGCTGTCTTTTCGCTTTCGTTCGCGCGATTTCGTTGCAGATACGATTACAAAAACTCCCCGGTGTCTGTCAATATAGTCGATTTCAAATGAGCTATCGTTATGTCGCATGAAAGAAATTCTGATCCGGTGGTAACGATAAATCGACTTTCCTTTCGCTGCAAGAAAATACCAATTTTCATTCTTTATTTTATTATTGCACTACAATTTTGTAGCACGAAAACAGCAATTTTATTAATTTAGGACCGGAGGAAATGAAATAAAATATTCAGCAGACGTTTATTTCAATTCAAATATGTTTAATGGTTTGATTTATCTTTGAACCGAGTGAATTTTAAATTGTGAACGCTTAAGAAGTGAATGACAACTAAAATTGAGAGAATAAAAATCAAATCGTAATAAAATAGAATAGAGTTTACACCAAAATGAATTCTACTCAGAGATTCTCTGAATTTAAGAGATTATTTTAGAAGAATTTGATATAACTTTGAATTACACGTTCGCGAATTTCCGATCTAAGAGATTGCACCTAAGATCGGTGTTGTAATAATCTGAAGAAACGGCGCGGCGTTCGTCGCAAACCGATCAGTTTAGGATTGTTTCCAGCAGTTTGAGAGAGGCGTGAAAAATCGGCGAAACAAGCGGTCGATATCGGCGTTGTGAAACAGTGAAAGACACCAACTATATACAAAATTCATTCGCGTTCTCGTTGTTCTGTGGTAATGTTTATTAACAGTGCTCAGCTTGCCGAACATGATCTGTACAGAATAAATCTTGTAATCGTTAACACTTTACCTGGGGGAAAAACCTGTCAGCGAAAGTTCTCCTAGTATCAAATACGCGAATTGTTTCAACATACATAAAATACATAAAATTGTACATGTTTTTGGACCTTCTCTTTGCATTAATTTACATTGGCGATCTTAACCATAATGTGAAAGAAACGATATAATCAGAAAAAACAAAAGACTTTAATTTAACAAATTTTTAAGAAATAAAATTGATGGTAATGTAAGTGCTTTTCACCTTGTATCAATTTTCAATGGTTAATGAAGAAATAATAAAATGCTAGGGTCCAACGTTAGGCAAATTCGTTGTGAAAAACTTCTGAATGATTATGTCTTATGTAATTTAAAAACATTGGAAAAGTTAAAATTATTTAAGGATGCCAATCTATTATTTTCGACTTGTTAAAATTATTCAATTAAGAATTAAATATCTATTTGGCTCCAGTCTCTTCCAATTTTAATTTTTCATAAATATCTACAGTCTACTTATTCAGAAGAAGCTAAAAAATCTCTTTTCATCGACAATCTCAAAAGAAATTATTAAAATTACATTACCCAAAGTGTTTGATTAAATCATAAGAAATATTGCTGTTGCCATTTACGAATAAACCAAGAATATCTGAACTGTAAATACTGAATTTTCAAAAATTATGAATTAACTAGACCACTGGGTATCCTCGATTGTTCTCAGAGTGTGTATTCTGGATGAAACATTTTTATTCTGTGACTGAAGTATACAAGAATCGGACGATGAGCGTGTCAACGTAGAAATGGACTTTTCGTTTCATATCTATTTTCGTAAACAAGTGTTTTGCAGGTTGTCGACCTGCGTGAAAGTCTGCGGTCTAACAATCTTCGCATGCTCGTCACACGATCATTCTTTGAAGGGAATGTGTCGCGGGTAAACGGAAATGTGTGACACGCGAAGAGGTTCCGTCGATTTTTCGAAAAACACGTTGGTCGGAGCGGGTTTCAGCTGCAGCTTCGACGCCATTTTTTGCAGGATCATTTTCTCTTTTTCGGTGCTTCTCTTCGACTTCTTCTTGCCTTTTGGCTTGTCCTGTTGCGATTCGTTCTTTTTCCGATAGTAGAGAACTTCGCCAGCTAGAGTGACCATTGCTAGAGCTAGGCCGAACAGAGTTGCTATGAACACTCCACCTGCAATTGTATGAAAAAATTATTTAAGACGGTAGATAAAATTAAACGTTTTAATTTTAATATTTGGGTTTAACGTCGCAGCAATAGCTAGGTTAGTAGACTTCAGATTTGATGCATTTAGGACAAAAATGAATAGATACAATTTTGAACAATAATAGTAACACTAGGTTTATGGAGCACTAAAAGTGACTATTTTACATTATATAAAAATAAAGAAAATGTGTCTATGTGAACTTCTTGCGATTTTTTAATAATATTTGCCCAAAGAAATACATTTGTTGAATAATTCCTCATTATACCTCCATTATTATACCGTGCCCAATAATACCTTTAGTGCTAATTCCAATATTAATCTGAATATCAGAGCAATAATTGACATTATGTATTAATGGAAATTGTTGTTTTTTACCCAAACTTTCGAGAGTTATGCCTTCGTTGTCATCAGAATCCATGCAATGTGCCTTCAGCGAATGGTTCCAGTACTTTGAAGTTAGGGTCTCAAAGTACCTGTCCTTCTGCAGGTCCAAGATCCTGAGATCAATCGACCAAAATAAATTAAAGACCGCAGGAAAACGTACATCAATAATGCTTTAACATTCAAATTAAATCAGTCTTATAAAAAGAATGAATAAATGTATTAATCTCTTTTTCCTGGTGTACCAAATACAAATATTCTTAAACAGTACATATGCATGTACAAATTAATTCCTAACCTTCCCTATGAACTGAAAATGAAGTTGCAACTGATTAGAAAAGCCACGAATTAATTTGTGCATTTAATACAGTTTTGATTTGGGTACCTTCTGCTAATTTCTTCCTGCAGATGGCTTCCCTGTTGCACAGCGATTGCGTAAGGTTGTTCGGCAAACACCTCGCCAACTTCTGTCAGATTGCAGTTCCTCGTTACTTCATACTTGATCTCCGACGAGTCGTGGATGAAAGCGAACTCGGAGCTCTCGCTTTCTATCACCTGTAACAGCGGCAAAAACGTCGCCGATTTTTCAGCTGATTTTTCTGATCGAGAACCGATTGATGATCGATAACCGTTCCCACCTTTCGAAAGCCCTCCTCCGAGCTCTTCACAGGACCAACTTGCATGATCGCTTGCAGGATGTGGCCGTACTGCTCCTTTATCGGGTAGTCCCATACTCGGTACTCTGCTTGGTCACTAGTACTATTCAATGTGATCTCTTTCCACACGCTAAACATATTTTTGAATAATTAATTTCATTCTAATCTTAAAGATTTGTTGCCAAAGCGAGGCTTGGCCATCGTTCAGACAATTATAAATAAATTCATTCAAATAAAAATCACAATCTCCTGTATTACACTATTTGCTATTTTATTCGAATGATTTAATTTCTTTCAAATGAGAAATTATTCGGAAATAATTCATTTGATTTTCACACAAGGTGAAGTTTTTACAGGATAAGAGTAACAAATTAATTGATTTCATTTTTAATTTGATTTTAATATGTATTAGCTACAGGAGATTCACTCACGTGTACAGTTTGAACTCCGCCCTCTTCATGTTCATGAAGTACTGGTGAACGCTCGAATTCGCAAGGACGGTGTAATTTATTCGCGATTGTCTCGCCAGCTGCTCCAACGATTGCACGGGTGTCTATGTTACAGAATAAAATACGGATGAGCACCGTAGGATTTAATGAAAAATGAGAATGTTGGTTATGCGTGGAAGTAAGGAAAAAACAAACCTGCATTCGTTCGACAGTGAGAAAGGCAGCTAAGTTCGCAGTGAAGGTGGCTAACATTAGGACCACGAAGAGCCAATAGGCAGCCACAAGGGTCCTACTAGACAGAGGTTTTGGAGCTTCGCCTCCTCCTTGAGGTGTGAACGATGTTAGAGCGAACCAAAAGCTCTCTTTCAATGTGAAGTCCCTTGAAAAGGAATTCGTAATAATTTTATGGAGCTTTTGAGCTCTGAATTAGTTCACAAGTAAAGCCCATTTTATGGAGCTTTGAACTCTGAGTTGCCAATAATTTCACGATGATTTAAAATTAAATTACGTAGAAAATGGTAGCTTATTTTGGACGAGTGTCTGAATTGTTGGGAGAATAGAGCAATTTTTACCGACAAGGATACGGATAAAGGCGTTTATTGTTCCTGGCGCTATAAGGAGAATACTTGTCGAGGATCCAAATCATCACTGCCGTTAAAGTCAACGCCCCCACGATGCTTAACCAGACTTCAACTTTGAGGACCGTCATGAACTTGAAGAGGGACGGCTTGCGAACGGGTTTCCTCATCACTGGGGAAGAAGAACTGCATTTAACCAATCGCTAAATATTATTTAAAATATTCATTCTTACCGATTAATATACCAGACTGCTCGAAATAGGGAGCGACGAAGTCGATTACTTCTTCTCGTTCCGATGTCATTGTTAATGATGCTACCACGATGTCTGTCTCCTATAAAAAATATCTTTCTGTTAAAAGAATGTCAACAATTTTAAAGAAATCAATCTTCATATTATTAGAGTAATTGAATTGTTGAAATGTGAGATAGTCTTGCGAACGCAACTCATTGTGCACTGTAGTAAAGGTGGTAGCAGACTTCAAGGCGCTGAAGTATGCTACCACTACGATATTTGTGAGAGTATGACAATCTTTCTATTGCATCCAGTATTAAAATCAATTTCTCTGGTTTTATGTTAAATAGGATAAAATATACATCATTTTATTGTCACGCGTACCCCCTTTGCAAGATCGCCGATCAAGCCATCCCAGTGTCCATTGGACAACTTCTTCCCAAACTGTCTGTCTTCCGGTATAACCAAATCATAATCAAATTGCATCTCTTCGGATAATTTCTTTATAAAGTCTATGCAGTAGCCTTCCCATATTTCCTTCCCATTCTCATCCCTCATCACTTGTCCGGTGGCTGGGTCCACTTTGGCAACTGTCCAGGGAACTGACTGATACAGTTTCAAAACTTACATTACAATACTACTACAAGACTTTACAGAATATTCATAAACAATGTCGAAAATGTTTCTATTGATTTGAACATACAAGGTGTTAAAGCAAGAATCAGAAACTTTAAAGATCTGCAATTTCTCAGAAGTAAAAGAAAATTTATATTGCTGTATCATCTCCAATGGTTTAATATCGATAACAGAGAAATAGAATTCTATTGCAGTCTAAGAGAAATTAATAACACACATATTAGATAGATTCTGCTTGCAAGTTTCATCACCAGTCAGACATTGTCTTATAAAGCGAGGGGTTAAAGTCTTTGATCCTTCTTTTTCAACATCCTGTACATTTATTCAAAGTTTTACTTATTCAAAGAAGTAGGATGATATCTAAAAGATTATCGTGATCATGGTTTAATCGATTACAGGTAGAATGCCGATGCGGAAGAATCGTTTCGCAGGCTCAATATTCTTCCCCTCCAGTTCCTTAATTTTAGTACGTCTGGTCCAGGTAGCTAATTGTTCCAGAACACCATTCTTCAGCACCTCTATATCAATCTCTGCTTTGTATGTGATCAATCCTTTGTCCGACCAGTACTCGAACGTATCATTTCCTCCTAGTTTCTTCAACCAGAAAATATTCGCATTAATCATTTAGGTACTGTCAATTGTAATAAGAACTACAGCTCTGACTCAGAGCTGGGCAAATTTTATTTCAAATAAAGATAATAAGTTAATTATCTCAAATAAACTCTATGAAATAACTATTTGAGAGGAATTTATTTGAGTACATTTATTTTAAATAACAACTTTATTATGATTTATTTCGGCGTAGTCATTTGAAATAAACTTATTTGAAATAATTAAGAGAAATATATGATACTAATTGTAAGTTGAAATTTCGCCTTATTTATGTTTAGTTTGGAAAATAAATTATTGATGAGTAGCAATAAAGATTTAAAAGAACTCGAACCATATTTTCATTTATAATATATTTTTAATATTTATTGTATGAAATAATAAAATAACATGTTATTTGACATTTGAAGTACTTATCTCAAATAAGAAAATAACTTGTTATTTTATTATTTGAAATGATGTATTTCACGAAATAAAAGAATAGATAATCATTCCCTAAAATTATTTTGTTGGACAAAATATAACATAATTTATTTCAAATAGTGAAACATTTTTGTGAAATAACTTTTTATTTCAAGTAATATTTCAAATAAGTTTTAAAATATTGTATCTGAAATAATTCCCAGCTCTGCTCTGACTTACTGCCAGCAAATTTTTATTGAACGCCTCGGAAGTAACGTTTCGAGGTGTTTGAGTTGCGTTCGCCTGAGAACAATAGCCTCTTTTTGCCGCCACGTTGATCCCTGATTTCTGTAGATCGCTCATCAGGTTCACTATTAAGCCAATCAACCGTTTGAAGTAGTAGTAGAATATCTGTGCAATTAGAAACAATGTTAGACAGTATAATTATGGTAAATAATATTTTTATTTTGTCCATTTGGAGAATTGAGAACTACGAACTAGAGGAAGAAACTCTTGATCCACAAATTTGATCTATTAGGTATTAACACTAAACCTACTACTGCGGTTCAAATGATTCGTTTCAGATTTTTTATTTCACAATGATTAAAGTTATCAAGATGCTTCCACTGGAAATGATTATACGCGCTGTTTTATTAAAGTACACATTGTAATGAAAATCTAAATAAAATCAATCGGGCCATTTTTATAAGGCAACACATACTAGTCAGCTTTAATGGTCGGTTAGTTCAGTGACTCTTTTAACAAGACTATTTTGAAGACTCTTAAAAGAGTATGAAATACAGTAATACGTTCTCGAACTATTTCTTTGCAACTTATCGAACGAATAGAAAATATGAAATCATCTCGAACTAAAAATTGAATAAAATTACTTGGGCATCAGGAGGACAAGTGCAAGACGGTTCGCCCATCAGTCGGCAACAAACTTCCGTTTTCATTGTTAGCACAGTAACAGAGACGTTCAGTTGAATATCTCCATTGATGTACTTTGAATCTTTGTAATTGTTGTCAGTGAACACCAGCATCCAAATTCCATCCCTCTTGACCAACCCTCCCTGTATAGCCTGCAAAATGTTATTATTTAAATTACAATAATCCTTTCCGAACCCCAACGCTGCATCAATTAATTTTCTAAATTTATTTCATAACTCGAAGAATATTCGACTAGCAATAAATCATACAGGTCGATCTAACTACAAAATTAAAATCAAGGGTAACAATTTTGTTGCCGCAGGTACGTTTGCAAACAATCCCAGGTAAAATGCTATAACATTTACATTTTCAAAATCTCACCGTTCTGAACAACTCGTCTATTTTCAGCGTGCTCGCATAAGCGGCGTAGTACGAAGGCGACGGTCTCATGCTTCGTATCTTGGACATAGTCTTCTCCGTGAACTCGTCGATGACGACCAATCTGATGATCGAGTTCCCGATCAGATAATACAGGCTCTGGTTCAACTCTGGAAGAATCGGTTCTTTTAACGTGGTAGCTGGGTCGAGGACGATCGATCGCGCGAAAGATGACAAGACAACGCACCCCTTTCATCCTCGAAGATCAGACCGACGTCTGTCGCGTTCTTCAACATCAAAAGATCGTCGATCGCCTGCACGTACGAGTTTATCTTGCTATCCCCTCGCTTGTATATGATTCCATTTTCGTCGGCCACGGTGCGCAGCTTGTCCCAGCCGGTCCAGGTCATGTCCAGTATGATAGTGACTCCCTTGAACAAGGCTTCGCACACTGCAACGCCATTTTTAAGCATGGAGTCAAACCAGAGTATCAGAAGGAACGATCAAGCTTTAATCTTGGTAGGTGGTTTCAATTTTAAAATTAAATTGACACTGGAACTACCAGGTCTGTTATTTTGGAGTCACTGGAGTTGCCGAGTAGACTTTGAAGGAAGTGGTTACTTTATTTGTTTGATTATATATTGCGATCAAGATTGCATACAATCCGTATGAATGCAGTGCTGACTTGATTTTTATAAAGCAGTACATGAGTAGTCCTAGTGTTAAGTCAGTAGGATACTTATTAACTTAACTTATTAAAAATATTATTAATTTTCGTTTTACTAGGACTACAAATTAATTCCTAGCTTTTTCTTAATTTTCAAGTGCCATTACAAACAATCGAAATACATACAAGATTTAAAAAATAATCCTCAACATTTTCTATACATTTACTGCATCTTACACAAAACTTATGAATCCAATAACTGATGTGAATGTTACAATTGATTAATTGTAAGAGCTATGAAATAATTTGTACACCTAATACTTAGATAAACAATATACATGTATTGTATTGTTTCGATGTCTTTTAAAGTACATTTTAAATAAAGCAATCGAAGTGTTCGAAAGTTTTTGGGAACAAAATTGAACAAAATTAGCATTACAAAGGCAAAATTTGTCGTTCCAACCAGTGGTTAAGTAGAAGCTGCACTCCGAAAGCTAATTTAGCACAAAATTATAGATCAAATATTAAAAAAATCGAGTTGCAGTTGCAGTTTCCTTCACCTTTTTCGAAAGTAGCATCGACGTTGGTCCGATCCACGATGGCGAGGGAAACATTGACAAGAATGACATCGTCTCCGAAATTCTTCTCAGCTTGCGGCACAGCCTCGTTAATGACGGTCTTAATCGGCTCATCAGACTCCTCTATCACAATCACTGCATCAGAAAATAACACGCATCTCAACATGATGCCTCAGCAAAGTATCATCGAAAAGAAAATAGCAAAATAGCTTCACGAAACCCTGAAAAGTATTGTGTAGTTGCAGCAGTCATAGTCCACGATTTTAGCCCAGGAACCATTGGACTATCTTTATGTAGTTTCAGTATTTGAGACTGCCATTAAATATTTATCAGACTCGTACAACGTTTTTACATGGTATGCAGAAATTTGTATCGTCCCGAGACACGCGACTTCGTGACATTCTGCTTTGAGGATAAATTGTTTTATGCAGATCGTATCTAATCGTACATTAATTATCTACACAAAGCGCATCATCACATTACAGCGAGAAAATGCACGTTAATCGATGTAATAAATAGCAATAAAAATAATAGCGCTGGTAACGCAATTTTCATTTTAATATTGCAGTGTTTGACGATTATTTTACCCTCGCGTTATTATAATTATTGACTATCTTGTTAGGCGGTGCCCACACGTGTCACCGTTTCGCTGTCATCTGTCCCTTTGTGTTTCTTTCTATCAACATCGATACAATTATTCGTGTCAAGGGCCGGGGACAATCGGTGCAGGAGATTGGGTAACTATCAGTCAGACATTGCCCATGAATAATCGAATAATAGTGCGGCAAGTTTTCATATCGGAATCGAATGAAACTTTCATAACTGCCATCAATGTTTGAGGTGCATAATCGATGAATACGAACGGCCGCAATAAACAGGCTGACTAATTTTTCTAACGCGTCTTCAAAATGTTCTTTCTATTAAAATGTTGTCTAATAAATCAATTAATTGTAATCAACCATTTATTTATTAGTACACTGCGGATTTTATGCTGTTAGGACAAGAATGGTTCGGAGTAGTTTTAAATAGTGGAGGCATAAAAAGAATTCAGGAAATTAATTCTTATTGGATTCTGTAGTGTCTACTTATTAGTCAGACATCTTGTTTCAATCCACCCTTTTTGCAAAATCGTATTCTACTACATAGATACTACATTCTGCTCAAAGATAGTTCATTTCTTGATCTTATCTATACTGAAAATTTATTCTACATTTTTCTATATTGTGCTAGAAGCTTATTCATTTCTCTATTTCACCTGAACTAATAAACTGTTCTACAGATTTCTATAAAGGATCAACAAATTCTTCATTTTTCTATTATTCCTGAACTAAAAGATTACTGTATAGGATTCTATATTATACACAAAATTCATTCATTTTATTACTTCACCTCAATAAAAAAAATGGTTTCTATACAGTGTCAACAAATTGCAATATAACAGCGCAAATACTATTTTCATCCACCCAATCCACGCTCTCAGAGAACTCTATCATCAACTCGGGAATCAACCTGTGGCACCTGGGCAGTAACAAAGGCAGCTGTATTTTATAAATCAAATTTACAGCGAACGACAACCGGGCAACAAACGATCGGCATCGAACAAGGCACGATAAATCATTGTTATTTAAAACTCTCAACAGGAGAACAGCGTTACCATTACTCGAACTAGACTCGCCTAAATTAACAATTCCGAATCTAGATCGGCATTTTCCGGCGAGCGATAAATCATCGTCTTTTGCCGGCAACGTTGATAACCGTTCGTAAATTGCGCAGCACGCACAGAAACACGCACATGCGAGTTTTGAAAAAAGGAGAAAATGTAAGTAAAAATTACATATTTTACTTGAAGTAGCTGTAACATTTGTAAAAATTGATTCTGTGACTGTGATTCTTGAATAATTTCTTTTGTCTAGTTTAATATAAAATTAAACATCTGTATATTACAATAGATAAAACCCCACGAGGATACATAAGGTACGTCTGGAACCACAAACGGTGCAAAAATGGCTTTGGGAAAATAGCTGCCACGTCCTTCCAGTTTAAGATTTCAGCTCAATTTTTCAGCAATCGACCATCATACAATAAAATGTACATATTGAATTTTTAAGGCAACATAATTTTATGTATAAACAAAAAATGGTTGAACTTCTCTTATTTTTCAACTACTCAAAGTACTATAACATCGAGTCAGACTCATGACGAAGATTTCGAACAGGTTAAATTAAGTGTGTATGTTTTTAATTTCTTTGAAATCGAAATAAAATGCTATGCTGTTGTTGTCGATATAAATACATATAGCCATTGGAGCAATCATCCTTCTTCTTCGAAGAAATGATGAGTAACAAAAAAGTTCCAGTTACTGGAATCATATAATAAATCTTAGTGCCTACAAGGTGTTAGGAAAACTTTATTTGCAAAAAGAGAGTTTGTTCGGTGCAAGAGTGTCATTGGCTTGCCAAGAGCGTGGTCCGCAAGAACGTGAATTTGAAGTGCAAAGAGCATGGACTGCAAGAAAGCAAATTTGTAGTGCAAAGTTTATGTTTTACGCCGTTAACTATGCTGAGGACTTACGCATAGTCATGGCCGTTTGGCAGGAGGTGGTCCCGATAATGGTGGCGATGACAAAGAGGGCAGCGTGTAGCTTGGTCGCCGGCATTGCGGAAAACCGAAGTGGTCGGCTGTGCAACGAGCAGGCGGCGGTTGTATTTCACGGAAACCTGAGTCCAGGGAAGAACCTGGAGGACAACGCCGACGCTGGACGACGCCTGCGCCACCGTGATGCCACGCGGAACGCTCGACAGAGGGGTCGGCCGCTTATGAATATTGCACCGGCGCCCATCAAATCGCGATCCTTTATTCCCCGTGAATGCACTTTGCCTACGTGGAAGTTCGACTTGGCACGGAGGCCACCGGAAACAAAGAAGCTGCCTCCGATGTGACATCCTGCCACGCAAACGCCTTCCACGCGGCATCGATTTATCGGCGAAACCTTCTGTCTATCGTCGTCGCGGCCAACCGCTACCAAGGCTTTCGAACCTGAATAAGCGCGACGCGGCTTATGATACGTGAGACGCGAATTTTCCTTTCGTCTATGACTAATTACCGTGCTACCAGGGTTTGAGGACTGCTGAGATATCGATTTCTTGAAATGCTTGTCGAAAATCTATGGTCTAGATTATGGTTATGGAGGATTGAAATGCTTTACACATTGAACTGCATTAAACTGCAGAGTTAACTCTTTGAGGTACGAAGCGTTTCTTCTCTTTCATTTCAGATCTTGCTGCAACATCCTTCCATATATTGGTTTGCTAGCCTATGTAGAACCGTTGATAAATATTGCAAATGTTCTTACGTACTATAAAATTGTGGCGTTAGTGATGAATGAAATATAAATCAGTGAAATAAGTAACTGTTGGTGCAATAATTAATGTGACAAATGAAATTAATCTTTATGCAAAATATGACTATCTTGACATATTGACCAACTTAGTCAATGTATTAAAACTTGCATAGATAAAGGTTGTCGTAATTTAGTCATTGTAGCCTAAAGTGTAGGGTTGAAGCTTATCATTGGACTGTGAATCTTTATGCAAAATTAAAAATTGCTAAATCAATTTCCAGAATCTGAAATTCAATAAAAATGTATTCATCCTTTTCATTATTTTAATAAGTCGAAAATAGTGTAACAACAGTCAGAAATATTTCTAATGGCTGCACAGTTCTGTATTCCACGAATTCGTTATCGTAGGTGCCATTTCAATAATTTGAAAATAATATGTTGATATTGACAGATTTTTTAAATCATGCTGTTTTAAATTACATCTACACGGTTTTGTTGTTGCTGTATGTAATCTGCAGTCTAGATATAACTGATTAAAGAATTGAGGAACCAATCAGTGAAAGTTCAATTTTCTCGTACCAATTTATTTTATACTGCAGCGGTTTAGTTTTATTTTCATTTGTAAATAAGGTTGTTTTTTTTAAGCATTTTAAACCCTTCTGGGTTTATTATACGTTATATGTAAATGAATATATTCTTCGAAACTTTCATATTCACTGGCATTTTTTTATTATTATGTTTTAAAGAACCCACTTATTGCAGGGAACTAGTACCGATTGGTTTCTGAACTTTCCAATTAATTCAGCTACGAATTATTGCCTGTGTGCATACTTTTGATGTAATCAGTGTAGAAAAAAGAGTAAAAAATGTTGATACATATCATCGATTTTTAAGAAACCTTTGAAATTAACAGAACTGAAAATTGAGACTCGGTCATGAGCTCATACTACTAACGATAAGCAATACATGAGGCGCAAATAAACAAAGTTCTACCGTATGATTAACCCTTGTGTCGACGAGCAAAACTTTCCACGATGTCCAATCAGTTCGCACACCTCGGTACTTGAAACCTTGAGCATGTATTTTCATGCCAAAAATATCAATCGGTATCAAGTTATTCATAGCATCGAGATCCAAAATAGTTCCTTATTCTTTAAGTGGGATTTTTCATTGCAAAAGGAATTTTAAACGCAATCTAATAGGGAATATCTGGTAGCAATGGGTATTTAGCTAAACTTTTATTTATTCAAGAAGTGCATTAAAGAAAATCACTGTTCTGTTAAATTTTCTATTCAAGTGTTGATCCAAATGAAGAAGATTCTTGTAATTTAAGTTAATATTGTAATGAATCTGCAAATATCAAGAATGCAATATATCATAGAAACGAAAAATTGCAATATTATTTTACTGATTTATTACCTTTGGAATCGATTCCCTCTGAAAAAGAAATTTCTTATTGAACCAAGAAGAAACACACTGATTTTCTAACAAACTTAAAAAATACATTCCTCCTTTTTAAGATTGGCAATTGGCCAGAATTCTTCATTGAAGATAAATCTCAAGGAGTACATAGAAACACAACTTTATCGAGATAAAGTCAAATGAAAAATAGCGTCTCGAAAGCATACATTCAATGAACAATTACCAAGAAATTACGCTCGCCGTTAAACCATGCAAACTATTGATCGGCTCATCTGACGATTCTATCGCAAAGTAGATAAATCGCGGTCGCGATAAATTTGTGTAATAGTAATTGTAAATGGACAGGCCGGTATCAATGAATTAATCGGCGGTCGACCGAGTTGCAGGAGATATCAGACAGAGTTTCCGACTGGGTTGGTCGTTTTCCTGTGCAATGAAAATGATCGATAACGCATATTATTGATTCGCTGCACTATCCACGTTCGCTTTGGGAACGGGTCCGCGGAAGGCTGCAATCGCGGGGTAATCGTTTGCTGTAAACGCCACTTTTCTAATCGATAATTGATTTTATCACATTAACGCCGACCTGCAAAATCCATCGGGCATTTTCCGTCAAGCTGAAAACTCAAGCTGTTCCACGACCGTGTCGCCATTTTCACGGCCAGGTGAACGATAAACGCTCGTCTGGATCATTCTGGATCGACGGATCGCTTCATCGGACCTGCAGGATTGAATCCTGAGCGAGGAAAAAAAATGTATAGAGAAGAACAGACACGGTGGAGAGCAGGGAGGAAAAAAACCGAAAAGAAAGACACCGGCGATGATAGAATCAGTTTCTCAATCGGTGAATTCTGCCGCATCCGAGGGACCACAGCCGCACCGGGCATCACGTTTTCCCATTATCACTCCTGATCATGGTCTAAGGTTGATTAATTTCCATGGTTGAAGAAACAGTGAATCGATGATGCGCGGTCACAAAGGATAATGACGCAAGGATTGAGATTGCGGCGCAGATGTTCCACCGGCTGGCAGGTGAAGCGAAATGCTTCAATAATCTCGCACTATTTTTAAATGGACTTCTGATGTCCTTTATGCGAGCTCAATCTTCGGGAACCGTTCTCGTTCTCGCTCGAACTGTGCAAAGTGTCATAATTTGCCAGAAAAGCTCCATGGATCCTAATGGCCGCTGAATCCTTCCTGAAAGCTTCTTCGTGGATCGTGGGAGCTTGAGCCCATTAATCCAGTGATTTTAAAATTCTAAGCACTTAGAAGGACCTGACAAATATATAAAATTGATGTGTGATTGTTTCGAATGTATTTTAATATTCTAATTTTAATTTGTAATGGAGGATAACTCAACTGAGATTATGTTAAGCTTGAAAACGTTCTAGTTGCAATAATTTTAGCAAGAAATTGTGGTAACGTTCATAAACATTGATGATAAACATAGATTAAAGAGTAGAATAATGTGAGAACCATGAGAAATAAATTATACTTCAAGGTAGTTCATGTTCAAAGAAGTGGAAAGAGTTATTCAAAGTCAGACACATTGGCCATGACAGTTGCATGAGTCAATCTAGCTCGGAAATTGCATGATGCATAAATTGCAGATCTTTGTGCAAAATGAAAAAATCTCTGCATTGATTGCAGAAAATTACGGCAAGATAAAAATTGTCTTCCCTCATCAATTATTCGAATAAATCGAAAGCAAGCCTTAAATTCTTTGTGCCGTTTTGAATTTCACAATTTTCTCAGCATAAAATCTACTAATAAATAAACTGTGGACATTCATACAAATTAAAATCTTTTTAAACTATATCTAGGAAAAGATTATACAATTATACAATTTTATTCAATTTTTTATATAATGTTTTTTCATATTTTCCTCCAAATTGTGACGCTTAAAAATAGGTACGTATTTTTATTGATATTTGTTCTAGCGTTATTAAATAATTTTCATTTGCAAAAGGAAGAGTGTGTTACCACTACAATAAAAGAAAAAATAGTAAGCAACGAAGATGGCGCCACGTTCCACTTGCGCGTTAATCGCTTCACTCTATAATGTACTCATGTCGGCTGTAGATGTCGCCGTGTGTGCACCAAATGCATCTACAAAACGTAATAATAAAAAAAAATCTACGAAACGACAAATCTCGATAGCTGTTCCACGCGCTGCATTTCGCTTTATGAATCGACGCATCGTGTTGCGTCACGCACCGCCTTGCATAATACGCTGCAAGATCTTATCGCGACTTACGTGAATAAAGATTGATACGACCAGTTACGGCGGGTCGCTATAAACATGGTCGATAATACAGAAATCTACATATCAGTTGTTTCATTAAATTTGTCTCTCGCAGGTAACAATGCGTCGTTACTTGAAAGAAATTCTCCTTGCACCCAATAGTAAACCTTCATGAATTTTTCAATCATTAAAAAAATATACACATTAAATGACGTATATGAACTATAAAATAAGCCATCGCGATCACTCGATAAACACCCAATAAATTATTTAGGAACAAAAATCTTTGGATACTAAAACGAAACAAGCGGATGAAGTCTTTCTTCTTCGAAATTATTTTCTTTCGTGCTTTCTACCGTTTTATATTTATCCCGACAATGGTTTACATCGATTTTCAACGATAGCTTTCAGATCCGGATTGTTTTATTTCACTCGTCATAAGTACGGCCACATATCATCCTTCTTTCAACGTTTCAGGCTCCCGAGAGGATCGTAAAGGGATGTTTGAAAAATATGCGCGGAACGGCAGTTAAGGCGGCGGCTTTTCCGCCGCGCTGACGTATCCCGTCCCAAGGGGCTTGGTATATTTTTCTTGCATAATTTAGTTCACCAGACGCTGCAGTTCTTTTAATCGCCGTCAATTTTCACCCTAAAATACTGTTCCAGTTTCACGGAATATAGAACGAGCGGCGTTCGACGCTCCCGTCGATTTTTCTCCTCGCACGTGTCCCATATGCTTCGAGCCATAACATCGCACTGAATTTAACCCCTGCAGGCACCTGTCCTATGAATGCTCTATACATTAAACTAGACCAAACTGGACAATCGACCGCGAAAGGAAATCTATTTTACAACTGGAAGAAATATAAATAATGAGAAACGTTAGCGGCTGGGTCACGCCGATCGAAATGTAATAGTATCCCATTACCTCAGACTACGAAGTGTTACATAAGGAACACTCTGAGAACTTTGTGAAAATTGGCTGAACCACTCTTAGGTACATAGTTGCAACTGTACTGGGGTCATGAGAGGTTCTGTGCTACCATAGCTGGTTTAAAAATGCTAAAAATCTAAGGACAGTCAAGGGAACAGAAATATCCACATGAACTTATGCTGGGGTCGTAAGCGTATCCAGGTTACGATAGCAGGATTAAAAATGATCAAAATCATGAAGACTTTCAAGACAATAGAAATAGCAAGACCAAGGTGATATTTTGATCATCAGCACCCACACGAGGTCAATTACCGTCGAAGTAAAATGATTCGAAGCGATTCACCCCATAATTCGCATGGATACGATCTAATTTATGCTGTGGCAGATATCACGATTGCATTAGACCGAACAGACTCTTCGGCAAATACACGCGAGATCGCGTGAGAGAGAAGGATACAAACGGGTACAAAGGACGAGTTAACTCGTCCTCCCCGGTTAGCAGGTTAACTACCGTTTACCGGGACAAACTTGGCGGCAGGACACAGGGCCATGTACGCGAGAGCGGAAAAATTGTGTGGAGATGTTAAAAGAACCGAAAAAGGGAGGAAGAGTAAGAAGAAGAAAAAGAAGAAGAAAACAACCCGCGGAAACGCGTGCATTAGAAACGAAACGCACGCGTCAAAAAGTATTACAATGTCACGCACGAAAAGCTCCGACGAAAGGTTCGCGGAACGCGAAAGAGTGCAACGAATCATGGGCATACGCTGAAGGCGTGCGGGTACTTCGGGTCAGCGGGTGCCCGAAATGTGGGTAAGTACAGTGTCGGGTACGACTGAGATTTCGTTCGATCATGAAATCATAGAGGGATACAAATTAGATTGATTTACTCGCGCGGACCGATAGAGCAAAGGATTCGGAGATGTCGGGTCGGCCGGGTAGAAATTCGGAAGCGAGTAGAAACGGACTGAGGATCTCGGGGCGAGAGGCAGGAAGGAAAGGATGCAAGGTAGGAAGATAGGAAGGAAAGAAGGAAGGAAGGAAGGAAGGAAGGAAGGAAGGAAGGAATGGAATTTTATTCAAGAAGCGCACTAATGCGGGAAGTCCGAGCTCGGCGATTTCCGGACGCGATCGGCTGTTTCCGGCACGGCGGCCCTCCCGAACTAAACCATTCATTCGAGAGAGCGAGAGACGGCGGTTAGAAGAGGAGGGGGCTAGGAAGGTGGATATAGGCGCGAGTGAAATGTTTTCAGGTGCGAGCAGGATAAACGGCCACGGGCGAACACGAGCGACTGAATGAGAAAAGGACGAAGGGGAAGAGGGCAGGAGGAAAGAAGGAGACGAAAGTGGCTAGGTGAGAGAACGAGAGACGTGCACACGCGAGAGAGAGATTGAGCGAATGATAGAGGGGGGGAAGAGGGTGCGAGGAGAGAATACGCGAGAGAGGTAGGCACGGCCGATCCGAGAAGGCTGGGTAGACTGGTAGGTTGGCAGGCAGGGCAGGAGTAAGAAAGCGAGGCATAGCAATACTGACTAGCAGCAGTCAGACTGGCCGGCCGCGCTGTAGTTCGCGAAGCACACTACTAGCGAATCGACAGCAGATGTGACCAGTTAGCTTGGCGCTGTGCACTCGTCCGGAGTACAGTGGATTTCGATGCACCAACTGAATCCGAATGCAGTGAACTCGCCACAGTCAGCCAGCTTAGTCGGCCGCCAACAGCAGCGACAACGACAACAACGACCGTAGTCGACGAGCTTCGGTGACCCTCTGCGTCAAGGGTTCTCCCGGTGGAGGAGGATAATGCGATCTGACACGAGTCGCAACGACTGATAACGAAAACAGAGTAATACTACTGGGTAGAGAGAGAGAAAGAGAGGAGACGACGACGACGACGACGGCGGCGACGGATACATTGACGGCGTGCAATGGACAGGTGACAAAAGGTGTCCGCAGAGAGACGATCAATCGGGTGGAGTGGACACACACAGAAGAGGGAAAAGAAAAATCGAATGGAACACAGTCGGTCGCGCGCCACCACCAAGAACGCAGTGACCGTCGTACCTGCCCGTCGGTGGCCGAAGACTTGTCCCGATCGCGAGTCGGTAGTGATGTGGCAACGTTGCCGGTGGTTCGCGAGCGGAGGAGTCAGTCGTCGCTCGGCTGTTCTGTCGTAGTCCGTGTTTGACAGTGCAGTGCCGCTGCCGATATAACTCGCGAGACGGGGCCCGTCAAGGGCCCACGAGCGAAAACACCGCCGCGGTGTGTCACGATGACAGACACGAAAGGGCCGCGATCGAGCAACAGCAACAACAATAACAACAACAGCACAGGTATCGTCGTTGCCGGGATAATCCAAGAGACACGTCGCACGTTGCTGTACTACGAAAACCAGCCCGTGCTCGTTGTGTAAAATAGCTCACGGGAGTGGAGAGAGTCGGTCGAGTTCGCTCTGGTTGGCTCTCGCGGGAGGTAGTAACAGTGCCGAGCCGTATAATCACAGTGTGTCGTTTTTTCTCTCTCGTCTCTCTCTCTCTCCCTCTTTCTCTCTCCGACACAAAAGAGAGAGAGCCGGTCGTCGTCGTCGTCGTCGTAGTAGTTGTCGGTTGGTTACTTTAGTGTTCTTCCTCGTGGAACACCACCGGAGTTCCTAAAAGTGCGCCCGCGCGTTCTATACGCGTACACGGCGTCGAGTCTGGCCGAGTGTCGAGGGACGAATGAGTGCGTGAATCGTGACACAACACGAGCGTGTACGGACACACGGCGAGAGAAAGAGAGGGATAGAGTGAGAGAGAGGGAGATAGAGAAGTCATTCGGTCGTGTGTCTCTCTCGCTCTTTTTCTCTCTCCGTCCGCTGCTCTCGCGTAGTCGAACTTTACGCCGACGTACACGCTTCGGCCCCCTTCCATCCTGTCGGTCGTGAGACTGTTCCTTTCTCCCTCTCTCTCTCGCGCGCGCACCAGGGCCCATTTATCTATCACACACCACAGTGTCCGTGCGTGTATTTGTGTTTTCGCGTGTGTGTATACAGCGCGTCTGCTCTCGCGCAGTCTACCGACATTCCGTTTCTCTGTGTGCGACTGCCCAGGAGTTTTCACTGGCGCGACACGGCACGCGCGCACGCACGCACGCACGCATCGGCGCAACACACGAGACACACGACACGTAAACGAAACCGGCCGCAGCCGCCGCCACTACCACCGCAACGGAGAGGGAAAGAGGGAGAGAGACAGAGAGATACAGAGAAAGAGAAAGAGAGTTCAGCCACGGGAGTGTCAAAGATCCTAGGAAAAATCACGGGCATGGGAACAGTGTGTGCCGCGGACTGAAAAACAGTGCGCGAACGACCAGTTGTCCCGTGTTACAGCCGCGCGCGGTGAATCTTTTTCGCTCGGTTCCTTGCATTTCGTGCCCGGTTATCGCGTGTGTGTGCGCGCGCTCCGCGCCTCTCTCTGTGGTGTGTCCCTTTTACTCGAAGGAGGAAGAGAGGTTAGGTTAGGCTAGGACATTGCGGCACGGACGTACACTGAGACACGCTCACGTGGCTCACACGCATACAGACACACACGTTCTCTCCCTGTCTCGCTCCTTTCTTCGCCCTCTCCACCACCCCTCAGTCATCCTTGTCTGGCGCTTGCGAAGAGGAACGAAGCAGATACACGAGAGAGAGAACCGAGCGAACACCAATACCACCATCTCGCACGCCAGCACCAGGACAATCGGGGAAAGAGAAGGAAAACACAAATGCCGATCGCCGGTGGAATTCTGGTCGCTGGAACCGCGGCTCATTGCCTGTCTTCCGCCGCTGGCATGCTTCGATTCCTCGCTAGACTTTCAGGTTAGCACGCAATCATCTCTTACAATGCCTCGTTGAAATGTTCCGTTCATATTCCGTGCCGTTCTCGATTATACTGTATATAAACGTGTGTATGTGTCTGGTTGTGTACGCGTGTATATACATTTTTTCTATGGCTCATTGAAAAAGAACGGTGCAGGGAGGAAGTGACGCGAATCGACGATACCTATCGATACAACGACCGTGTTCGCTAACGAGATAACGGTCTCGAGACTCTCGCGAGAGAGATCGGTCCGCGAGAGTGAACGATCGCCGCTCCTCGCATTTGACGTTTCGCTTTTTCACCGGGCCCCGGTTTCCATGACGTTTCTCTCTCGACTCTCAACTACTCTCAAGTTCAGGTTCGTCTATTTCTCTCTCTCTCTCTCTCTCTCTCTGTTTCTGTCTCTGTCTCCATCTCCGTCTCTCGTTTTCTCGGCGTCGCGTGCCGTTCTTCGCGAGGACACACGCGCGTCCACGCTCGTAAAATTTGCCGTTTTATCTCGGGGGGGGGGGGGGGGGGGCGGTCGCACTCACGACTCGGTCTAGTCTCGGGAAGAATCCGTGTGTGCGGTTTCGATTCCCAGACTTTCGAGTCGGTGCACCGCTCTACCAGCCGGCCCGTTAAATGTAAGCGCGCGTACAGCCGCGAACGACGTAGACAGAATAAGAGGAACAAAAACGGCGAGAGACGGCCTCGTTCGTACGCGCGCGGTATTATACGAGTTCTCGCGCTGCCGTGTGCCCCGTGTGTATCCGGGCTCTTCGCCCCGGTGACAGGATTGACGGCGTATCGACTCGGATTTCCCGTCGTGTGTCGTCTCTCGCGTGAAATTCGCTACTCTCTACCCGCGAGACACCACCACCCCTGTTCTATGTGTCCAGACTGTGTTGCTGTCAGGGATTGAAAAGGTTCGGAAAATAACTGTTTCAAAGTATTATGGGTATATCGTATCTGACTAAAAGACTTGTGGAGAACTGAAAAAATATCATAACTGTTATCAGTAGGATACCCATTTCACGTATATGTATAATAAAGTATACGTGTACACGTGCAGTTCATATATGCGTGTTGAAATGCGTGTATAGGAATACACGTATACCCGTGTATGGAAATATTTTTCAAATTACTTGCATGCATAACAATTATATATTGGAATATTCGGGTATTTTGTACATATAAAAGAATCATACAAATTAATGTGTGGGCATATTAGTAGTACAAAAATGTGTACCCGTGTATTAAAATGCGTGTGTCCTGTGTATCAAAATACACGTATATACCTAAGTGTTCAATACACGTTCAGATTTCGGATCTCTAGTTATAAGGTATATCGGTTTCGCATCTTCAGAATCGATATTATATCGGTTTTATAACTGTTATTTTTCAGTTCTAGGTTAGGTTAACGGATACATATAAGAAAAATAACAGTTATACAGGGTGTCCTATATGCAACTAACTGATTTGAATTACCAGCCATTTGGAAATTGTTATGTTGAGAATGCCGAAAGTTTAATATTATTTTCGCGAGGCAATACAATTTAATCATGGAGTATTATACAGTAATTCATCATATCGGTTCTGAAGAACTCAAACCATAACCGATATATGTAAGTCAGAACCGATATACCTTATAACAGTTCCATAACTGTTTCAAGAACCGAAACCGATATAATAACTGTTTTCAACCCCTGGTTGCTGTCCCGTGTATTTTACTACGTAATCCGTGTCCGTCGAGATCGGTCGTTAATACGGTCTCTACTCTCGTGTTTCGCCAATGTTTTTTCACCACCATCGATCGAACAACCGTCTACGTAGCCTCTTTCAAAACCATCGTGCGTGGTTTGTGTTTGACAGTACAACAGAGCGTGACCCCCACGAGACAGAAAATGTGGTTTGACCGAGGGAAATTGATAAGATGAGGTACTTGCATGCCTGTTCACCTTCCGATTATCACGTTGCACGTGGAGCAATTTTGTTTCACTTTCCATGCGACTTTTTATTTAAGTTGAAATACAAAATACGATATTTGCATAACCGAAAGACTCACTCACCCCATTTCTGTTTAATCTGTTGCAATCGAATCTATTACACTAGAACTACCGGACCAGACGAAATGACTGGTTTGTCATATTTTATTTTACAAATATTGAAATTATAAATATGTTTTCAGGAGTAATTTTTTAGTAAACTTTTCTATTAAAATACATATTTAACACTAAACTTACCAAGCACAAAGTATGTAAAAGTAAAACGCTTTTAGGATAGCTGTAATTTTTACTGATTAAGGAAATAAGGGGACTTGTTCAAATTTAATAGAAATATTTTTTATTAAAATAATAGAGACGAGAATAATTATTCGAATAGAATTAAGAATCCCAGGGAGATGAATTAATAATGATCAAATTTATAACACAATTATCACTTCGTGAAAAGATTGAGTTTATTTAAACTTTGTACCATTTCCATTACAATATGTGCTTAAATAAAGAAGTCAATTCGATCATTTCCTGTGAAATCGTTTTTCAAATTTTAGTAATTGTGAAATAGAAAACCGGTCATTTTGACCGTGGTGGGTTTAGTGTTAATAAAAAATTATACGAAATCTGAATAAATGCGATCTTGTCATTATTATAAGGCAATATACGCCAGTCGCGTTTAGTACTTGGTAGTTCTAGGATTAATGCAGTGTGAACATTTTTAGCTGGAATAGTATTTTAAATTATTTTGTATTCTCTTATGTTTTTGAGAATTCACTGTTTCCGACTCGCCTACGTGATTTCTAGTTACATTCAATTACAATAACCTAATTTCTAGTTTCTTAATAAGATCGAATCTTTTGAGGATTTTATCTGATTCTTATTAATTCTGTGTACACGAATCACTTTGTTGAACAATTGTCAAGTTAGTTGTGATTAGTATATGACACTAGTCGTTACAATTACTTGTTCATTATTCCAAGACGGAATCTTTCAGGAATTTTATCTGATTCTTTTCATATTGTGTAGAAGTATCATTTCATGTAGCAATTATTGAGTTAATGGGGTGTATGACACCAGTTGTTACGATTATTATTTACTCATTCCAAGATCGGATCTTCCGAGGATTCTATCTATAGCATTGTGTACAATAATGGCTTTATCCAACAATTGTTAACTTGGTTAGTAGGCGTAGAGCTATAGGATGCTAATGTCATAGAAACTTCTATACACGAGCAGGTGTATATGGGTTATTTCTTGTCTCGTGCACTTTTTATGCAACCGGTACAGGTAACTAGACTGCGGACCTTTGTGGAAATTCTCACAGCGGTAGACTTTAATTTATACGGGAATTGAATTGCAGATTTTATGTTTTTTCTTGTTACGATTTTACAGAATCGTGGATTCCGTGAACGCATTAAACCGTGATCTATAAATAAGACGACCTAATCGCGCGATCAAAGCTAAGCTTATCTTCGATAACGATTCTTGGTAAACAGGAAGATGCTATCAGTCAGAAGAACTCGATAATCTCGTTGATGGGTTTTTCGTTGGGATTACATTGTATCAGTTGATTTAGCCGGAAGAGAGGTCGAATTCGCGAGTCATTATATTTCGAAGTATGTCCTGGTTATCTGTCCGCGGTTTTTTCGATTGCACATATGCAGACTTCTATGAAATGATTTCGTTGACAGTCATTATTAGACTACGGATTTTACGCATTTATCACAAAAATGTGTAACATGAAACAGCAGAAAGTTAAAGGGAATTTAAGAGTATCGATAGAATATCATTAGACTATAGCTTATTTTATAAAAATCAGGGCAAGGAACAAGTTCAATTGATCAATTAATCAATTAATCAATTCCTTAGGATAAGCATAATGTTTGTTACTCTTGTTATTCTTGTATTTTAACGATCTGTACATGGTATAAATGCATAAACATACGCAATCTAATTGTCATCAACTTATTAAAATTATTAAAGGAAGAAATAAATTTTGATTTGGTTCCAGTGGCATTGTAAATAATGCAGAAAATTTTGATTTCGCATAAAGATGCATTGTCTAGTGATTATTTTCATTGGCTGCGAAGTGCGAATTGGTGTTCTTCGTTGCGTCACTGATTTCTCTCGCCGCAGTGTTAATTATCCTTCGGATGGCAACAGCATTGTCCTCGTTTTCACTATGACGAAGGATTATTTTTTAATATTGAAATTATTAGATTTTTTGGGGGATTTATACACATTTAAATTTTGGTAAATTTGGCACCGTTGTTCTTTATTGCTTCGTAAAATTTGTGGAACGTTAACTGTAAGGAGGAAACAGGGAACCGGTGTCTCACGAGATTTTGAGGTCATCAGAATTTTTTTTCAATGAAATCATGTTCCTGTTCCTACGCAACAGTAATGAATGTCAATCGAACGAGTCACGCCTCATTATTCATTCTTAATAATTCTATCAACCGAGAGTTCTCACGGCTTTTTTAATAGAAACTCTAAGTCGAATCGGTTCTTTTTTCTTTTTTTTTTTTTAGAGAAATTGCTATTCCTCATTAATTATACACGGGAGTAATTAGTGTCGTTGAGAAGTATTCGGTCACGAAACGTTCGTTAAGTGGCTTGCTCGATTATTAGTAGAGTAGAAATCTTAATTTATACATTTACTCGCCCGTGGAAACTAGAATCGAATAGAAATGTGTTGGACGGTTCAATCATGGAGCTAAGTTAAACAACAGTTGCATTACACTTCGTTCAACAAAGAGTTGGCCAATCAAGTGTGCTAGAGTGCAGATTTACGGTATCATTCATTATATAATAAATTAATGGAATCCTTAATTCGTTGTTTAATGCACTGCTCAATAATAACGCGCGACTAACAGCTCTTTATAGATCAAATTCACACAATAATTCATTTCTTACATTAATGCTTTTGGTATCTTCACAGTGAACAATAACTAACACTAAATTTGATCAAACAATATACTTTACAGTATTCCATATACATATTCATATTAATATTCGAACGATATTGTTCAGTGCATAATCGATGGCTCAAAATGATTTATTTCGTCTTCATAAGAGAAAGAAATAGTGTCGAGTGTAGTCATCAGCATTTACAGAAGATTGAGTACACTGATGCACACGTTGAGAATTAAGTAAATCGCTTCAGGAGTTAAATAATAATCGAAATGCCCGAGTTAGGGGAAATAAGAGGCCGATGGAACATCAAATGCACAACCGATGACTCCAAATTATTTATTTCATCTTCATAAATGTACAAAAATGCGTCCAGGGCACTCGTTATCGCTAGCAAATGATTAGATTCAGAGGCTCATATTTTAGAAATTAAATAAGTGGCTACAGGGGTTAAATACTATCGAGACGCCCGAGTTAGGAGAAAAAAGGGGGGCGAGGCGATAGAAGTTCAGGGGTAGGAAAAGGGGGGCGCGAGGCGACGGGGTTTCTGTTGTCCATTAATTCATCGACGAGTGAATGAGCGTAACCTCTGCCGAAAAATCGGGCGCAGATACATCAAAATATAAATAGAAGTGTCTGAGACGGTCCGGCGCGGTGTGTCGACGTGTGTCGTCGGGCGCGCACGCTGTTCGGAACCTCTCGAAGCCACCAAGAATGTAGAACCCCTCTCTCGAAGTCGCGAAACCCGCTCGAACCGAGAAAATTCGTCGTCCAAGTCGGTGTGGAACCGTTTGTGGGATGCAACTAGGCACTCCCAGCGACTGCTATAGCACTCCTGAATGGGAGATCTAGTTGCTTTTCCAACGACGCGACGGATATACTCGTCGTAGGCCTTAATCCTCGTGAGGGGGACGCTTTTGACGATTTTGTGGCGACGACGGCTAAATCCATTCAAATCTTCACTCACTTCTATTTCACATATTTTTGAACATACTTCTTTGAAATGAACGTTGATCTTCTCGTAGGATCTAAAACAAATTGTTGTATCACAACTAGTGATACGAATTGCCTACTAGAAAATTCACCCAAAATGGATAAAATGGACCCAAATTCCGCTATTCGAAGGTTAATAGTTTTGTATGCACTTGTGATAAAAATGAGTAACTGCAATTTGAAGCAGTGGACAAGTTTATAAAATAGAGTACGAATGTATTAGTTACAGCTTATGAACATTAATTAAAGGATGAAAGTAATTTTTGTTTGGCTCTTGTACGTTGCAGTTGATGCAAACAAATTTTTGTTTTACATAGAGATCCGCAGTCTAACGCTAACCGTACCATGACCAGTCAAATGACCGGTTAAACATTTCTCATATTATAATTATCGCAATTACAAAGATACTTCTATTAAAAATAATTAAATGAATTTTTTTTATTCATTTTTGTAATTTTTATAAGACAACATATATCAGCCACATTTTGTGCTCGGTATGATCGTTAGTGTTGATAAGTGATTGGAGGCGATTTTTAGGTTTCGGAGTTCGCAATAATTTCAACAGAATAGGATCAATAGGATTTTTATGATATTTGTGCCTGGAGAATTTTAGTTTGTAGAACAAAATGTTTAAAAAATATGAGACAACTGTTCTATCAATTCCTGATCATCATCGGCAGTGTCTCGTTTACAGGTGTAGAATTGATCGGTTGCATTCTCGCGCGACGCGCCTCAAATAAATATCGTTTAAATGCGGCAGCGTCGGTATACGATCGAAAAGCGACACGACATCGTCCCATTATTTCAAGCGCCCTGTGTCTCCGAGCAATAAAAGGCGACAGAGTTCGCGTGGGCGTCGAACGGGATCCGAAATTCGGCAAATTTTCACCGGTTAATCGGTGCGCGCTTTGATGATATCGCCCGTCGAGACGGCGGCGGCAGCGTCTCGCGTAAACCCACACGAAAATAAATTTTGCGGAGTATTGCCGGTTCATTCTAAGGCGCATAGAATGATAGCTATTTCCGTTAAGGAGAAAAAAACCGGTGGGCACTGTCTGTCTCCGCGGGTTTCTAAAGATAAAGCCAGTCTGCAAGCGATTTAACAAGAAAATCGTTCCTAACCGGCTTCTGCATCCTCCTATGCATCGTTCTATGGATCGGATCCAGCGACTGCGTCGAATAAAAAAGCGACGACGATGGAAATGAAACGCGGAGAGAGACAATCGGCGAAAACGGATTGGAACGGGGCAAAATGGCGCCCGGGAAAAATGCGGTCGCCCGACAGTGCGAATCTATTTATCGAAGCCTAGAAAAATAGCAGACACGGATGTTGACTCATTGTGCTACTCTCACTTTTTGCCGCGATTTCCATCAAATCTCTTCCACATATTTCCGCGCACGCTGACACTGTGTGACGCAATGGATTGTGGTCATTGCCGGTCAACGGTGATCATGATTTAATCCGATTAATTACCCACCTATGCTGCTCCCTTTTTATCGCACTGGATGTTGCGTGGACAGAAATTATTTATTCGTGGATCATCGGGACTTTAGGTTGCTAAACAAGCTCGAAATCCGATGAGAAATGCTGCTTCCAGGGAACAAGCATCGTTACATAGACTGATTATTAATTATGAGGAGACTGCGGATTTTATGCATTCATGAAAACAATGAATAAGAGAAATATCAAAAAGTGGAATGACTAAAACGATTGGAGAACATCGATATGTAATATTCAATATTTGGAAAGAAATTCCTGACTGGTTCCAGTGTCTGCAGTTGATGCAGACAATATTTATTTTTCATAAAGATCGGTCGAATTATTAGTTGTACTCGGACCAACGGTGCTCTATCATGATTCATTTTGATTTGACCATCGATTGAAATAACCGCAATTCTCAATTGGAATAACGACTACATTGTCAAATACAAAGTGCAAAAGTGCAATTTTTCTACAAATTGAGAATTATGGTACGGTAAGTTTTAATGGTGCCTGAAAGGCTTAAAAGTGCACATACGAGAGCAAAGGGTTAATTTTTGTTAGCGTACCCTGTTCAGTTCCAAGGTAAAATATTCTCGTCAAATAATTTCATCTTGTTAAATAATTTGAACAAAGCTAAAGTACTGTTACACAAAATGAATTCGTTTATACTTCTCTGTTTAATCAGCATCGACATTTCGACGAACGATGGGCTCGGTCATCTAAACTTATTAATAGACTGTGGACCTTTATACAAAATAAGAACTGTTTCCATTGATTGTAAGACACAGAAGCCAAATAGAAACTTACTAATACACCGATGTCCTTAAATCTTTTTAATGTGTCCATTTATTTAAATGATACGTATCAATTTTTGTCATAAATGCATAAAATCCGCAGTCTATTTATCAATTATTAAGTTAACTAATGTTAGTTAACAAGTACAAAGTTGCTGCTAATTTTCCCAGGATCACCGTAAAGGTTCTCGATCAAGGATCGATCTCGCAATCTAGATCAATTTCACATGAAAAGTACGCTGACCGGCAAAATATTATATTAATCGATGATCGTCGTGAAATTGCGAACGGCCATTCGCCAGATTATGATATACGGTGTTCCGGTCAATCGATCGCGCCTGGATCACACGTCTCGATCGCGCGCCGTTCGTGATTACTTTAGTGCGGCGCAAGAAAATTTCGCGGCATCGGGTGTATTCGAGAGTATTTCTGTGCCCATTAACAAATAGCACATGAATTATACATGGCTGTACGTTAATTAGCGGTGGGTGTGTGTTATGTGTCGGGTTTATCGAGTTGGAAAATTAAATGGTTCGATACTCGCGCGCGTATAAAGACACGCCGGGAACCATCGAGCTCGCGGTATGCATCTTAAGCGGGGAATCTTCTTCGAATCCATTCGACCGGACGAATTTCTTTATCCTCGCATACTATTGCTTCCTTCGAAAACTTAGATCCTCCCAAAGGATGCTATATACAAAAATATATAACTCGTGTAATTTTGTTTATTTTTACTTTAAAAAAATGCCATCTGTGCTTCTAATACTGATAATTATGTGGGAAAAATCTTAATGCAAAAGGTTCTTTCGTTTTACTAAAAAAAATTTCTTTCGAGCATTTAAGTGGCAAATTATAAATTGCTTTCTTCGAATGGGTGCTCCATACAAAAATATGTAACTCGTGTAATTTTGATTATTTTTACTTCAAAAAAAGGTCACCTGTGCTTCTAATACCGATAATTATGTGGGCAAAATCATAATACTAGAAGCGGTTCAATAGTTTTTCTGAAAAAAATTCCAATCTAGCACTATAAATTGCGTTCTTCGAAAACATTGATTGATCCTTCGGTAGGATACTCTATAAAAAAAAATATGTAACTCACGTGGTTTTGGTTGCTTTTACTTCAATAAAATCACACTTTCACTCCAAATACCAGTGATTACGTGTGCAAAATCCCAACACAAAAGGTTCAATAATTTTTTCGGAAAAAATTCCAAAAAATTCGTGCAAGGACGGCCTCGAAAATCAGAGCACTTAATGTGTTTAATTCGGATGACTATTTCGAGGATTCAATCGAATCGCGTCGATGCAACTTGTTGCAGGGTGAGTGGAATCCCTGGAATTCCGGCATTTAATAAAAGTCATTCCTCGCGATTACATCCGGCGACGGTGCATCGCACACACTGTGTCCCCGCACGCAGAATATAACATACATTCAACTCGCAAACGCGTGCACAGCGCATTCCCTCTCGTTACCTGTTATAATAAGGTCCACGGGCGTATAATGACTTGCATGCGGCGCGTAGTAGGGTTGCCTTGAAATAACCGCAAACAGCAAAATTGTAAGGTTGCCGAACATTGCCGCACACAGCAAACACGATCAACACAATCCACGAACAATTTAGCGAACTGCGACTACAATAAAACAGCTAGCGTGAACAATATTGTTCATCGAACCCAAGGATAATTAGGTAGATACGTAGAACCAGAGCAAACGTAACTTAGAATTTATTCGGCGATTCTCAGGCATAATCAGCTACAGTGGCGTGCAAAAGTATCCGGACACTCTTTAAAAACGAATAACATTTTCAAAATTAGTTCAAACGGCTTGAGCTTTTGTGAGATGTTAGAAGAATTAGTTTACTCGGTAGTGTGTAAATAATTATTTATACAAATTGATAATGGTCGAAATTGTGAAGAAAAATGTAAGTCATGATTTTTAACTTTTTTATCAGTGTCTGTAATGAAAATTTAAAATATACCTTTTTCAGATCTCCATAGGTTATATACATGCGCACAGTTTCATCGAAGTCGGTTAATGTTGTTATAAGCTACGAACATTGCAAGATGGGAGCTTAAGGGTGAAAGTCGCAGATTTTCGGTCTTTCCAGGGAATTTTGTCCTTATGTAATCACCTTCAACCCCTTGACATCCGAATTAAATGAAATTCGATGCGATCAGAGCTAGCATTTATTGTTTAACTTATCATTCGTGTAAGCTTAATAATGATTTTCATATAAATTCAAAATTAATATGCTCTTGGGATGATAACAGACATGTTGCTGGTAATATTTACTGTTAATATTGTGTAATATTTTACTTCAATGTGCACAATGCCATAAGCAATATATGACGTGTCTGAAACCTCTTTGTACGTCAAGGGGTTAAGTGTTTGTAACTCATAACGACGTTAACCGGTTTCGATGAAACTTTGTACATGAACATAACTTACTTAGACTTATAAATGTCTAATTGTTACAGGCACAGATTAAAAAGTTAAAAATCCCGACCTTTACTATTTTGGTCGCAATTCCGACCAATAGCAATTTTTAGAAAAAATTATTTGCACGCTACCTAGTAAACTAATGCGTCTAACATCTCAAAAAAACTCAAGCCGTTTGAACTAATTTTGAAAAAGTTATTCGTTCCGGATATAGAGTGTCCGGATACTTTTGCACGCCACTATACCAGTTCTTTTATTATGACGATTGAAGATTGGAATCAATTCTCGAACTATTTAGGGCATGCGACTGCAATGAAATTAGCAATGGAAATTACCTGGCCGATTTTTACATGCGGTAATTAGCAGGATGATGATGCATAGACCACGGATTTTATTCATTTACAATAAAAATGGCCAGACATAAAATTGTAAAGATATTAGAAGAATTGGATGACGTTATTATATTATTTCCAACTTTCTGAAATCATTAAAAGAGAATATGCATTTTCTTTCATCTTCTGTTTCTCACGATTGACTTGGACAATTCTTATTTTGCATAAAGATCCTAATGGTGAACTATCATGACTCGGAATTTATTCGGTAGTGCCATCATGTCTGTGAGTTCTTTTATAGACTGCGGATCTTTATGCAAACTAAAAATGGTCTGCGTTAAGACAAGCAGATGAAAGATTAGGAACATGAATGAAAATGTCACAGTAGTACTACAATGATTTCATTGTTTTGTGTATCGAGAAACATACTCATACATTGTAACCTTGTGCACTCGAATGGCGACTCTGAGGCGCTACTAAAAATTGCCACTCCAATATTCAAATCACTAGTTTCATTACTAAATTTGTTTCTATACGAAATTCAAGACTCGAATGAGTGAATAAAATAGTGTGAATAAGGCTCTAGGGTCAATTTCATATGTATACAATGAAAAAGATAATTTAGAATGTAAATATTCTAAATTGGAAGAAATATCTTGTTTTTGACGTTAACCTTTTTTGCACTCGGAACTATTTTAACTCGAAAACCAAACATTTCTTCCGGCATAGAAAATTTCCAGTCTATATGATTTGTTTCATTAAATGAATATGAAACTGATACAATGTATTCATACAATACTTAAATGTTTATTAATCTATTAAGTATCAGCAAATGCAATAATCTAAAACATTTTGAACAACGATATAGCAATTTTTAGTGGCTTAATAGCTTCGAGTGCAAAGAGTTAAATCATTGACGAAGATTTCGAGCAGAATGTACTAAATATGTAGCTGTGCTGTTAATTTCCTTGAAACCCAAATCAAATTCTATTTTGTTGTTGCAATAACCATTAGAAAATACACAGGTATTCAATAAATATAAACTTTCTTCTTCTCCTAAAAAATTATGAACATCGTAGAAGTTCCAATCATTGCAACAATAAAACAAATTATAGTTCAAAGTTTTAACACTAGATTTACGGGGCCCGTCAAAATGATGGATTCAAAAATTTTTAATTTACGATTATTAACCCCTTGCCATACCATTTATTTTACGGTTTCAGTGATTAGAATTTATTTGTAGTTCATAATTTCCTAGAAGAAGGAGAAAATGTATATCTATTGTATGTCTATATGTTCTCCAATGGCTATACATTAACAACAACAAACTAGAATTTTATTTCGGTTTAAAAGAAATTAATAACTTACATATTTATTTGACTCTGTTCAGAATCTTCATCACGTCTCTCACACGCCATTGTAGGCGAAGGGGTTAAGGGAGTAAGATGGCATTCGTGAAGAATTATTAAATATATTTACTTTTTTTGTGTACATATTACAATAAAAATCGCTGAAGATCTAAGTAAATACAATTTTATTTTTATAATTCAATGTAAAATAATCAATTTTAGAGCTCCGTAAACCTAGTGTTAATTTCAACGGAGGCATAACTTCGCCAAATTTTTGCGCCATGGATAACAATTTCTGTTAGCAAATTGTCTCGATGGATGAGAGGATATCGTCGAATGTAGACTGTCTCTTGTTCGATGCCGAATGTCAATGGACTCGTTCGTTTCGGAAACACAATAACGTTTCTCCTTGTCTCCGATGGAAGTCGGTTGCACGGCTATACCCGTTCGGCAACAATGCCGACGTAACGCCTATTTCTAAATGGACGAGTCGGGCGTGGGACTCGTCGATACAACAATGAGTACCGTTATTATTAGGTTTCCTGGACAAACAACGGCCACCAGTCGATCCCGTACCCCCAAGCCGAACCTCTTTCGTGCAAATCGCCGATCGGCCTGGGTCGCTTGGCCATTGTCCACGGGACTACGAGACTTCGCCTTGTTTGTTGTTTGTCGGGGCTCGAGGGTTTTACGAGTTTTAACGGGCTCTCTTAAAGGATTTCCAGCTTCCATCTCTCTCTCTCTCGCTCTTTCTGTCCTTTCTCACAAATTTTGCGCCGTTTCGACGTTTCATTCAGATTTTACGCTCCGCGTCTCGGCGAAATTCTTTTTCAAATGTTGGACCTCAAATGTCACTGTGAGAACGTTGCCGAGACATTCCTCATCCGATTATGGACATCATGGACGTTTATGTTAATTATCGAAACGGTAGAGAACATATTTCTTGCTGTTGTGTTGATATTATGTTGATCTTCCAGATTCTTGCGACGCTGAACGCGTTTTATTACGAATTGTCTTGATGTGATTATTTTGACGACATGTAATGTTTAATTGTGCTTACTAATATTTAGAAGTAGTTCTTCAACAACACTTCAAAATGTAATTTCATACATTTCGTGACAAGAACTGATTCGATTGCAACAACAATTTGATTTTAGAAGCAAACATTTATTATAGAATGTCGAAATATATTCATTATAGAAAATCGAAATCGTAGATCCAATCCCAGGAGGTACAGTTAACCCTTAGCACTCGAATGGCGACTCTGAGAGGCCGCTACAAATTGTTACACCATTATTCAGAATATTGTTTACATGATTAAATTTGTTTATATGTAATAATTTACTAAACATTTAAGTATTGTATGAGGTACTATATCAGTTTCGTACGCATATAATGAAAAAAATTATTTACGATGGAAATATTCTAGGTTAGAAGAAATGTTTGAGTTTTTAGTTGAAATAGCTCCGAGTGCAAAGAGTTAAATCAAATTAACTACAATCTTAAATGGATCAAAACCGACTTAAAATTAATCTAAGATCTGTTTCCATGCGTTCGGCTACCTATCGAAAATAACGTCATATCAAGAAAGAACAGAAAATGATCTAAAATCAGCCTGGATCCCTTTCAATACAATCATCTAATATTTAAATGTGCGAAATATATAAAATTATCTGGAAATGAACCAAAAACGATCTAAAATTTAATTTAGACAACAAAATTTAAAAATATAATATCGATAAATAACGCCATAACAGAAAAGAAGCGACGAGTTCGTTCTATGAATTTATTTTATGGATTCTTTCTGTGAATTCATTCGGATTAATTCATCCCACGAATTTTCCGATTCGTCAGCTTTCTACCCGCGTTTCCCATGGCCGGCGAGCCGAAAGATCGATTTCGTCTACCGAACAAACCCCCATGAACTATGCTATCCTATGCTAACCGTGTACTGTGTGTCCCTATCGTGTCCGATCTCCTGCAGTATAGTGAAAATCGTACCTCTGGGTCGCATACGCGACAACACCCGCTACTACCTGCTCGCCAAACAGTGGCTCTCCTAAAATCCACTTTGGAGAACCACTCCTCGACAAGTATTTTCCCTCCACGTGTTCCCAGGTTGTTTACTGGACTCTTCATCCCTTTCAGAGCAACCCTTGCTCGGTTTGTTGTCTCGGGGAACGCTCGATTTTACTCGGGAGCTGTTTATCGAAACGAATCGAAGTCATTGGATGGCAAACAGATTTAGCTTGGGGATTCGTGAGAATTTGTTTGGACTACACCCACCCCTGTAATGGTTATACTCTTGTATTTTCCTTGGAACTTATGTACATTTTTGTTATTTGCCACAGAGGAATATTGGATTATAGTTTGAATATTGTTCAATTTTCATTGGCACTTTCAAGACGATTTTGGTTTATGCAACACTATAGATTGTCTCTGTTTTTGCAATTGTTCATAGAGAACGTTAACTTGAGTACTAAGTCAAATTTTGGATGTCTTGGAATTTTTTTTTACACTTTATTGGAAGGATTTTTATTTCTTTAATTTTATAGATGGTCTCTATTTTCGCAATTTTAAAAAGAGGACATTAACAGGAGCATTATATCAAATTTTTAATATGTTTCAAGTTTTTGTGATTCTTTGAGGTGATTTTTATTCCTGTTATTCTGTAGACTGTCTCTATTTTTGCAATATGTCATAGAGAACATTAACTGGAGTACTAAATCAAGTTGGAAATGTTGTGCAATTTTTTTTGACTCTTTGAGGGAAGGATTTTTATTCCTGCAATTCTATAGATTGCTCTTTTCGCAATTTACCACAGAGAATACTGACTGGAGCATTAAATCAGAACTTGAATGCAGCGCATCTTTTTTTATTCCTTCGAGATACACATTTATTAATCCGTAACGATTTAGATTGTTCCTATTTTAAGTGCTCCCTATTTTGATACAATTAAATGTAATTATTTGCTTACGTTTACAAGTAATTACCTACTGAATTCTTAATTGTTCCTTTAAATTTTATTTTGTTTGTATTTTTAAGATCACCTGTTCGGTATCCAATGCAATAACTGTCTATGTATAACAAGACTTTATCATGATATGCAAAACCAGAACCCTATCAAGATTTCAGTCGAATTTTATTGTGCCGTGCAAAAACGAGTCAGTCTATTGAACAAATTCTCGTCTACGAAATAAAAGCATTAGCATCACTTTCTAGCAAAGAAAGGTAGCCGAGAGGAGACTTTCTAGCAAAAAGAAGCAGAACATGAAGTTCATGAACATGAAGTTCTCGAGATAAGATCTCGACGAAGCCCAACATTATTACTCGCTAAAATCGTTTAGAGGTTCGTTTTTGACTTTTAAATATACTAAACACTTTCGGACGAAATGGGTGAACCATCGGACACATCTCCGAAACGGCGCAATTAGACCCGTGGGAAACAACTTCATAAGCATTGTTCTCTCTCAGTCGATTCCCATCAACGATTTTCCAGGAGAGGCTTGCGCCCGTGCAGCTTTTGACATAGCGATTTAGCTGAGACCAGGAAGCTAATAAACTCTGATTCTGTTTTAACCCTTTGCACTCGGAAGTATTTCAACTCCACAACCAAACTTTTTTTTCGATCAAGAATATTTCCATTCTATATGATTTTTATCATTTTGAAAAAATGAAACTGATATAATACCTCAATACTTAAATGTTTGGTAACTAATTTATTGAATATCAATTTAATAATGTAAACAATATTTTGAATAATGGTATAGCAATTTTTAGTGGTGCCTCAGTCACCACTCGAGTGCTAAGGGTTAATAGGTCGACACCCGTTTTGTAATTATTCCCTGCAGCACGCACTGAAATAAAACGAGCTTTCCGCTTTTTGCGTACGAGTCGAAATCCGCTGGGAAAATTAAAAATAATTGCGCATGGGCGGTAGCAACATGACCGATAAAAACTGACGCGTGGAATAATAGCTATTTTATTGCGGTGTTTTTGCCGAGAAACAATAAGCTTTTAATTGCCCGAATCAATAGGTTTCTTCCGTTTTCTTTTTATACGAAAAATATTCAATGAATTCCTTGTGCTTCTTCAGAATGATAAAAAATTATTGAGTCTGTATTATATCATTTTATACGATTGAATGTTCTTCGAAGAATGAAATTTGAAAATTTGAAATTTTTTTGGTTGGAGAGTTTATACTAACTTACTTACTTATACTTTATACGATATTATACTTGACGATACGCTTCGGTGCAATTTTTTAATTTTAGGTCGGCCGCGTTTGTTAAAAATTCTCTGTTGCTCATGATTGCGTCCATGCAGATCTCATACAATTTCTATTGTCATATATGATCGAAAAGGTCGTATGGCAACTACTTTACTTTTGGTTTGGGAATTCATACTTTGCTGATACTTTTGAGTGCAATTTTTCAATTTTAAGTCGGACGCGTTTGATAAAAATTCTATATTGCTCACGATTGCATCCATGCAGATTTCATACAATTTCTATTGTCACATATGATCGAAAGTTTCGTATGAAAACTGTTTTAGTCTTGATTTGGGAATTTACACTTTTCTTATACTCCTCAGTGCAATTTTCCAATTTTAAGTCGGACGCGTTTGATAAAAATTCTCTACTGCTCATGATTGCGTCGTATGACAACTACTTTACTTTTGGTTTGGGAATTTTCGCTTTCCTGATACTCCTCAGTGCAATTTTTCAATTTTAGATCGGACACGTTTGTTAAAGAACCCCTATCGCACATTACTGCATCAATGAAGATTTCATACAATTTTTATGATAATCTGTAATCAAAAAGAAAATTCCAAAATTTCGTATGAGAACAAAATAATTGCGAAAGACAAAATCAGAAACAAGTTATTTTGACCCGTTTGATAATTTTAGCGTTAAGAAAGTGTTTTATATGGTTTGGAAAATATTAAATAAAAAAACGACGTTCCTCAACGAACATCATCGTCCATTCAGTTCAATTTCATTGATTTCTCCATGATCCTAAACTGCCCAACTCCAGAAAAGTTTTCAGTCAATGAAAACTTAGTTAAACTCGAATGAAATGGGAAGAATGATTGGTTTTTGCCAACAGCGTCTCTAAATTAAATCCTTGGAGTTCCCCATTTGTTTTTGGGGTCAATGAGGGAAAGGATAGTGAATGAAAGACCGAGTTCCATTGCAGCGAGCATGAATGACAGTGGCCACTCATCCCGACGGCGCGGCGCGGCGTTTCCCAATAGAATTCCCGGTGTCGGCTTGCTAATGGGAAACACGTGTCGCGCGTGAAAAATATTCCGCGTAAACTTTAAAAATAGAGAACTCACGAATATGTGCAACGGCATCGCCGGTTGTCTATGTGTGTGTCACGCTATTTAATTCTCGATTTTTCAAGGCCGCTTTACTTAATTTCTCACCGACGGCTGCGCATCTAGGGCTATGCGATTCGACGGTGAAAGCAAATCCGCCGGTATTCCGGTAAAATCCGTTTGTTTAACGCATCCAGGCCACTATCCACCATCACAACGTTCGTCATTATCGCTAATCATCTGTACCAAGCGCCACGAATTTTATCAACATTTTTGTTCATCCATTTATTGCATAATATCGTGGATGATTCGTTACAGAGACTTTGAACAGCATTCACTAAAAATATAATTTCTTTCTTTGAACTTTTCAAAAATTATTAAACAAATCTAGAGACTCACGATTTGTTCCTGTTTGCTACAATTGAAGCATTCAATTTTTATTTTACATGGAAATCTGCAATCTTCTAATGTTAATACAGGGTTGTAGTCTAATTGTGTTAATAGTTAATACTGGTACCCACTTTCAATTTGAATAAAAAATGTTGGTTTTTCTTCTTGAAAAGTAGAAAAATTGCTGTAAATTTCTAAGGCTTTCTTGTATAATTATAAATTAATTTCATAAAAATATGTGTTAAAATCACGAAGTTTAATAACGTTATAGAACATCGTAGAATCTTAAAATAATATTGAGAAGCAAAGGGTTAATGTCAAAATGGTTCATCATATCTATGAAAGAAATCACAGTGCTTGATAATGATTCGGCGTTTTGGTAATGACTAGTGGAGATTTATGCTAATGTTCGTATCTAAAGACCGATACAGAAAATCAATCAACCGCATCGTGTGCGAAGTACGGCGAAAGTTCGAGACTCTCTTCGTCGAAGATAAAAGTATGCTCCGACAATGGCATTTCGGAGGCCGTTTAAAATTTCGTGATCACGAAAGGTAATTTGGCATTAGCGTCGTTGTAATGGAGAAAAAGCGACGCCCGTTCGAAGACCATAATTCAAGCGACGGTAGCCAAATAGAACTGGAAGGTCCTCTGCATCGAACGCGCAAGTCTACCAAAGACACACGGACGTGCACACGAATGCAAGAATTTGCATAACTTCACGCTGCAGGTGCTGGCTGGCGCATGCATAGCAAGACGATTCTTACCGGGCCGATCGAAACCACGAGGATTCGGCCAGAGTCTTACTAAAACACGGTTTTTGTCCTTCAACCCCTTAAAATGCCAAGGCGGTACCGAAAACTTCATGCTAGATTTAGCGAACATAAACGTCCCTTGTTTCTCCGAATTTTAAGTGCTTTTAGGAAATTATAGCCCTTATCAGCAATTTTATTTCTCATTTTATTCTTGAGTGACATTTTAGCCTTCAACCCCTTACCTTATAAAATTGTGACAGTACCAAAATAATTTATATGAAATTTAGCAAACATAATCGTCGCTAGCATTCCTTAGTTTAAAATGCTTTTAATAAAATTATAGCTCTGACAGCAATTTTATTCCTCAATTTATTGTTGAGTGAGATTTTATGCTTCAACCCCTTGTCTTATAAAATTAAGTCAATATCAAATACATTGATATTAAATTTGGAAAATATCCTTTGTTTCGTTCGATTTTAGATTCTTCTGGCACATTACCCTATCAGCGAGCTTGCTTCACTCCATCACTGCATGACGTAGGGCACTTCAACCCTTATAATAGTTGACAATATAAAATCAATACCAAGCGACTTCATCATAATGCATTTAGCAAACGTGAACATCCTCCATTACTTTCAATATAAAACTCTTTCAGTAAATTATAATTCTACAATCAATTTTATTTCCTTTTGATTACCAAGTAGAACATTTTCCTTTTATTAGAAAATTCCTCCAATTATCCAGAACCATGTAGTAGAAGATCAAACAGACATTGAAAGGGGACACTGAAAGATGTTCGATGATAAAAGACGTCTAATATTTTCGACTAGTGGATATATATTTGTTCCGAAAAACAATCAGCACTTCCCCTCGTGCCGGGTAGGCGGTATAGCATTCATCGACGGAATGGCTCGCATTTCATCGTCCATTGCGACAGCTCCCCCCCCCCCCCCGAAAAACTAATCATTCCCGCCAAATCACCGTCCCTTTTCAACCATTCTCTTTTTGTACTCCAATGTAATTCCGCTTTGAGAATAATGGCGCCGGTCACTCGATAACAGTTCACCCTGTGTACATGTGGCACGACAACTGCTGGAGGTCGCGGGGGTAGCAAAGAAGGAACAGATTTCCTATAAAGAAAAAGAGAGAGAGGGAGAGACAGAGAAAAGAGCTTAGAAAACGCGACGGTTTTCGTGCTTCGCTGAAATCAGGCCGCAACGATATATCGTCGCTCTTAACCTCGCGATGCCCTACCGCACGGAACTTTATTTCCACGAAGTGCCCGAGACTTCCGCAACCCGTCGCTGGCACCCACACCCTCGGGACTCCTGCAGTCGGCGCAGTGCACCGCCCTCGACCCCCCGATGCACCGATGCAACGCTTCAACGATGCACCCGCGTTTCGCATAGAGCGCCGTCGCACAGTGGTTCAGAATTGTCAAAACGTGGCCAAAAGTCAATTTTTCAATTTCGTCAAAAACGGATGAAGTTTATGCCAATAGCTTCCCAAATGTGCAAACTAAGTTTTAGCATAAACATAAATTTTTTATGCGTAATAATTTCAGCAAAACTAACTCTATAGCGTTAAAGAGCGTTCTTTCAGCTATGTGTATGTGTAACATTTAAGAGTATATATATATTTTTTTTTTCATTTCGAAAATTGTCTCTTCCGAAACACCTATTGTTCCTGTTTTTTTTTAAATCTAATGACGATTACAAACTGGTCGTCACGCGTCGTTACGATGAATTTTTGCATAGAAATATTTGCTAGAGCCTCCTTAAGATGGCTACATAAAAATTTCTTGCTCATAATTGTAATCTTAAAAGTTACAACGATAAGTAGCCAAAGCGTTGGCAACCACTGAAATCGCCAAAACATGGCCAAACCACAAGGGATACTTTAATTTAGTTAAAAATTAATACTCCGGGTGTTTTCGGATTGCTGATTGTGAACCTAATGTCAAAATTAATAATTATAACAAATTAAAAATTAAAATTACGGAAATACTAATTCTCAAGAAAATCCGACAATTGTTTGAGTAACACATCTGCCGCATTGAATCCGCCGTTTTGTTTTTTTAATAGTGACATCAGATTCATAATCAACGACCCGAAAACCCACGGAATACCGAATTTGAACTAAATTGGAGTATTTTTTCGATTTTTGACCACGACCTTTTGGCAATTCTGATACACCGGGCGCCGTCCTTAGGCTTTAACCGCACCCTCCAAGACAATCAAGTTTTCTGTGGAAACTCTACAGCCCTTAGAGCATTTCCAAACGAGAATATTTTTTCAATTGATCATAACAATAATTAATTCTTCAAATTTAATTCAACTTTCGGCATTACTCTTTTTAATCCCTTGTATTACTCAAGTTTCTTTGACGTTCAGAAAGAAAAAAGAAGATGACTATATATTAACAACAACAAAGTCGAATTTTAACTCGGTTTAAAGGAAAGTAATAATAATTATATATACATATATTATTAATCTAATTATTAAGCTAATCCTGTTCGAAATCTTCATCACGAGACCGACTCGATGTTACAGCGAAATGTTTTTAACTTATAAATACTAATTATTGGACAGCGAATTTTATACATTTATGGCAAAAATGGTTAGAGGCAATTCGAAAGATTCTAAAGCAGCGGTGTCCAGCGTAGGGGCCCCTCACGCGCCTACTTCCCCTTCCTACTGTCGGTTTGCGCAGGCGCAGTGTGTTCTCACACTGCCGACCAAGAAACCGAGTAACCGATCCGCGTGTCATAAAACAATCGACGATCATCTTGTTAACGCGGGAAGCGACCATATTTGTTAATCGGTTCACACGTCACGGCGCTATGGAAACGGCGAACGGTGGTGGGAACGGCATTCAGCTCCCGGAACCGAAGTTGGACATCGCTGGTCTAAAAATTGATAGAATTTAAGAGTAACAATGTATTGTTCTCAACTTTTCGAAGTAATTAAAGAAGAAAAGAAGTTTCTGTTTGGTACCAAGTTCTTGCAATTGGTGTAGACAACTTTCATTTTGCATAAACATCTGCAGTCTACCAATCGTTTAGAGCACAAATTAAAAAATAAAAATTCGATAGTGGGTCAAGTAATCACAGGAATCTGTAGCAAACAATGAATCGCAGCGAATTTATCTCGAAGCGAATGCACGTTCTTCTTCAACTACCACAAACCTAAACATATTTTCGCCATTAATGGCAATCAGAATTTACGCCACGAGTCCCAAAAGACTTCGTTCAGGATGTTAACGATCCCACAACCTCCTTGTTATCAGTGACCCCATGTTTCCTTTCGGAAACGGCGTATGGTCTCCCATAAACAACGATAGAGACGTTCCGTGCCGGACGCGGGTGCCGAAAAACGGCCACCGGGATGCCGGTGCGTGTCGTTCCCCGTCCGTCGACGGCAATTATCCTTCGAAATGATAAGGGCAAGTGGCCGAGAACATCGTCACGGCTCGTAGCAGTGAATTTAATAAGCGACTAACACCGGAGACCGTCGGTTCTCCGGCACCGAAATATTAATAAGCCTACCGGGACACACGTATCGATACGTTTTCACACGGCTGTAGTATGGTTGTGGTGTGGGGCACCGTTTAATGAGATTAAGGACATGGTATGTTCGGTGGCCCCCGATGATCAAGAGATCCGCAGACGCGATCGAAGAGGATTTCGTCGGGGAAAAGAGAGAGACTCGGGAGGCCCCGGGGATAATTACGGCGCGGCGCGGTCCCTTTTGTTGACTTTGGAAATTGCCGGCCGGTACTAATGGCCCAGGGCCCTGCTCGCAGGACATCAATCTCAGGATATTAGGAGATATCTCGATTCCGATCCGGTGGTTAGCCCCCGACGTTCTGTAGCTGTTACCGTAATTTCCTGTAAATTAAATGTAATTTCTGACCTTGTTTCCTTCGGCTCTTGCGCGGCGGCTCAACGGCGATCTTTCTTGGTTCCCTTCACGCTCCTTTGAATTATTCCGGTGAATTGAGGTTTTCGTTGTAAGTGTATTTAGAAAGCAAAAGTTTGGAGATGCTGCCGCAATTCTCTGCAAATTAATTGCAATTTTTGATGTCTCGTTCGTCTCTTGCGATTTGCTTTAACAGCGATATTTCTTGGTTCCCTACATTCACTTCTTATCTCATAATTAATATTCTGTAATCTAGACAATGTCTAATTTTGTTGTATGTAATCCCGAGTTGATTGAACCATATATTTTCCATCAAAGTAACTATTTTATACAAATAATAATTGTAGAGCTGGTAGGAAAAATTCTGCGGACAGCGTATGTGTGTGGCACAATGAAATCCATGCACTGTGTCTCGTTCTATTCCCTCAGCTGTATCAGTGCTTCAGTTTAATTGTACCCGGCGAATAAATATCGATAACGGTATATCGGCGACCGTGGACTTTGAAGTCTATTCCCGAGCACCGGTCGCGATTGCAATCTCTCTGGTAATTATTGGCTTGCTCGATCGGATCTACTATTCCATTTATTATTCATATTTTCGCTGATTGCCGTGTAACTCCATACGGTCTACGACTAAAACTATACCAAACAAATTATTTCCAACATCTATTTTCATATTAAAAAAGAAAAAATAGAAAATATATCTATTTATAATCCGAAGTCTGTAAAAGTATTTTAAGCAAAATTAATTGCAGCTTTCAGCGGCGCACCTGCCTGCAATTCACCGGCATTGAAATCTCCAGGCTCGAAAACACAGTCGCACTATCCGTTTCTCTTGAACTCTCTGTAGTAGGGTTTGCGATACCGGACCAAAAATACAATACCGGTATTCGGTATTTGTTTAAACGTTGTACCGGAATACCGGTATTAATAGCTGTATTAGGAATTTTCAAGAAGGTACGAAAACACAGTTGTTTAATAAAAAAAAACATTAACTGATTTATTAACTACATATTTTTGAAATGTGAATGTAAAAAACATAATGTATCTATTGAACTGTCCTTAAGCTTGGAACGTATTTTTCTGCAAAAATTACCTGCAGTTGAAAATGCTCTTTCCGCATCCATGCTGGTTAGTGGCACTGTTAATAATGACGGATATACTTTCTCTAAGTATTTGCCTCGATGCCCTTCATCTTCTAACAACTCGGTCTCCCGTCTGACGGTTTTGGATAAACCTATTTTATGTATTATTTTTGTATTATTGTTCGTGGAACTTTTTTTATTTAAAGCTAATTGTAATTTCTTCTCGAGAGACAATTCTTTTTCGATATTAACATCAACATCATCTTCAACGAATTATTCTGGATAGATTTGTGTTTGCTTTTCATAAATGTTTTTGTGGAAATTGACGACGAACTTAATTAAATTTGACCTTGTTACATTCTTTTCTTCCTTTTAGTTTTCTTTTTTAAAGTCGTTGTAATTATGTAAATACCTTAAAATATTTTCTAGTTCACTATGCCTCTTCTGCATACAAATTTTCAATGCACTGTATAATTCCTCAGACAGTGGCGTGTCCTGAACTTTAAGCGATTGCAACATAACATTTATTGTTGCAATTCGCTGTTAATAAGTTGGAATCCTTCCGACATAATGCACAGCCAGCTCTATTGGAAGCAGAGCTGATACAGTTTTTGATATTAAATCGAAATCACCATCGGAAGAAATTAATTTGTAAATTTCAAATAAGAGTAGATGCCCCCCAAAAAATATTTATTATTTATAGCTAATACCGAAAATACCGGTATTTTGCCTTAACAAATACCGGTTTCACGAAATTGCAAAATAGCACGAAATACCGGTATCCGGTATACCGGTGTACCGGTATTGCAATCCCTACTCTGTAGGTATAGTAGCACTCGCGTTTCGGAATCGGTCACTATATAGCTGACGTCTCGCTTATTCGTCCCTTAGAACGCACAACAGTAAAAATAACGATATACACAGTGGCTGTGAAATGTCGATGGAAATTACACCGTAGAGGAAACTGATGAGATTGTGCTGTGGAAAGTTGTGAGAAGAGATTCGATTTAAAGTGTGTTTGTTTTATCGTATTTCAACAACTTTGAGCTATATTGTCGATACATTATCTCACTCTCTAACCGAAAGGCTTATCTTGATTCTGGAAACTTGATTATTGTGCTCTGCTAGGTGTGCTAACGAGCTATGCATCATTTGCTTTCAACAAACTCGTAAAATTATACGAGAGTAGATTGTTTATTCCGTTTTATGGAGTCGGGTGCCATTGAATAAGGCGAATGTATGTTGCAATTTTTTCCAGTCAATGATGTACTAATTTATGAATGTGGAAAACGATACTAGAACTTGCTGCAGATTTTAATTGTTTTATAGAGTCGTGGTTGATAGAGTAAGGCGAGTATGTTGCAATTTTTCCAATCAATGGTGTACTAATTTATCAATATTGAGAACGATAATGGAACTTCCTGCAGATTCTAATTGTTTTATAGAGTCATGAACGACAGAGTAAAGCGAGTATGTTGCAATTTTTCCAGTCAATGATGTATTCGTTTATCAGTATGGAGAACGATCCTAGAACTTGCAGATTTAGATCTTCTACCAAACGATTTTATCTAGAAATATTTAAAAAAGGCGTAGTAATACAATACAGTACATTAAACACGTCAAAAATACTTTGAATAAAAATCAATTTTAGTATTAAATTACTAGCCACTAGTTCCATTACATTGTCTCACGAAAATCGTTCAACTTTTCGATTAAAAAATTCATTTAACGAAATCTCCAGACCGGTAACGCTTTAATCCAAAATTCCTTTGAGAAAAGTTCTGAAATTGTAAAAACACTCAAATTGTAAGTTTCGGTCGCCATACAAATCGATATCCTTCCACATCAATTGTTCTTTATTCGATCGTTCTTTCATTGATCGTTACAATGAGCATATTTGTTTAAGAGAACAGTCCTTTATTTCATTGCTCTGTCTTTTACATTTATTTTCTTTTTCAACTCTCCAATTTGTCTATTATCTTGTGAATTGAAATAAAATTGAACATCATCACATAGCACACGGCATATAGTGTGCGAATCTGTGCGCGAAGATCGAAGGAAGCATGTTGCTTATCTCCAGTCACTGGAACTAGAACATAAATGACGGCGACTTATTTGTCCCCAAAATGTTGAAAATCCTTGAAATGGACGGTTCCTGAGGTTATTCAAAGTAACTTTTTCCTTTCTAAAAATGGCCGCCTCGGCTTTGTTAAGCAGTTATTAACGAAAAACACGGGCCAATCAGAGCGCGGATACAGCAGACGATTTCTGGCTCGGCCAACGGCAACGCCACGCTCAGCGGAACCTGTCGCCGAGTCGGAATCCGTGCGCTATAGCCGCGCTCTGATTGGTCCATGTTTTTCTTTAATAACTCTTTAACAATGCCGAGGTGGCCATTTTTGCAAAGGATAAAATTACTTTAAATAACCTTAGGAACCGCCAATTTCAAGGTTTTTCAACATTTTTGGGACACCCTGCGTTAAAAGTTTTGTCATTAGTGAAAAGATCGAAGAATGCCTACGAAACGATAAATCCTTACAACTGATCGAGTATTGGCTTACGAAGAAACCTAGTTTGATCTTGTTTCACAATTTTTCAATTAATACCACCAATTTTATAGAGACTGTCCACATTGTGCACCGATCGTCTGCCTCTTCCGGTCGAATCGGTGAATCCTCGTCTCGTGAAATCCCCGCCGGTAAATGTCAGTGCCCTTATTTTCGCGCTTTTAAGTAGGATTCTATTTACGCCCAGCCGGTGCAGTTTTTAGTTGCCGGGGTATCTTTGTATAGGTGAATCGCGCGGAACACAAGTATAGTTGCTGCGCGAAAGAAGAACGGCGCGGCGGCGGCGCGACGCGTCCGCCAAGCGAAAGAGAGAAAGGGAGAAGGAGAGAGAAAAAGAGAGAGGTTCTCTGGTAGACCAAGGAAGAAAGAGTGATAGAGAAAAAGAGAGACAGAACATGGGGGAGAAAAAGGAGAATAAGAAAGAAAAGAGAGAAGACGGTCTTACGATCGTCTCGCGTCTACGAGCGTATCCCGCCTTGCCGGCGCGTATCCAGGAAGTGACGTCAGCCGACGACGTTCTTATGAATTAATTTGCGGAAATCAAGCCTCCCACCTACCCCTTTCTCCGGCGTTTGCCGGCACAGAGTACAGATCCTAATCCTTACGGTTGCGCAATCCTAATACCGCCCACGCGCGTACGGGCAAAAACTGTGCGCGCTACTCTAACCGCTTTGTACGATTGCGTTCGATGCCTGATATCCAGCCGGGCGAGTAGGTGCCGATTGATCTGTCGTTTGTCTTCGCCTGTGCCACTGTTTTTTACCATAATCGGGTCCTTGCGTCTTCGCTATACTTCCAGTCGGCGATCCTGAAGAGCAAACTCTAATACAATTTTTATAGAATTGTTCTTGGTACGGAATTGTGCGATCTCATTGTTTGAAATTATTTGTACAGAAATGAATTTACTGGACTTCTGTATGAACACAAAAAGCTTACAATTACTATTTTACATGTTAATCACTGACTTAGCATTTATAAAAAATTAGATAACACCAGAGGAATCTATTTGATAGAACGACAACTCGGATGTTAACCAGTTAACTGTGTAGCTCGACTTTGTATGTGGCTACTAAACATTTTTGAAAACTTGATTTATCACATATTGACATCTCGTCAATTTCTTTGTTTCGTTTCTTTACCTCGTCTTTGAGTCGAAAAATTCTAAAATTTCGACAAATTAATAATGCGTTTTAATTTTTACTACAAATTTTAACATAAATAGCAAGCAATTAATTTTATTCCATCACGAGTATACTCGGCAAAAACAGCTAACTGGTTAAGGTTTATGATGTTAATTTCTTATTCAAACTAGACTTGATCAAATTGAAATGAACTACATTACTGTGCAAGAAGAAAACAACATTATTAAGTAACTAACAATTGTTTTTAACAACGCTTATCGTTTGTATGAATGAAATCAGTAATGCTTGTATGAAACATGTTATGTTGTCCTGCTTCGTTCAGACTCGAAGTCTCATGTTCAAAATGTTTTTATTTCAACATCATATAAAGAAACAGGAGACACGCAGATATTGTATCTAGTATTCACTTTATTAATCAAAATATTTGGGAGATTATTTTATTAATTACAAGATTCAAACGTTATAGCCATCATTTTAACAGAATTCTTTTAAAGAGGTTAATTTAACACTCGGTTTACGGGACCCGACAAAATGGTGGGTTCAAATATTTTTAATATACTGTTATCTCTTTGGATATATGTAATAAAAAAAATGGCTAAAAACTTCAATAGATACATTCCTCTTGGTTTTGTAAAGTAATGTAAAACAATCACTTTTACTGCTACGTAATTCTAGTGTTAATGAAGAACATGAATTGTGATTCAACTCAAAGCAGATTTCTTCGAGATTGGCAAGGACCGGAAATTTCCTGACACACTTTTAGAGCAACTAATATCGACAAGATCGTCGCTCAAGGCTTCCAAGAACCGATTTTGCATCGCAAATCGCTGGTCGAGAGGCGCCTCGATCTTCTCGCCGAGCTCTCTCGCGTACCTCGCCGATGAACAATACCTGCTGAAACGCGACGACTGTCTATTTTAAGAGCATTACCGAACCAGACGTCACCGGCCCGTGATCCTTTGCCTCCGAAAATCCTACTTGCTCGACTAGAATCGACTCTTGTTCGAGAATCGATAGCAGCTCTTGCTCTGTACTCTATACAGGGTTGTCGGTCGCGAGTCACGCCTACGCGCAGCTCTTCCTAGACGAGGCGGATAGGAACTCTGGACTGAGCGTAATTAGCGATGTGCTTGTTGATCGTGTTAATGCCAGGCGAACCGGAATGGGTTCAGTCGCTGTCTTAGGGTTCGCCTTGAATCGGAGACCATTTGTTACTTGCACGGGTAGCGTTGCGAAGTGGGATGGTTGCTTCTGTAAAAAGGAGTTCGAAAGAAATGAGCATCAGTTTTCTAGGATCAAGTTGCTTGCGAAGTTTTGCTAAGATAAGAAGAACTTTTGACTGAAACAATTACCGTCCGAAAGAAATGGCGATCAGATTTTTAGGGCTAGATTTATCGCAGAGTTCTAGACTTTCGAATTGAAGCACTTAGCGCTTGAAAGAAATGAGGATCAATTCTCTAGGATTAGGCTGATTGCAAAGTTTTAGGCTTTTAAACTGAAACAATTACTGTCCGAAAGAAATGGCGATCTGTTTCCTACGGCTAGATTTATCGCAGAGTTGTAGGTTTTCGAATTGAATCACTTAGCGTTCGAAAGAAATGGTGATCAGTTTTCTAGAGCTAGGCTCATTGCAGAGTTGTGGGTTTTCGGATTGAATCACTTAGCGTTCGAAAGAAATGGTGATCAGTTTTCTAGAGCTAGACTCATTGCAGAGTTGTAGGTTTTCGGATTGAAGCATTTAGCGTTCAAACGAAATGAGGATCAGTTATCTAGAACTAGGTTGTACAGCTAGATTGAGCAATTGAAATGTTACATATTTAAGTCCCTGCAATACGTACAACCCAGTCGGAAAGAGATACTATGTCTATGACAGTATATCTATGACACTATATCTATGAATTACGGGGCCCCATTAGGATCACTATATCACAACAAACGAGAGAAACGATGTCACAGGGATCTATGTTATAGAGCCGCTCTACAATGTGGCAATAGAAAAGAATAACTAGGTATTTCAACACAAACTTCATCGTCCAATGTCCGCACAACCCTGATCAACAAGCTAGAATGATCTACTCGTCGAACACCTACACGTGTGTCCAACGTTCAACTCCGAATAAGAAGCTGGATCGGTCTATTCGTCACACACCTACAGACGTATCAGCTACAAAGCTGAGGACTAGAGTGATTGGACACCTCCATTTAGTACTGAGAAAAGCTATTAACTGGCGAATGATCGTTTGCAGTCGGCGCTCGTCATGAGCAGAACCTTTTAATCCTCGAAGAACGTGTGTGTCACCCTTAAATTACTGTCTATGATGGATGCTGTATTGTCTAGGGAAATTTTACCGAAATGCTTCTATCAGTTCCAGTTACAAGTCTTGTAACTCAAACTCTTCGAGTTACTACTCTAACTCAAACTTTTTACTCTTTTAATTCAAACATTTCATTCTTCGAGTTATTTCTCTTCTACTTCAAACTTTTCATTTTCCGTGTTACTACTCTTCTAATTTAAACTCTTCACTCTACAAGTTACTACTCTTGCAATTCAAACTCTTCACCCTTCAAGTTACATACTTTTTTTTACTTCAAACCCTTAACCTCTCAGGTTACTACTTTTATAAGTCAACCTCTCAATTCTTCAAGTTACAACTCACCCACTTTATTTGTAGCTCGACAATGACGTTAATATAGTTCATATTATTCGCCTACGCATCGATCAGCACTGTAGCTAGATCTATTCAGGTAAAAATAAACTATGTGTAAATAGCGTAAATGTGTCTTATTGCGACACTACCCAGTAGTCAGCCTTCCTGAACATGGATTGTTTAAGAATAACAGAAATTTACTAAAATAAAAACTATAGATTAGTATGACCACGATCGTCGGTCTATTCCTCACTTCCAAAGTTAGAAAATAATATATTAGTAATAAGAACGCTCAAAGTGGATGACCACTAGCCTCAAATGGCTGTCTACTGGAACAATCACCCTACTAAATATTTTTTAAATTATAATCGCCAGTGATTCGCTATGCGACACCCAGTATAACGAGGATCAGTCGAAGCTAGAGAGCGAGAGAACAGGGTGGGAGGTCGAGTCGGGGGTTAGAGTACATAAGAAACAGCCCGAGAAAGAGTAAGAGAGAGAGGAGGGAGCAAGACAGTGGAAGAAGTAGAAAAGAATCGAAAGAGCGAGAGAGAGAGAGAGAGAGAGAGAGAGAGAGAGAGAGAGAGAGAGAGAGAGAGAGAGAGAGCGAGAGCGGAAGAGGGGCAAGGAGGAGAGAAAGGGTGCGTCGAAGAAGCAAAAAGTAAGAGGCAAAGGGAGCGTGCGGTCTGTCCCCTTAAGGAGGGAGCATAGGCAGGGGGTGGTTCCTTTTCTATGGTAGCCCACGAAACACCTGGCTCTCCTGCTCTGTCTGCCCCACGCTACCGATCTTCGTCATATTATCCTAAACTGCATTGGCATCCTCCACCGGATCCTAAGAGCCATCTTTGCACGTCAAGCCGGCCTCGTTATGCGCCGGACAAAATATCTATATCCGACAGGAGGCGACGTGTTCTCTCCTCTCTCCATTGATCCAGGTGCTCTCCGCAAGCTCCCCCTAAACGCTCCGCTATCGGTCCTGGAATCGGATCGAGCCCCGAAATCCTGGATTCTTTCACTCCGTTCGAAATCCGTAACGAAAATAGGTCCACATGGTTTTTCAGTACACAGGTTTCGCTTCTATAAAAATATCCATAGAAGAGATCGTACATCCAGTATATGAGAGTCTGTAGACAGACCTATGACCGTCTGTCATAGACGGAATTAGACTTCGTTCGGTATAGGATGGGCCGCGAAAGTCTATTTGCTGTGCAAAGATACGAATGTAGGCCTTGTTTGGAAATTTTTTTGAAGACATTAGGTGATTGTCTTTTATTGTAGTTTTGCATACATTATCTAGACTACATAATAGATTTTTTTGAACTCAAAATACTTACAATTAAAGCATTTATGGTTCCTTCAAGAGGTGCGTCGATGAGCAGCAAAGAATCACAATTTCGCGGACGAATGTCAACTCTTAAAAAACAGTTAATAGGATACGTATATCCATTTTTAAACGTTCTTTCAATGTTTGTTATTCAATGATGTTAAGCCTGATTATTTATGAAATTTCTTTTAACTGCAAAGATTTAAATGCCTGTCAAGCGTGTTAGTATATATCCATTTTGAAAAGTGCTTTCAATGTTTGTCTTTATTTAGGACATTTATTTTAAGTGCAAAGATTTAAATGCCACACGAAATAAATATAATTATTTCCACGATAACTTTGTCAAAAAGTGTCTCGCAGCTTTCAAATGGAATCGTCTCGGCTCAGCGATTCTATACGTAAATGTTCGCATTCGCACAGGAACATTGTGTCGCCGAATGCGCCATTTTGCCGCAGTCAGAGCTGCTCCGTGGGAATCCTTGTAGTCGGATGATGGGATCTTCCGAGAACCACGATGTTTAAACACGTATATCTCGGCTGGATGTCCTTTGCCGAGGCGATCGTGTCCAGGGACCACCAGCGGGCCTCTCGGGCCCCAGTGTTGCCCAATTTTTCGCAATCCTGGGCCCTGGACCACCGCCCCTGTCCCTTTCAACGACTACGCCGCTTCACAATGACCGTCTAATATTCTTATTATCGAGTGGGCACGGTGCTTTCCCGCAGATTCGCATTGATTGAGAATAATGCTATGACTTGGTCGAGTGTCGGACCAAAATCCCTCAAAGTCAATGATGTTGTGGACGGGCCGCCTAGTCATCCCATAAATCCCGTCGTTTACCTTCTCTTCATGTACCGAGTCGTTCACGCAAAGATCTGACACGGTTACGATTATTTATAAAATATTTTGGTGTGCTTTTCGTTAGCGTCAATGGACGAGGATGCTGAAAAGAATGTTTTTCTGGCAAGACACAAAATTAATAATAAGTTCTTCTGAATTTATTTTAACATTTACAAGACGAATGGATTTGCTGATTGCACAGATAGCAATGTTTAACTTCGCGTACGTTGTTCGTTATCAAATTTTTGTAACACGTTTTTATTGATACTTTGTCTAGATCCATTGATCTCATTGTGTTTAACTTCAGGATCGATTTAAATTAATCACTGGGAATGACTAGGTGATGTCTTTATATTTATATCATCATCATGTGACTGCACAGCATCATGTGTAGCTTCGGCCGTATTTAAACATTTATTTTAATGTACACAGCACTCATTGCAGTTTCAATAATATGTGTACAGTGGTTCGTGTATATTTCTTCGCCAAGAAAATAGCTATGCGGTAATCATCCTTTTTTAATCGAGGTCTTTTGTAGTCACTATGCCTCGAGGATCGATCGACAGCTTCGTGTGCTTTTACGAAAGCGAAATCGATATTCTTGGTGTAGCAGCGATCGATCGAAGCCACCCGGTATAGAGACGAGCAACGGACACCCAGGAGCAGAGTCCTAGTGGCTCGAGCCCTGTAATATTACACCGGCGATCTTTCGTGTGCACCGGTTTACGTTTCTGCGTGTGCGAATGACGCGACCGTCGTCTTCGTCTTCGTCTTCGTCTTCGTCTTTGTCTTTGTCTTTGTCTTTGTCTTCGTCTTCGTCTTCTACGACTGCGACTTCCCGTCGCGGCGCTCTTCATCTTCGCTGTATCCGTCGACACGTGCAATCCTTGACTTTCGGACAGCGGAGAACTTTTGAAGTTCTCCGGGACTTGTACATACTTGTAAGCAACCGTCGATCCAAAGTTCCCTCTGTTGCTACATCTTTGTTACTCCATCTTTGTTTCAGACAGTAGTCGGAGAAGTGATAATCCAGGAGAATGCGGCGTGCAAATCTGAGAGTAATTCCTACAGAGTAGTATTATTTGACACGGTGATTTAAGTTTAGAAAATCAATTTCATTGTGATATATTAGCGCAAATTGATTTTGACTGGGTCTTGTAAACTGTTGAAAATCCATCTGCCTAGAAAAATATGGTTTCATTATCGTATTCATATCATTCGGAATTTTTGAAGGGTACAAACAACCCCTAAAAGACGAGACCAATAACATTTTATTTCTTGTTTGGTAAAAAATCGTATACCCAAATAAATGAATTTTATCCTTAATTAATGTCCCATAAGTTCGTGGTTCGCGGTGTGGTTTTCTTTTTTTAATGAAAAACCACTGGAATTTTATAGTGACGTCTTCGCCAAAATGGTGGGAAGAGATTGTAGAACGTGATTATATTTTTTCCTTAATTTTTAAAGCTGTGTTTCAAATAGTAGAATAGAAAGTGACACGAACTTACGGAACGACCTAATGTTTAACCCCACTGCACTTAGGGTTGTGCCTGTAAAATCGATGAATTTAATTTCTCCCGTTTTAATTTGTATTAAATTACTTGCAGTAGTTTTCTATAATCTATAACCACGAGCGCGTTACGTATGAAAAGCAGTGAGTTTTTAGAAGAAATTTAAACAAAAAAATTGAATACTTTTGGCTCGTACGTATTTCACAGAAAAGTGGAACAATATTATAAACCTGTGCACCTCGGGTGCGAAATGCTCGAGATTCCCGATCATCAATGACTCCCAGTGGTGTGCTATAACCAATGATGATCGAAGTTGGCTAAATTGCCGGGGAAATTAGCATGCCTGCCGGCAGACGTCTCGTCGACGATGATATCATCTTTTTTATTGCGAGAACTGCAAACTGCTGACCTATTGCACCTCGTCGCCTCGTTACTGCTGGAACGTTTGGCTGGCAGTTTGCACCTACTTTGCAGCGTGAAATACTAGGTCTCCCGATAATCATCGCGGCTATAATGCTGTCCCTTACATTTCCCGTACACGGCATTCCTATCTTCCGGTCGCATTCAACGGCCGGCGCTCTCTTGTAATTACCGTTCGCAAACTTATTCGCAACTCGAATCGCTCTTTCAACTCTCCTTCGATGCGAAACTTAAGACTTTAGACTCGCTCATTTAGGTGGGAAACTTGGACAACAATGACGACGTTCTTTATAATCTATTTTCTTTATCATTTATTTAGTCAGACTGTTACAGAGATCTGAGATTGAAGCGTGTAGTTCCTGCACTTATATAAAATTAATGATCCTAGTTTTGCAATTTATTTGCCTAGAGTTACTATTACATAAATCTTCACATTGGGCCACAGACATAGAGACAAATAAAAGCTTTTACTAGGGATTTTTTAATCTCTTGCACTACAATCTATTTTAAGATTTCAGTGATTAGAACTTCTTTGTAGTTCATAATTTCCTAGAAGAATTCTTAGACTGCGAATCTTTATGTATTTATGGTACCTGTAGTGTCATGAACTACAAGGAAGCAACGATATTATTAAACTGTAATAACATTCTTAATTTTGTTTTCCTACATGAATCTTCCAATCTGCGAAATTTTTTCCTCTGAATTCAATTTTTGGATAATCGACTGTGAAAATAGAAAATTGCATAAAGATTCTATTTATATCTATTGTATATGTTCTTCAATGGCTGTACATTAACAGTAACAAAATAGAATTTTATTTCGGTTCAAAGGAAATTAATAACATTTATTAGACTCTGCTCAGTACATGTATATTGCAAGGGATTAAGTAAATACTCGGTTCTATATGCATAAAGGATTACAAATAATGACCCTTTCTTTATAATTTACTTCATCGAAGTTACTGTTACAGAGACTTTTCGTCTACACGTTTACTCGGAGGACCTTTTCACGATATCTTTAGTCAAAGTTGCTTTGTAATTAATCGTTTCCAAGCTGGAAAATTAATTGCTCGTCCCCTGCAAAGGTCAGACGTCCTGCTCTGTAGGATTTCTCTTTAATTTATACGAATCGAAGAGGAATTTTCTTACTGACTTCAAAATAGCCTCCAGATTTACCATTCTTAGCATACTAATAGATTGCGGATCGTTATGCAAAATGAGTGTTCTGCATCTATTGCCAGAAACTAGGGTTGTTACTTTTCCGAAGCTTCGACTCTTCGAAGTATCGAAGTTTCGAAATTTCGAAGTCTTGGAAGTGCACGACATTTCAAAGTTTTCGAAACGTATGAAGTTGTAACTTATGAGTTTCATAGCATGTCACGATTTTTGATAAATAAAAATATTAACACGTTAAGCGCCATGTCAGTCACCGATGACTGAGACCGATCTCTCCGTTTGGACTGTTCGTAATTAAATTAAATTTAAAAAACTGCATTCTATTAATAAATTTCGGGATCATATCACGAATGTACTTGAAAAATAATACTTTGGAAACAAAATTTCAATGAGTTTAATTAAATTCTGTGAAGGCTTCCCGTGGTGGTCTTACGTTGTAACGCATTTTTGAAAATAAGCGTCTTCATTCGCGCAGATTCAACTTTTTTCGTCTCTTATCCGTTAACTGAGAACGAATCTAATTTCGAAGTTTCGAATATAATAATTTGACATTAATGTAACAGTATTACCAAATTCTTCTGACATTTCTCCTATTATGTATTTTACCTACTCATTGTCTTCTCGGTTTACTCTGTTCTAAATGCATAAAATCCGCAATCCACTCATTTCATTTTTCTTGAGCTATGCGAAAAGGTTGAATATTTGAGGAATGATTTTTTTGAGAGAGATGCAGTTAGGATAAGGGGTTGACACGAGGTTGCCGGTTGCTGTAGCGAACCCAAGCTCGGCCAATTAAGAGGAATCGGAGACAGGTCGTCCAGGTGTCGAAAATCGCCTCCGACGAATCTAACGCTCCGCTCGAGATGAGGTTTAATTGCATCACGTGCGGAGAAGCCGTTCATATGCTTTCGAGTTAACAGCTTCGCCATCAAATGTGGCGTTCCCCTTCGGGAACAAGGTATTTCGGGCTTTCCTCCGGCTTACAGAAGTAAAGATAAACGTTATCGTATCGTGTGTCTTTAAATCTTTTGCGAACGTAACTGGGATCGAACTTCCTGTAATGCGGGCTTTTCCGAAAATCGCGATCTACCTACAAAAGCACCAGTATATCACTCAAACACAACCAAAACTATCCAAACAAAAAGATCTCCGTCAACATTTGATCAGGAAAAATAGAATCAACAAAATATATTAAGGAGGTACATCTAGTTCACAATTTCATTTGTTTTTGGTCTTTCTGTGGGTTTTTTTACAAAAAAATATAAGTCTCTTAATATCGACATTTTGCATGCATATTTATTTATGTTTTACGAATGTTCACCATTTTTTTCAAGTGAAAATAATCAAAATTGACTGAATTGTATGTAAATGGAACAAGGTTCATTTAAAAAAGACTGGCTGGCACGATTCCGATCATTCTGTTTATTTGAAATGAAAAGATCAAAAGGATTCTTGATTAGTGTGGTTGTGATTATGGTGTAAGCTAGGATTATATAAAGAAATGAATTTTTTTATTTTTTCTGCTCGCTAAACATGAAAAAGAGTAAAGAAAATCGATTCAAAATTCAAAGTGCCGCCATTTTGTAAATTTTGACTATATTTTCCCATACAAGTTGACACCATAATCAGAATCAGACTAATCAAGAATCCTTCTGATTTTTTCAATTTAGATAAGCAGAATGATCGTAATAGTGTCTGCCAATAGAACGTTTTTTTTTTAAGGAACATTGTTCAATGACATATTGTAATTTAGTCAGTTTTGATTATTTTCACTTGAAAAAAAATATGATCATTCGTAAAACAAATAAATATGTATGCAAATTGTCGATATTAAGTAACTTAAATTTTTTTGTAAAAAAATCCCTAAAAAAGACCAAAAAAATGAAATTGTAAATTTGAATACCCCCTTAAGCTGATAAACAAACTTTAGTACTACTTTGTTTATTCTTTCTTGTCTTTCTTTTATTTCAAATTATATACAGTCACTCGGTTTTGTCCTATATGCATAAAATTTGCACTCTACTGATAAGTTTGCGTGACGTTAAGTGTTTCTGTCGTGTATCGTAATATTTATTATTAATTTGAAATGTTGGTCACATGCATCGCAATATTCATTATTAATCTAAAATGTTTCTCAGATATATCGCAATACTCATTACTTCTTATTGCGACTAATCCAGTGCAATAAAGATGATTAATACTGTAAAAACGTGGAGAATCTAGATACGATTTTATTAAAGAAGTAAATACTTTCTATTTCTGTCTCACGAAGAAACGTGTCGCAAGACTGATAAAATTCCTTATTAAACGTACACAGTTGCAAAATTATTAAATTCCATAAAGCGATTTATCAATATTGACTTAAGAATTTTTAGTTTATTCCCAGGCAGGATGCTTCGGACACAATTTGTCTTAAGATTGATAAATTCTATGAATTAATGGACCACCCAAATCTCAAATAATAAAACAAAAGTTTCTGATTATAGTACCAAGAGCTCAGAAATAGTTCTTTAATAAAAGACTCTAGTGAACATTTCATGTTTAATACGTCTTTCCTCTTTATCAAGAGCAGTTTGTTGTCTCCTCAGTTCCCTAGAGTATCTTCCGCGCCTCGCATAATATCATCGGCATGGGAAAGAAAAATGAAGGCGCAAGAGTTCGTGCGAATCGATCGTGCTAATCGAGGACATTTCCTTATCGCGTATACCGAGCCGATCACGATGTCCCATTTGCGAGCGTGTCGCGTAATTTTCCGTGCGATCGGAAAACGCTATTATCCGTGTTGGCTTGTTATCATCGGATTCCGATCGGCGAACAACGCCGACCGGTTCTCGTTTGCGCCATTTCCCTTGGAACTTCCTTTTCTGCACCCTTCAGACGCGATCGATTCGCGCCTTTTGCAAAATCCGCAGCCAACTGTCACAAACACTTCTCACACTCTTTAGAATCTTTTAAATTTGCAAAATATTTCAAGAAAAAAACCAGCCTTACTTTCCACTCCATTTTTTAATGTGAACGAGATCACGAAAAATTGAATTCACAGATGTGAAAGTAGAGGCTTTCGACTGCAATGAGTCTAAATTAGACGCACGTGTGATTTTTTTTCGCGAAGCTATAGTAGTCCGAAGATTGACAAATTTTCAGTCAAAGTGTAGCTATTCTTTAGTTTTGTATTTTCTTCGAACCTTTGTTCTTTTTGTGGAACAGCGCCCAAATACTGTGATTTAGAAACTTTTAAATTTGCGAAATGCTTCAAGATAAAAAAACCTTAGTTTCCACTCCATTTTTTAATGTGAAGGATTTCAAGAAGAAATTGAATTCAGAGATTTGAAAGTAGAGGCTTTCGACTGCAATGAGTCTAAAGTAGACTCACGTGTGATTTTTTTTCGCGAAGCTATAGTAGTCCGAAGATTGACAAATTTTCAGTCATAGTTTAGCTATTATTTAGTCTTCCATTTTCTTCGAACCTTTGTTCTTTTCGTGGAGTAACGCCGAAATACTGTGATTTAGAAACTTTTAAATTTGCGAAATGTTTCATGATAAGAACCAACCTTAGTTTCCACTCCATTTTTTAATGCGAAGGAGTTCGCGAAAAAATTGAATTCAGAGATTTGAAAGTAGAGGCTTTCGACTGCAATGAGTCTAAAGTAGACTCACGTGCGATTTTTTTCGCGAAGCTATATAGTAGTCCGAAGATTGACAAATTTTCAGTCAAATTTTAGCGATTCTTTAATTTTGTATTTTCTTTGAACCTTTGCTCTTTTTGTGGTGTAGTGCCGAAATATGGTTATTGCACCACAAAGAGAAAATCACCGATTTGATTCTCGCTAGAGTTACCAAAAGAACCGCAATGAAATGTTCTAGATTTCTGCCATTTTTGCCATCACTGAGATTATCTCGCAAGATCTTTTTGCAGAGAATAAATAAAATAAATCTATTTCCTTGTGTTCGCAGTAAATGTTGTATTTACGACTATTAAGGGGAAATGATGTGAATGAATGCTGTTACATTTGTGATTTTTATAAAGACTGAATTATATTTTTGAGGTGTTGCCGGGGATAGGGTCGAGGATGAGTTAACTCGTCCTGGGTTAACAGGTTAATGTGAGAGATTGGATTGGAAGTTTGTTCGAAGGATTGATTTGAAGGGTGATAAAGGCGAGGTCCGAGGAGAGTTATTGATGCCGGCTCCTCGCAGACCGCTAGAAAATTCCAACATTCCTCGGGCTTCCATATCCATTTCGAGTTTAGCGTGAATCGATATTTGGCGTGGTGGCCTTCGTGGTCCGGCCAGGGTGCAGTTACGCGCGTGTCTCTTGCACTTCGCGTTGCCGCACTCGACGCAGTTTATTCCGAGTCTGAATTTCAACATTTGGTTCTGCATAATTCATTTTTACAACCACGCATTTGATGGATTACCAATTCGCTAAATTTCTGGAAATTTTATAGCTTAATGAAAGAAAGACTGTGGAGAATGTTAGCTTCTACTGAACATGATTAAAATATTAGTGGCACGATAAAAGAACTCAAGAAAAAATTGTTAAAATGATTTCTATCAATACGTACACTAATAAAAGAAATGTAAAAGATGCACTAGTGAAAGAATAGTCTAGGAAAATTATTAAAATGATTTGTCCACCAATGAAAAATATAACAAACACACTAGTAAAGGAATAGTCTTAAAATGAATTATTAAAATTATTGCTACCGATACATGGAACTATCGATAAAAATTGTTTAAGACGCACTAGTGACAGAATGGTCTTAAAAAGAGTTATTAAAGCGATCGCTACCAATACATACACTGATAAAAAAATCTAAAAAATGTCATTAGTGGAACAATAGTCTTAAGAAATATTATATTAAGCTAATTTCTATCACTGAATACCTTGACAATAATGATAAAAATGTTAGTGGTACGTTAACCTTTAGAAAAAATCTGTTGAAGCAATTTTGATCATTATGTGCACAGATAGAAATAGCAAAGAAGCCTCTACTGATGCAATAGTCATAAATAAATCATATTAAAATAATTTCTCCCATTAAATGCCATAAGAAAGATACGAAAAATGCAGCAATGTTACAGCAACCTCAAGACAAATTCTTACAATGGTTTTTAATAATACAGCCTCCTGAAAATCATATTGAAGTTATTTCTACCATCAATCACCGTAATAAAAATATCAGTGGTGCAGTAGCTTCAAGGAAAATTTTTATTATATTTAGTAGGATCCATAAGGGTAGAGATTAGGCTTAAAGAAAAATGACAAAACAATATCTACCGTTATAAAGAACGTACTATCACCACAATACCGTCTAAAAATTATCCTAATTCAATTCTCCACCCTCTAACTACCCCAACGAAAATAATAAAACTACTTCCAGAGTAATTCCCTCCAATGAAACCTATTAAACCAATTCCTACCGATCCACAGCCCGACAAAAACCAAAATTAACTTCACCAATGAAACGGTAGCCAAAAAATTTATCTCGCTACTCCAATCTTGATCGAGAAGCGCCTCCAGAAGCGAACCTAACCTCGCTCCTGAAATATATTTTCGAGCGTCCATCGCGAAGGGGGTGCAAACATTAATCCCAGAGCTCGCGATAAACGAATGCGGATAATTCGAAAATAGAACGGCAGCAACTGCTCGCCGTGGTCACGAAGGGCCAATTTACCGGACTCTGTAGGCTACCTAAAAAGGGCTTGCAGGGGGTGAACGGGGAAGGGGTGGTTTCCACCCTGAGAAAATTGAATCAGGCCAAGAATCGGGAGCTATCTGATCGGCAGGGTCATAAATCTGGCGCATTCGCATGCGGCCTATCGTTTTTCCCTTTTTTAAATTCGAGATTTATCGATCGCCGAAATCTGTCGGGCCCTCCGAAAAGAGAAGGCCACAATGTTTCACGCGACGACCGTAAAAGCTCGCCCCCATGCATAATAATAAAACGTCGAAGCACAGAGAACGAGAGAAAAGGAAAGCTAACAAGCGAGCACCACGCGGAAATGTCTGCATTAGCCATCGGCACGAGACAGATCTTCGGCCAAAGATTAGGGAAATTTACGAACCCGGCCCCCGTCGCCGGTGTCGTTACCACGCACCGTTATCGATCCGTTAACGGAAAACCGCTGACAAGCGTAATAGCACATCTTCCGAGACGACGTGCAATTAGACTGCGAAATGCACTCTACGAAACAACATTTCGGTACACTTTGATCCTCAATTCTTTCCGACGCTCATTACACCCTTATCTGATGGCTGAGGCGAAGCTAACCCCCCTGCAAGCTTTGACGATTATGCTGTTTGCTCTTTCTGCGTTTATGTCACTGCCAGCTATTACCCCGTTTATGGCGGACCAGGGTTTGCAAAATACAGGGAAGCACGAATTAGCGATGGAAATACTCAATGCGAGCGAATTACGCTTTTTAGCTCTTTGACTTTGTTATTAGTGATTTTACGAACCTCTTTTTGCACTAAATTGCTGGATTAGTTTATCAACTGGTTTTATGGTTCTTGTGATTTTTAGGAGACAATCGAACCGGTATTTTTAGCTTTGATAGCATCTTTTATTTTGTTTATGGAATAAAATATTTTCTCTTTGTAGAAAACTTTCTTTTTTTTTGAGGTTTTTGCCAACTGAACTGTAGATATAAGAATTTGCATGGAGATCCACTGTCTGATGGAAGACCTTGTTTAATCCTTACGAAGTACGATTTTAAATAAAAGTGAATTTCACTATTCTAATTGTAATTCATGTAGTTTTTTATAGAACAACAGATGTACAGTCGGTCACAGTAACATTCATACACTTTTAAAAATACTTTTAGTATTTTCTCTGCAATTCCAACCAATTGCAATTCTTTCATTACTTTTTTTTTATCACATTAATCCTTCTAACGTCTCAAACAAATTTAAGTCGTTTGGCCCAATCTTTAAAAAGTCATCGTCTTTTTAAAAGTGTCTGATGAGTGATGGTTAGACTTCGGATTTTCATGTAAAATAAAAAGGATCCATTCCGGAGCTTTTTCTGTTTTTAATAATTTTCGGAGATCGAAAAAAAATTTCAATACCCTTAGATTGTTGTCATAAATGCATAAAATCAAAAGTCAGACCCTATATTCAGTCTAACAAAATTTCTCTTTAGCTTCTCATTTAAAATAAAATTGATAAAAGCTTGCAACATTGCTTCCACGAAAATTTAAGCTTGCAGAATTAGTTTCTCCGGCAATACGCGCCATAATACTATTTCAAACTGACCATCAGACTGCGTGTAGTGCATAATTCGCATACAAGTTTCACCGAAACCTATAGAATGCGAACGAGTATCGCGATTTAGCCGAAATCGTCGTTAAACAGCCTCGAGAGGGTTGAAGTCGATCCATTAAACATTCGCTCCCCGCAAAACCATCAATCAAGGGCGATCCACGCAACACTGATCGTAAAAATTCATGTCCTCTCCCCGATATTTAAATACTAGCCAGAAACCCGAGTGCCTCTCCATTAATCAAACTTCGAAGACCGAAAATTACTACGAATCTTTGCGAAACAGTGTTCGAAAATTTCTTCTCGACGCTCTTGAAACGATTAAATCAAGGGGATGAAAGGATACCGACCAAACTGAACCAAACAACATTGAAATTATCCTCGAACAGTATGTTTGAAACTATACCTGTTTTGTGGTATCAGTGGTGCTTTGTATTTATTGAGAATTTTACTCGAGTCTTTTGCTTTTTATTTGAAGCCTCTGGCTGCATGGTAGGGTACTTATGCAAGTTTAGCTTTATGCACTCCGAGGAAACGGTTATGAGAGTCGGAGATTCTGCAGGCCTGTTTTAGGTAGAACACAATTTTACCGAGCATAATTTTAGTCACTTCAGACAGCTTCAAATTATTTTCTTTTTTTAGACAACTGCGAACAATTTTAATTCTTATAACCTTTTAACTGGGGACGACGAGTTGGTCGATAGCCGATGCGGCAATTTGTGCAAAGGAAAAAGTTTAAATAATTTCAGGAACCGCCCATTTCAAGGATTTAATTTTGGAGACACCCACAATGATTTAATTCGAAGATGAAACTTTCAGATCATGTATAATTTACACAGATCTACAAAACGCATTTTTTAAAATTTCAATGTATGCCTTCATAAAAAAGTTGTAAAATACAACTGTTAGCATTCTTTGTAATTCCGACCAATTGCAATTTTTTCAAAATTTCTTTTTCACGTCATGTAGTGAACTATTTGTTGTAACTTCTCAAAAAATAACATCCAGGTCGTAGGGTCCGGTATTAAAAAAGTTTTCGTCTCTTTAAGAGTGTGCGAATATTTATGGTAGTCGCTCTAAAATGCAACTGTTAGTATTCTCCGTAATTCCGACCAAATGCAATTTTTTGAAAATTTCTTTTTCACGTCATGTAGTGAACTATTTGTTGTAACTTCTCAAAAAAGAACATTCAAGTCGTAGTGTCCGATATTAAAAAATTTATCGTCTCTTTAAGAGTGTCCGAATATTTATGGTAGTCGCTCTAAAATGCAACTGTTAGTATTCTCCGTAATTCCGACCAAATGCAATTTTTTGAAAATTTCTTTTTCACGTCATGTAGTGAACTATTTGTTGTAACTTCTCAAAAAAGAACATCCAGGTCGTAGGGTCCGGTATTAAAAAAGTTTTCGTCTCTTTAAGAGTGTCCGAATATTTATGGTAGTCGCTGTACACGATGAAAGGAGCGAGTACGGTAATTTTCGGGACACGGGAATGGCAGAATTGCCATTCCGCGGCGAAAAATGCGCGGATTTCGATCGCGTGCGGCCCGGCAGGCATTCTAACGGTCTGTCTGCGGGCCGCTCCTTCATCTCGTTACATTTATAGACTTACAGAGAAGACTTTCGTGCCTCCGAGACACGTCTCGTTTCTCGGGTCGCGCGCGTGTCTCGCGCGCGTCGCGACGCCGACGCCGACGCCGGCTCTCTCGCATATTAGTCATCGTCCATATTTCCGATTAGCGAAACCGGCCGGTCAGCCTCCCACGCGCTGAGAATACGCTCTTCTCTTCCCAGAGGAAAACCATGCGAAGCCACCGGCCCAGGTAGATCTTGGACCCCGATGGTAGATGTGGGACCCTATGGGTTTCTGTGCCACCCATTAAACTAACAACTGGGTCAATGGCGTGGCTGTTCGGGAACGTCTTCGATTTATGACTAGCTTATGGGGGTTGGCGCTTCGTAGGCCATTTGGCTTCCAAAAGTCGTAAAAACTCACTCACAGGAGTATGACAGGGTACATCGATGATAACACTGTTTTACTCCGGTGTTTGGCTCGTTAAGTGTCTCATTCGACACATAGTTGTGACAATATTGTCTAACCAGGATTGGAAATTCATTCGTAAAATGAAACGATTAACCATCCGGAATTTGTTCTGTTCAATATCTTAGTGTTAAAGCATTTGGTTGGTTTAAAATAAATTTTCTTGAGTACTAGGCTTAATGCGACTTATGTATATTTCTTTGTAATAATGACAAGACTTTATCTATTCAGACTACGAACAATTTTTATTGTAATACGTGTTTCAAGAAACCGGTTAATTCGAAAATTTTTCACGAAAATATTTTTATAATTTCAATGATTGTGAAGGGGGGGAATAGAAACCAGTCACTCTGAAAACAAAAATTGATCATCGATTTAGCAAATGAGCAGTCCATATTCAAGTAAATCTGATTTTATCAGAAGTTTCAGGATGCAAAAGTGTTAAACATACATATTGGTTTCCAGCTTCGATCTGATTAGTAATCGAAATTATTTTGTTTTTATAGGATTTTTGAGGACTTCATATGATTTAAGTTTTCGTATTCATTATTCAGGCTACTAATGCTGTGGGAAATCTTTATAGAATATTGTACATTATTTGAAGATAATATTAAAATCCTCCAGTTTTTATTTGTCATTTTTAAGTGTTTATTATATTAATAGATTAGATACAGGTTGATTGAATTTGACTGAATAGCGTAGGTGTCGAAAAGAAGAGTGTATATTAGTTTATAATTAAAGAAACAACTGTATAACATAATTCGTCTTGTACCTTGAAAAGCAAATACTAAAACAATAAGTAGAAAATACGTGAGTTCGTTCCCGAATATGTTTTAAAATTGCATTAAATTTTATACGATTGCATACAACTGTCCAATTTTGTCCTTTCTATTTCCCAACAGTTTCTGTATAAATACAATTAAAAAGTCAATTTATTAACGATTGCTTTATCCCAACGTTACAAATCCAACGTTCCAATGGATGGAACGAAAATCCGAGGGATAAACACAGGATTTGAGTCAGAAAATATTTTCGACCACTTTTGGGACAAAATGGGCCACAGTGCTATGTTGGCCACCCAGGAACAAATTGAGGGGGTGCGAAGTTTTTCGGAACGGCACACCGCCTTGGAATTCTTCGGCTCTTTTATGCTAGTGATGTATACCTGCCGCTGCCTCTCTCTCACTCTGGCTTCTTCGTCGATTATTACCGATCTCTGGGCCGACGAGGTTGCAGATTGGCTCGTTTCGAGCTTGACGGCAGTGTTGATTTGAAAGACTGTTTATGGGATTTCGGTGAACAGATTAGAGTCGATTCCCCTTTAATGCTTCTCAATGGCAAGATTAAGTAGTTTTTACCTTCTTTGTTTTCGGACTGTTTGATGCTTCTGGTTTGATCTAACCCTTGCCTCGTTCATCTTCTGTGCTTCATCCAGAAAAATTCATAAATTAATGTTTAATGTTCTCTAGTTCTTTCATGAGGGCCTTAATCTTCGGATGTTAGTATGGAAAATGAGATTCTAATTTAACTGGATTTTTGAGAAATTTGATTGCAAAAATGTGGAAGAGTGTAGCTACAGCATTTTAGTGGCTATGTTGAATTTAATTTATAATTTGTAAATCTAATGACACTTATTTCTCTAAAAAATTATTTCAGCCTCCCAATCGATCAAGCTAGGAATAAATAAAAACAAATAAATTATTCGCGATTCGAGCACAGCATGTTCAACCTATTTCAACCGTTGCAGAAGTGACAAGAATAAGATTTCATTAACGAGTCCAACACTTAGTTTACGGAGCACGAAAAGTGACTATTTTACGTTAGTTTATAAAAATAACAAGGTCTATCAAAATGTTTAGCCATTATTTTTATTGTATATACCCAAAGAAATAAACTTGGTTACCAAAGAGGTAAATTCAAAAATTAAAATGCGTCGCGTGAATCTAGTGTTTACCCTTTGCACTCCCGTCGTGATTCTAAGGCGTCACTAAAAATTGCCACACTATTATTTAAAACAATTTTTACATCACTATATTTAAGAAATTGCTAAAAATTCAAGTATTATTAGTACGAGCGGTAGTAATAGACTTCATATGTGTAAAATGTAATAAATCATGTACAGTGGAAATATTCTAGGCCAGAGAAAATGTCTTGGAGTTTAACCGTTTGAGTCCCAGGGGGTATTGAAAAAACACTGTCGAAGAATCCCAAACAGCGCAACCGCGCTTTCTATAAATGACTACGAAAAGACCCAAGTAGCGCCATAGCGCTTGTTATATTTTATTTTGTAATGTATTATTGCATTATTATAGTATTATTCTACCTATTGTAAAATGTACTATTTACATTAAAAGGAGCTGTGTGATGTGCTTGCGTCAGTAAATCTGAGGGCGCGACTTCGACAATCGGTAACGCACCGTCAGTTGTCCACAATGCTCGAAATGTGCTGGGTTTTCTCGACATAAAATCTCAACAGCGCGATCGCGTTGCTTTGGACTCAAACGGTTAAACGGCTTCGAGTGCAATAGGTTAGGAATTTGATTAACACATTAAGTGCGCCGAATCGATTAGTCCAACTAATTTTTTTTGTCGGAAAAAATGATCTCAGCCTCCGGACAAGTAGCCGAGCAGTCAAACAAATGTTGTTTCGACGAATCGGAGAGACACAAAGCGCATCTCCCGTGAGAATTTTCTCAGACGTGTAACCTTGCGCCCGTTAATTTATGTAAAACCGATGCGTCGGTCTGTTGCCCGTCGGCATACCAACAATGGCGCGCGCGCGCACGCGATTCCTCTCGCGCAACTTCTCGTTAACAGTCGAAAGGCACGGGCCACGGCCAGCCAGAGGGGAACCATAATTTTCGCCCTCTATGTTATTAACATTATCGCTTGCGGCCGGCGCACGGTCATTGCGGAGGAATTATAAGATATACACCGATAAGGATTCCTCGGCTTATACTTTTCGGGGTTAATATTCATGAGCCAAGGGACTCTGCCTGGATAGGAGGATCGAGCTTAATCCTCCCTCGATCGATGATAGAACTCCACGATTCGTCCCTGTTCACGGTGCACTCTGCATTGTGTTTAACAATCCTAACCAACTACACTGTTGCAGCAATAGAATATTCATTCTCTGTGATTATATTCGATGTTCTGATTAGGGGAACCATTATATTCAATTTTATTTTCACCATAATACACAGTGGTTCTCATAATTGATAAAAGAACCTTTAAAGACAATTTTTTAAAATTGCACCAAACGATTCCACTTTTTTTTTGTTTGGAGGATAGATAGACTAGTTTACTAGATGACTAGCAAAAGAAATTTTGGAAAAATTACATTTAGTCCTTACAAATAAAAAATGTTTGTACATTCCTAAAGGAACAGGATCGGTATAAACAGTTTTGTAACCGCGCAGAATTATGTCACCTGTATCAATTATACATTCTTAGAATACATATGTTAGAACACCGAACAATTCATACAGTATTAGTATTAAAAATATGAAAGATAATTTTTAAGAAATGAAGACATCTGACATTTTTCGTTTGTATTGATCGTTCTTTACGGACGTAACCGCCAGCAGAAATTTTGTATGCTTTGACTGACAATGAGTCACAGTGGACGAACTTGTTAAACGCCTTCTCGTACGCGCGCCACAGATTAGTATTAATCCCTGAACTGTCCTGGGAATGATTCCCCTAACCTGCACCGGAGCCGGTTTTAATAGGATCTCCTGGTGATCCTGAAGAAGTCATTTTCGGGGCCAGGGGGTTAGTGAATTCGGTTAACTGTCGCATGATCGCATTATACTTGATCTGCAGAAAAGGTTCCGCACATAGCAAAAGAAATCATGTTAACAAAACCACACAATATTTTAATGCTGTCTCTCTGCATGTTTAGAGTTAATATTACATTCTCGAATAAAAGCGATCTTAAATTTTTCAGTGTTGAAAAAAATGCTCCTTTGGACTTCAGCACTGGTTTGTTGAAATAAATGGATGCATTAAAAATGTGTGCGTGTAATATTGAATTCTCTGTAAATTTAGAGACAATATTACATTCTCGAACAAAAATAATCTTGAATTGTTTAATCTTGAAAAAATGCTCCTTTGGACTTCATCCTCGGCTCTACTTCGCAAAATTCCGGAACCATTCGACAACTATTAACAAAGTTCAACAACCGTGGATCACCACAGGATCCAAAACAACAATTCCACGTCCACTCAATCAAGCAAGTCTCGTCGATATCAAATTATTTCTGTGTCTTATCTCGCCTCAATCTGCATATTCCCACGACTTACATCACACTCAGCAAACCGCGCGACGTCAGTTCCTATTTATTCCCTCTGAACAAGCCCGGCTGCGTAATTAATTACGCTCTGTACGAGTAAAAAAGACCACGGATGAGAAGAAGAAGAACAAGAAGAAGAAGAAGATACGTCTGGATGGCAGACGAATGTTGTTACCGGTTCCGAGCGAGAATCATTTCCCGAAAGATAGCCGTGTCGGGCCGATTAAAGGGCAAAGCAACCCGAAAATTCCAGTTCACTTTCTGGCCGCAGCTTGGCCCGTTCTCTCATTGCAGAACACAGTACTTTTAATTGGACTTCCGAGAAGAGAGGAGAGGAAGCCTGTGGGCCAAGCTGCTCTCTCTGGGGTCGACGGTAATTTGCTTCTCCTTGTTCCCGGCGCGTTTGCGAGGAGAAGCGGCTCGTGGATCCGCGGTAGGTTTCGAAGGTATGAAAACTGTTTCAACAGTGAGAGAGAAAGAGAGACAGCGAGAGAGAGAGAAAAATATATATATATATATATATATATATATATATATATATATATATATATATATAGAGAGAGAGAGAGAGAGAGAGAGAGAGAGAGAGAGAGAGAGAAAGTTAAGGGGGCTCCCGTTAAGGACCTAATCTCTTAAAGACAAGGCGGATTATTCCGCCTCGTTCCGCTCGCTCCGAAGAGTCAAGACTCCCGGTGGTTCCCTTTAATTTTCCCGCCGTCCAATTATCCCGGCATGGCCGCCTCGTAGCAATATCCATCGAGGGATCTATACACACCGACCGATCGGACGTTTCAACGACTACTCTTTTCCCCCTGGATCCTCTCTCCCAGGATCCACAGCGTCGAGGATCTATGCGCGTCTTTCGAGCGAGAGCCGCACCGATGCACCGTGCGTCTTTTCAATTAATTGCCTCGTTATTCCCAGAGGATGTGTATACAGTGAGTTCGAGCCTCTCCTCTGGACAATTGTCCTTGGAAATCGGGCTAACTTCCATGGGGGTTTCTATGTATACTGTCCAAGCTCTAGTTCATTCGTTCCATTCTTGGGTTGATCGAACAATGGAGAAAGGGGACTGGAAGGTTCATGAAAGATGCTGTCCTAGAGTTTGATGAAAATTAATTTCTTGAACAGGGAGAGAAGATGGATTTATGTTGATGGTCTAGTCAACAGTGTGATTAGTAGACTGCGGATTTTATGTATTTATAAAAAAATGGTGGATGTAATTTAAACAGCAGAGAGATTAGAAGAATCTGGAGATCCATATCTAGAGATATGGTACCAATCTAGAGATTCTGTGGAACAGTGTGACAAGTAGACTGCGGATTGTATGAATTTATTTAACAAAAAGATTGGTGGATACAATTTCCAACAGTTGAGAGATCAAAAAAATCTGAACAGCTTTTTTTAAAACTTGATACAACTACTGCAAAGAGAAATAAACTCTTATTTGGTAGCTGTGTTCTGCAATTAGTTCAGACAATTTTTATTTTGCATTAAGATCAGCTGTCCATTGATGAGGTTGTAACATAAAGTGTTCAGTTCTGTCGAAAGTATAAAAGCGTTCCCATTCTAAGGGTTTGGTTAAGATTTATTTATTTATGTGCACAAACGTGATTGAAAAGAAGCTACCCGCAGTAAAAAATTACACATTAGTCTTCTTTTTAATTTTCTTGTATTTGCTCACGAGGTATGTTACGGAAGTTAGTTGTTCGGATACATCGATAACAAACAAACAATTTCACAAAAAGTTTGAAAACTCGAAACATTGTATAAGACATTTTGCATGAACGATAGGAAAACACTGAAACTTTTGCATACATACAAAGGATACTGAACATAACCGAACACATTTATTTTAGAACTCAATATCAATGGATTCAAAGAAGAATAACGCAGACTTCGTGTTCAACAATATTTAGTCGTGGACAGAGTCCGACACTCTATTGTTCTATATTCGTTACTGCTTCGAAGGACCTTCCGTCACCGAAATGCAACCGTCCCCCCCCCCCCCCCCGAAAAAAGAAAAAGGAAATCACGAAGTCCCAGTCTTGCAAAATCGTCATGGTTCCCGCAGCAGTGAATCAAGAGGAACCGCAGCTGACGAGGTCTCGTTGCACCCCAATTACCCACGAAATTGTCCGAGACGACCCTGTCGAAGTGTCCTGTTTGATCGTCCTGTCTCTCCACTCGAGCGCGGCAAAGAGACAAGAGAGACACAAGAGAGAGGATCAACGACTTTGCCTCAAAAAAAAAAGAAAACATAAAAACGAGAGAACAAGACTAAGAAAACCAGAAAAACCGATCCACCGAGTCCACGATATGCATTAAAGTGCGTTGCAGCGAATAATAGCGGGGAAAACACGAAGAGGGAGGGGTATGTCCTCGAGGAGAGCTGTTTGACGACGTGTGTAGCCCCCGTCGAATTACCAAGAGAAAAGCCTAAACGGAAAGTAGATTAGGCTATTGAATTGGGTTACGCGGACAATGCGGAATAATAAAGCCGGGCACATGCCACCGGTGCAGCAATGCCAGCAGCAGCAGCAGGAGCAGTAGCCAGGGTAGAGAGGATAGAGGCTCTCTTTCTTGCAATCGGCAAATGAAACGGAATAAGAGGATTGGCTCGTCGCCAGTCATCCCGAACAAGATTGGCCTAGGGGGTGGCCCGGCGGGGACAACGAGGGTAGAAACAAGATGAGATGGACGAAGAAATGAACGAAGATTGCTGCCTCTCCCTTCGATCCTCTTTTTTTAGCCTCGCCGCGTCGCTGAAGCTACCGCCTCCGAGAGAGAGAGAGTTCCCTTTGCAACGCCAATTTTCGCTTTCTTCGAGGTCGCTGCATTGTCGCAGCTCTGCACCGTCATAATGGACCTCGTTTGTCTGCCCCACCTGCCCTGGACATTCTCAGCTAAAAGATTAGGCGCTGATCTGACCTCAAATCGCCATACGCTAGCAAATATCAATGGAATCCTTGGCAGAATGAACAACTCTGCTTGAAGGGCTTAGAACAATAATTAGGGATCTACATATTTTTAATACTTTATATTTCATACTCTATTTTAATAGAAAAATATGAATTCCTCACTTGGTGTAAGACTTTGGCTAGAGTCTAGACAGCTTAAACCTAGATTCTGATCATTAAACAGCGAATGTTTATGCAAAATAAAATTTTTCTAATTGAATTGTAACAAACTGGACTGAAACACAAATTTATTTGCTTTCTTAATATGTTTAATAGGTTGAAAATAATATAATAGTAGTTTAAAATTCTTCTAATGTTTTTACCCTTTTTATATTCCACCTATTCATTTTTGTCATGAATTCATATAAATTCCGCTGTTCATTAATCATCATAAGACTACGGATATTTTATGCAAAATAGAAACTGTCAGCTTCCTTCTTTAATAATCGTAACAAGCTGAAGACAAAGTATTGGCGTTCTTAAATTCTTTAAATGTCTCCACTGTTCCAAATTGTACCAAGTCGTCTTTGTAATAAATGCATAAAATCTGCAGTGTCCATTGCATTTTTCAGTCATTAACCGAATTTGGTATAATGAAGATATTTATTAGCGTTCAAATTCATGTTTCAATCTGGGCACACCGTTCCGTCACGGAATTACGTGTTAATCAGTTGCGTTCTATTTGTATTTCATGTTACGATTGTGGTTACCAGGTGTTTAAGAACAACAGGACAGTTGTGTGTAGCTTGTTTGTCGTAACATCAATCTGTTGATTTCCGAAAGTACCATTTTTCTTTACCTCGGAATGAGGCGGACCAATAAAAGAAATCAAATGACGAACTCTCCGGTTCTTCTGGAGCTTACCGTCTTTGTGCCCTGGTGTTCACCGGGAGACCTCGTTGCGTCTCGCGAGTACCCTTTTGATCGAGTTAATAGGGTCCCCCTTTGTTGGGGAACGGCGCATTGTGCAGTTCCTTCGTTAATGGCATCGCCGATGTACGAACCTTCCGGGGCTGTAATTTCGCTTGAGCCTCCGGTTTCTCGGATTTGGAGATGGATTTTTGGATTGTCGCTCTTGTTCGACTCGGTTTTACTCGGTCGGCGCAGTAGCTGTGGTCTTGTATACGCTGATCAATGTGTGATTGTGTTGAATTTGCGTTTTGGGGCTCGTTACTCCTTTCACCTTTGTAACCGAGTTCAAGTTTGATCCTTTATGTCCGGTTCAATCTAGTTGATCTCTTTTGTGAACGACAAAGCACCAAATGTTTGTTATCGGAGCTTGTAAAAAGGGTTTTATTGCAGAGATTGTATCAGGTTCTTCCAGATGTGTTGTTTTTTGAATTTATTACATGATTACGATTTTACAAGTTCTCATTTATTTATCGACACGATCGTCAAGCATCTTCGAACCATTTCAAACCCTACCATTTTGAACCAGAACACTTTGTCCCTCAGCTAAATATGTTTTAAACATCTATAGACAACTAGAATATTGTTTCCTGTATATAGCTTCAGTAAATTATGGCTTCCACTGTTGCATCAAACTTTGTCGATCATCGTGCCTGGCATGATCAACCATCTCTAAGCTCTTTCGAACAAGTGTAGACTTCTAGAATATCCTCTGCAGCTTCAAAAACAGCATCAAACTCTATCAGCTACAGTGACGTGCAAAAGTATCCGGACACCCTTTAAAAACGAATAACTTTTTCAAAATTAGTTCAAACGGCTTGAGTTTTTTTGAGATGTTAGAAGGATTAGTTTACTCGGTAGCGTGTAAATAATTATTTTTACAAACTGCTAGTGGTCGAAATTGTGAAGGAAAAAGTAAGTCATGATTTTTAACTTTTTTATCAGTGTCTGTAATGAAAATTTAAAATACACCTTTTGTAGATCTCCATAGGTTATATACATGCGCAAAGTTTCATCGAAGTCGGTTAATGTTGCTATGAGCTACGAACATTTGCAAAATCGGAGCTTAAGGGCGAAAGTCGCAGATTTTCGGCCTTTCCCGGAAATTTTGTCTTTATGTAATCACCTTTAAATGTTTATAACGACGTTAACCGATTTCGATGAAACTTTGTACATGTGCATAACTTACTTAGACCTATAAAACGCGTTTTTTAAATTTTTGTTACAGGCACAGATTTTCGTCGCAATTCTGACCAATAGCAATTTTTAGAAAAAATTATTTACACGCTACCTAGTAAACTAATGCGTCTAACATCTCAAAAAAATTCAAGCCGTTTGAACTAATTTTGAAAAAGTTATTCGTTTTTAAAGGGTGTCCGGATACTTTTGCACGCCACTGTATATGACACGATCAAGCGTCTTCAAACCATATCAAACCTCAACATCTCGAACCAAAACACTTTGTCCCTTATCTGAACATGTTTAAAACATGTACAGACTTTCCAAATATTCTGTCACACAGTTTCACCACAGCTGTACCTTCAGGAACGGCATTATATCCAATCAACCATCACAGCCAATAATCCTATCGCAATTTCGGTGTTCTAAACTGCATTCACTATACAGCCGGACCCATTGCGCAGCATTTCCTAGCCGCGCGACTCCTAATAAAGTAATTTCCCGGGCAAATAATGCAGCCCTTACTGCGCACGATCCCAAGGCTAGCCATTTAGGGTATCGATAGAGAGAGAGAGAGAGAGAGAGAGAGAGAGAGAGAGAGAGATCGAAAAAAAAATGGAATAGGATTATCGGGTAATTTTTCGCCGCGGTTTCTCCGGGTTCCATGGACTTTGTCGGTGGTGCATGCGCTCGAACACACGCACCCACACGCGAACTGTAGCAACCCGTTGTTCGTATGCGCGCGCGCGCGTGTGTGTAGGAATACAAGGCGAGCCAGGTTTCCGCGTGTAGGAGCCCTCGTGTTCGGAAGGGTATCAGGCGGCACATGGTCCGCATCATGATTTTCGAAGCCGCAGATGGTTCCTCCTGCGGTACACGATTATGGTTTTTTGTCAACCATGCTGGGGAGAGAGAGACCAGGCGCGGCGGCAGCGCACATTTTATTTCTCGATCAATTTTCGCCGCAAAATTGACGAGAGACTACGCCCTCCGATCAGGCGACGACGACGACGCCGGGAAACGAAGCCTCGCGAATGATTCGAGCCTCCTTTCCTTCGGGAGACTGCTGTAGGATCGATTAATCGAGCATCGGTGGGCTGGAAATTTTTTCATGGGACCTCGGAGTACAATAACTATCAAGTTAAAGCTGCTAGTCGCGCGATCTTTCGATTCTGAAGAGGTACGAAGACGTGGAATAGGATTAATTGGTGTTTTCGTATTTTTCTTGCAATTGACGCAATCAATATGTTAGAACTCATTCCCAAGTGGATACTATGATATAACGAAGTGAAAGAATCGTCGGAAATTCTTGCCAAATCATCGGAGGGTAATAATTAGACTGCCGGATCTTATGCAAGAATTGATTTCTCCCATCGAATATGGCGAATTTGCTCGACTGCTTCCAAAATATTTGGACAGTCTCCAATCTTGTGGCAAAACTAAGAAGGTGAAACGCAAAATGGAAAAAATATTGTATAAATTTAATACGACCAGTACATTGTGTACAAGCTATTAAAATTATTGAGAGGAAAAACTAGTTAAACCAAACTCCTCTTTCTTGTAATTAATGCGAACAATTTTTATTTTGCATAACGATCCGCAATCTAATTATTATTCGAATCTTTCAAAGAAAAATCTTTCTAAGAGTAATGATTGCCTCCCACCTCCTTCACATGAAAGTCTACAAGGTGTCTAAAAATGTTGTATTAAATTTTCCCATAAGTCCCTGCGGCGGATTGAAAAGTATTTTAATGAAAAATCGCAGAAATTGTATAGATACGTTATAATGTCTTTATCAAACAGGTCGGAAGAGGTTGTGGAACGTGATTACGTCTTTTCCCTTAACTTTAAAGGTATGCTTCAAATATTAATTTAAATAGTAGAACAATAAACAACACGAAATTATAGGACCACCTAATGCTTCCTTGAAAGTTCATTCCTGAGATCATTTAAAGAAACATTTTCCTTTGCGAAAATATTCTCCGTGGCTTCGTTAAGGAGTTATCGACGAAAAACGCGGACCAATCAGGCGACAAGTCCAGCTGAACGTGGTGTTGGCATTGGCCGAGCCAGAATCCGTCCGCAGTAGGCGCGCTCGGATTGGTCCGTTTTTCGTCGATAACTCCTTAAGGAAGCCGCGGAGAACATTTTCGCAAAGGAAACAGTTGCTTCAAACAACCTCGGGAATAACCCCTTTGAAGGAGGCACAGCATTTTTGGGACACCCTTATATTGTGTCGTATTGGGAAGGAATAAAATGGTGGCAGCAATCATTCGAACGAAGACTCTGTTGTTCCCGGTCGAGTTCACCCGAGGACACGGGGCCTCGTTGTTCCACCCCCTGCCCTCGCTGCGTCGACAATCATCCCTTTGAACAGCAAGACTGTAAGGGCGACAGGTGCATCGACGCGCGGCGCGCGTCAAGTGGCACGTCACGTGGCGCTTTCCTGGAGCTCCCCCCCCCCCCCTCTCTCTTTCTCTTTCTCTCGAGCGCTTTAGATAACCCACCGATACCTTATCTACGCAAGAATTTTACAAGGTGGAAACGATAAACAGAGATACATACGCGGCAACGGAGATTTAAAGTCTTTCAACGAGGCCCGACGTCGTTGTCGCCGAGCCGCGGATGTTTGCGCGATTTCGCAACTTTGGCCAGCTGGCTTCAAATAAATTACGGCCAAATCGGAATAACTATTTGCGTTGTATGCTCCGGAGTGCCAACAGTGTGACACAGCGCCGTAGAATTTCCGCGGAGAGCTTCGGATCTTGCATCAGTGAGAAAGTGGACAAACATCCGTACAGTCATGTTCCGTTGACACAGGTTTCGATGTTGGAGTGATTAGCTGCGATTCACCGTCTGTTTAGAAACTTTTATGGCTTTTTGGGCATTGCGGATAGATGGATAGATAATGACAAATTTCGAAGGGTAGGATACCGATTCTTCAATATTTCTGATTCGGTTCCAATCGATCATGAAGGGTCTCAAAAATTTCAATTTTAACCTTCCATCACTGGCGCACCATTTTTGTGTACCGTCACTGGCTGCGGACTGTGGCACCGCATACCATTTTTCATACAAATAGGAAAGCACAATGTTTTATTTATTGTTTAAATGAAATAAAAATATAAATGTATCATCAAAGTACGTTTATTGTTTATTTTATGAAAAATACGGGACAGAACATTAGTTTAGATTATAATCCTAAGTTCAAACGGAAGCCGCATTTTAGAAGAAACATTTTGTAAAAGAAAAGTTAGAAAGAGTAGCGCTCAGTGCATACACATGTTATGTGTTCTAGGCACATAAATATGCCATATGTTTTACATGAAAACCGCGTCGATCTATTTTTTTTTCTTATCGCAGCTGCAGCATCCTCGTGAATTTACGGAATTGACTACAGTCTCCGCATTTTCTATTCCAAGTATTTCTTTTATCCTTATTATTATCATTTTAGATAAATTAGTTTCGATTGCTCGAGCACGGAGGTGATTTTCCACTAATTCGGAAGCAAGCAAATGTAGAAATTTCCTCACTAAAATCCGCTGACATTTTTCAGCCGTACTTGGGTCGGAATGCAATAAATTCGATAAGAAGGCACTATGAGACCTTCTAAAAAAACAGACATCACCTAACTCGACCGTAGCATAAACCCAGACTGATATTGGAGCTGGCGACGAAAAAACTAATTGTTACTGGCTGCGGACTCACACTCCGCAATCTATTGTAGCAGCCACAAAAACTGGCGTACGCACTGCTAATTTGGTACAGATAATTTTGATAGCTCCCTCGAAGAATACCTAGACGGAAAGGGCCGTAAAGTTCCCCTACACTCTGTAAATTAAAAACAAAATACCCTGCGGAGTGTGAGTCTGCGTGCCAGTGACGGAAGGTTAATACATTACTGAAGGAAGACAGGGAAAAATAATTATTTCGATAGCAAAAAACATTATGCTGATGGCATCTGTTCATACTTAAACAATCAAGAGTAATTTCCTCTGCATTCAATTTTGTTCTAACCTCACTAAATACAAATAAAGCGGTAATCATCTGGTAAAAATCTAGTTACAGGGAATTATACATTTTCTATTCGTTTCGTTCCATTAGGCGACATTTTTTGAACAGACAAAAATTCCTGGACACAATACTGACATTCACGTATGTAGCAAAATCGTGTAAAATTATTTTTAAAAGGTTGTTTCGGTTGCTATAATTTTGTTTTCGATTCAAGTAGTCGTTGATTACATTGAAAAGAGTGTTATCAGTTCTCCCGGCTGAAATCTGAGATTCGGTCGGTCCCGCAGCGTGCGGTTTCCTATAAATTCATGAAAAATACCGTTTCCTCGGGACTAATTAAACCATTTGCATCCGTTTCGTTAATTGGGGGGCTCGCGGGCCGCTCGATATCGTGGGCTCTCGCGTAGCCGTGAGAATTCCATGTCACCGGACGATTCGGGGACCGCTGGTGCCCGCACATTTTCGACAGGTACACGGCCCGAAACGCTGATACGCTTAATTATGAGCCGATTCGAGCCGGACCGAACACGAAAGCGACCGTGAGCCACCGATAAGCTCGCCCTTTTTATTCTAAGGCATCGTTCACTGACTTTCTTGCTTCGTTCCCGGGGCTGGGAATGGGAAATCGAGCCGCGACTTTCTCAAACATGTTTGTCCTGTGACGCGTCCCGATACGTTGCACCGTGAATTTATGGCTCGAAATTGTACGTACGATCTGCATCTCCTCGATACAATTCAGATTTTCTAGCAAATTAATCGTCAAGGATGTGCTGTACTTAATTTGTCGCTCTGAAGTTCCTTAGCGCTTTCATTGCTATCAGATGTAAACGGATCAGCATTTTAGGAAACATTTGGAAATCAATTGTTATTACACTGCAATGAATTTTCGTGTAAATTCCAAACTGTTCCTGAAACGATAGGGGACATATCGCTGGTAATATTTTATGTTAATTTTAAGCAATATTTTACTTCTACGTGTACAATGGAATAAGCAGACCGCGGTTTTATATGCAAAATAAAAATTATCCGAGTCAATTGTAAGAAAACGGTGTTAAATGGAAATGTATTTTCTCTTTCAGTCACCTTAAAAAGTCAAAATAGAACAATGTCCTTAAATTCTTCTAATGTCCTTTCCGTTTTGTATTTGACTTCTTTACTTTTGTCATAAATGCATAAAATCCGCATTCTAGTTAGAAGAGACACATGACCATCCAAGATGTCTTTGTATAGTAAGAGGTTCAGGAAATTTATCCTAAATGTACAAATTTAACAATACACTCACAGAGCACTAAAAATGAGGACTAAAAATTACAAAATAAAATACGTCTGAACGTATCTACTGTGTGCAAGGTCCACAAAAAGTTCTTCGCAATTTCAATAATCACAAAATATCGTCAAAAGGGTGTTCAGGATCTGATATCAGCCATTTTGACAAGCCCAGTATTTGCAGTGCTTCAAGAATAAATTAACCCGGGTTGCCAGTGAACAATCGAAAAATTCAAAAGGTGGTTAATCTATCTGGTTCAATAATTGCAAAATAAACGATCTGTGGTGGTTCATTTTGACAAGCCCAGTAATTGTAGCGTTTTAAGAATAAATTTCCTGTATTGCCAGAAAAGTTCAAAAGGTGGTTAATCGATCCATCCAATGATAGTGGTAGACTCATCTTCGTTCCTTCGACGTAACGTCCCAGGAACTCCTTCAGAACGTCAGATAAAAGTCCCGATTGTGGTTGGCTGGCGTAGCCGTTAATTATGTCGCAATCCGAAAGAGGCCAGAGAAATTAATACGGCGTGAAGGGGGGCGAAGTGGAGGAGAGGGGAGGGCATGGGGGGCGCCTACAGCCGGCAATCTAGTCCCCCATTGTTTCCGTAGGCGCGTAAGAATTCTTTCAGTTTTTCAGAAACTCATTGTCCCGTACGAAACAGGGAATCCGAACCGCTATTCATTATGGCGGTCCGTTTCCACAGATCCGCGGACAATAACCGCAGCTTTTTTTCTTCTTCTTCCACTTCTTCTTCGTACTCTTCCTTCCTTGCTTCTCTTCTCTTTTCCCTTTCCGTTCGGAAAGCCGCGAAAACGTTCGCAGAATCGTGAATTCCGCAATCGTTCTCGGTTCTCCCGGTGATCTCTGGGTTCTCCGATCGGTTCGAAACGATACGAGGCATTTTTGTCGCCCTACTTTCACGCGCGGAAGACCATCCGTGATGGTTTTGTAACGACGAGAGCGTTACGGAATCCACCTTCGACGCTATTTTCGTTGGCTGACGCGAGAGAGCCCGTCGTCTTAGGGAAAGGGACTTGGGACTTGGAACGCGCCGGAAGAACGACGGCGGCCTTCCAATAACGCGACACAAGTGAGTCATCGGCCATTTGGAAGCGATTTGAAATTGATACACAGCCTCGTTTGTCTTGATCTTTGTTTCTTTTGGTGGATACCCGATGAACAGTGACTGGTATGTTTCCGTTCTTCAAAGTGCTTGCTGTCCGAGGAGCGAAATATGTCTCTTAGGCTTGGCTCGTTGCATATATGATTATTAGTAGACTGCGAATCTTTGTTAGGTGCAAAATAAAAATGTTCTTCCTCGATTGCAACAAACTGGAGTGAAGTGGAATCTTTTTCTTAATATATTTAATAAGTTAAGTCACTTGAAAATAATATACCGCTGCTGTTGAATTGTTTTAATAGTTTAATTGTTTCAAGTTGCAATTACTCATTTCTATTATTAAATGCATGAAATCCACAGCCTAGCTGTTAAACAGAACAGAAAACGAACAATAATAACTCACTCTTCGATAAAGGGCCTGGAAGGAAATTTGATTAATCACCGATACATAAAAAGCTGTTACTACAATTGATTCAACTTCTACACTTGGTTCTTGAAATTTTAATCTTGTTTTGTAGGAGCAATAGATCCGTGTTTGACTAAATGAACTTCTCTGCGATAGGTTAATCGTCTAATATTTGGGATAAAAACGAATATTAATATCAAACATTCAAGGAAGTAATAAAATTCAAATTTTCATTTTACACCGCAATAAGTATTATAGTCGGCGCCAAATTTCTTCATACAGACTTGATATTATTTCATCTGCGGTACACGAGACAAGATCAGTCAAAAAGAAAGAACAAGAACAGAACATAATGCTAATAATATTGTAATATTAAAATTAACGTTTTGTGTAGATACGTCTCCGGCGCCCTCCAATTATAACAATTCGTATAATAACACAAATTTTGGCTAATGGAAAGAGGGATGTATAATATTATATAAGCGGAATATGAGCAAGTAATAACGTTTTCGAAGTAATAAACGATATTACATACATATACCATATCCCTACATACGTACATACATATATACATACATACATACATACAAACATACAAACATACGTACATACATACATACATACATACATACATACATACATACATACATACATACATACATACATACATACATACATACATACAAACATACCACATACAACATACAACATACATACATACATTCATACATACATACATAATACATAGATACATACATACATACATACATACATACGTACGTACGTCCATACATATATTCATGCATGCATGCATACACAAAAAGGCAACGGTGCCTTCAGTTTCGTGAAATAGAAACGAGACTAATACGTGTATGGCCCTTCTCGAGTTTAAGGGAAACAATACGGCTTCCAGGCGTACAGTATCGTAGTGGTACGTCGAATGAGAGTAGCAAAAAAGGACTCGCTCATTATACCGGAGCAATTGTGCCCTTGGCTTGGAAAGAGTACAAGTGCTAAAAATTTGACCTCTCTTTTATTTTATTTTCTCATCCCCTATCTAACTTTCCCACCCCCTAATCTCGCGCATTTAGTCCCTATACTTGCGAATAAACAACAAGTCAATATATAGTACTCATTTCTGCTAGTATTCAACACTTTAATGTACGATCTAGAATCGGAAAATGCTTTTAACACTTTGCCGTCCGGCGACACCACAGTGGTGTCGCGCACAAAGTATTGCTCAACGGCCGGCGACACCACAGTGGTGTACTGGACGGCATAGTGTTAATTGCGCATTATTTAATATTTACTATTAATATTTAATATTTACATATGTATATCTTCCAAATTTTATGAAAATAGTGGGCAGGATTGAAAACTCATGGGAGGTAACGATGACATTAGTAAATCTTGAAAATTTGTAATCACCCGTTCACCTCAAGAACGGCCGGCGCCCAGCGAAGAAATTTTTACGAGTCGTGCGGACGGCAAAGTGTTAATACAAGATCGTTCAAATTGTGTGCCGTATCTTCAGGCTAACCGATCAGTTTAAAACATGATTTGGTAACAAATTAAATTTAGAACGATAAAAAAAACACGAATATAATTGAACTGTTTTGGTATTAATTTAAATTTAGAACTATCAAAAAACACAAATATAATCGAACTCTTTTAGTATTGAATTTATTAAATGAAACGTTCGATGGGTCATCTGACGATCACAATATTCGAACGATCTGTCTATCCTCTTTTTTACAACTGGTTAGTTATCCAGAATTAATCGTAGAATAATGTATACTTCGTGCGTACCGAAACGAAGAAACCAGACAAATATCTCAAACATTCTGAAGGTATGACACTTAGTTCTATGGACCCTATATTTTCAGACAATCTTAAAAAAAAAGTGAGTAACACCACCATACAAGAAAATCTTTGTGTACAAAAGGTTAATAGATTTGTTCCAATGAAACTGAACGGAATCAACGCATTAAAATAAAAAAAAAACCAGACACGCATCTCAAGTTTTCTATATCAATTTGAAGATACGACATTTTATTCAATGGACCTTATACATATTTCGAAAGAATGGTGAGGAAAAGGGCCAGCCGATTTGTGTGAAATAGAACGGTCACAGCATCGCGGCGCATCGGGATCGAGGAAAACAGCTTACGGGTTGGTTTCCTGTGGTGGTTTCTGATTCGAATAAAAGTGTGCCCATCTCGGAGAGGACAGAGAGGGCTCGGACACCCGGAAGCCTTATTATTCCGTTGGAGTGGCCGGCCGGAGCCCTTCGGCACGCATTAGTCCCGCCTCGATTTCGGGGTACATTTCGTCCTGGTCGTTGAGTCGTGGGGCGAGCTGTGTGTTCAAAGTAGTGTTCACGGAGAGAAAGAGAAAGAGAGAGTTGTGTTCGAGCGGGCGGTGACGGGCGCGTGCCCAGAACCCGAGCGCAAACGAGCGAGCGTTGCGAAAAACAGGTAATGGCGTTGAAGTGCATTCGGCAGCTGCACGCCATGAATACCGGCATGAATACCCTGCCACGAGGTGAAGAACATGTGCGAGCCCGTCTTCTTTTGGACCCATGATGCCCACATACACGATGTCCCGGCACAGGGCCCTGTGGCCATAGGGCTCTCTCTCTCCTCGAGCCCTATCAAGTGGAAAAGATACGTCCTGCTCGTCTATCCGGCCCCCGGTATTATGCTATCGAGAGCTCGACGTTTTTTATCTCTTCATCGATCGATCGAACCTTCCCTCTTCTTCCTCCCTTCTTCCTCTCTTTCTCTATTCGCTCTCGTTTCCTCTCTTCCTCTTCTTCTTCTTTTTCTTCTTCTGTCTCCGTGTTCATCGATCTTCTTTTTCTACACCCTTCGACCACCCCGTGCACGCGCTGGATCTTCGTATGCTCAACAGCCGGATAATGTTTCCTGCTTTTGTGCGATGGACAACCCACCACCGACGGTTTTTAATTATTTCATCATCCTCGAAAATAATTTACGTAATGGCAACTTAATTGCAGTTTTTAGGCTGGAATTTTTATGTGTTTCCCGTTTGCACGCGTTGCGCGCTGGCTCCGTGATTTTTTTTCGAGATTATCAATTATCACGCTTACTTTGCTTTTAAAATCTCTTATTTTATGGTACTCCATGCTCTTTGGAAATCGCAACCCGCAGGAACGAATTTCAATAATTTTTATTTTACACGCGTTAATAGCTAGCGCCTCGATTTGTCTTTAAAATTTTGTTGCCACGCTTACCTGCAAAATTAATCATTTGCTTTGTTGTTTGTCGACCGTAGCAATTTTATTGTACTCAATATTCTTTGAAAACCGCAACCTCTAGCGACGAATTTCAATAATTTTCATTCTGGACGCGTTAATCGATGGTACCCCGTTTTTTCATCAAGATTATTGTATCTTACTACGCCTAACTTGCCTTAATAATTTCTTATTTGCTTCACTGTTTGGTATATCCTATCGCACTAATTTCATTCTGCTCACTCTCGATTGAATACCGCAACCCTTGACGGCGGATTTTGATAATTTTTTCGAAAGTCAGCGCGATTGTTAGCTTTCGCAAGCAATTGGCTCCAGGCGTTGCCAAATTCGTTCACTTTTAATATAATTGGAGGATCCTTTGGATCCATGAAATTTGATTAGGGCCAGAGGCCGCACGGCTAGGGGTAGCCAGGGGGTGAATGGTAAATGATAATCGGCTTTAATGGACGATAAATGTCGACTGTGGCTCGTCGACCACCGTGTTCCTCCCTCCTCTCTCTTTCTCTCACTTCTTTTTTTTTCTTGTCTGTAGCAACGCGCTCAGCGACCCCTTACGCTCAACCCTCTCTCGACGCGTCCCTTTTTTTTTCTTCTTTATATCTCTCTAGTGGGCCACCTCGTTGATCTTCCTCCGGTGAAGAGGCGTGTAAAGCATCCCTCTTGAGGATAATCTGCGGGGTATATCGGGACCATCCCCCGTCCCTCGATGTTCATACAGAATGAGACACGGGGGATAATGTGGTTAGCTCCAAGAGAAACGCGCATCGCTACAAAACTTCCGTAATTCCTTTCTATTACACTCCATATCATTGTACACGTATAATTTAGTATACTTTATATTTTATGGGCCACGTTTCGTGCAAATATTTCAAAATAACCACCAACCCCTAATATTCCTCTTGAGTAAATGAAATAATGCACTTAGCCGAATGAAAAGGAAGAGAGTCAGTGGAAAATATTTTGAAATTTATATTAAATTAGACATGTCTCGAACAAATATTTCAGAACCACCCCAACCCATAATGCCTCTCGTGACTGAAGGAAATAATGCAGTTAACTAAAAAAAGAAAAAGCAAATCAGTAGGAAATATTCTCCAGTTCATATTAGATTGCACAGATTTCGGGCAAATATTTCAGAACCACCCCAACCCATAATGCCTCTCGTGACTAAAGGAAATAATGCAGTTAACTAAAAAAAGAAAAAGCAAATCAGTAGGAAATATTCTCCAGTTCATATTAGATTGGACAGATTTCGGGCAAATATTTCAGGACCACCCTCATTGACATTTTTATTAAATAAAGACAATAATCAATTTAAAGGAGCTTTACATTTGTATAGTGAAGAATAGGATAAATAAAAAAGAAAAGGAGCTTGACAGAATAATTTGCAAGATTTGTATTCGATTGGTCTATAGTCAGAAATTAGGTTCTTTTAGGAAGATCGAGAGATCTTCAGCTGGTTGGATATCACCAAACAGTTCGCGCGAGTTAATCAAGACGCTCTTCTCGAGTGATCCAAAAGACAAGGTATCGGTGACTCCTTCTCGGTCTCTTCTTTCCACTTGATACGATGCTCCTTCTTCCCCTTTATCCTTTCTAGTGGGCCACCTCGATGGTGTCCTCAAGACGAGGATCCTTGGATCGCGCCCCATTGGTGGCCCAAGGGATCATCTTCTCTGTATCCGTTCAGGGTGACGTTACCGATTTATCGATCGTCATACATCTTTCATAGACCCCCACAACTACAATCGTTACACGAGATTCTAAGCCACGAAAAGAATTGTCTTCTTAAGATCCAACGAAAATAAGTGCACATCTACTATCTTGAATTTCGATCAGAAAAATTCAAACGCTTCGCGATTTTCCTCGTTCCAGTTCGAACGATCGAAGAAGCTCGTGCGAAATGTCGGATAATGTTACAGGGCCACGATGATTAACCAGACATCGATTTCTGCCGATCGTATCGAGCGACGCGCCTCTTCACCATCCGCCAGCTGGTCGAACCGGCTGCCCGATCCTCCCCCTCATCCCCCACACCCCTTTTGCTGCGTTATGAATCGCGATACACAGTTGTCGGCGCATTTTTCACTCTAGTCTCTCGATAGTTCGATCGTCCAAGTTTCGATTAGATTTTCGTTTCAGGCTCGTATCAATTTTAATAGGTCTACACAGAACTTCCCGTGGATTTGTCCACTTTGCCGTAGAAAACACGGCTGAAATTCGAGTGTTACGCCAAGTTTCTAAATTTTGTCCAAATCAACTTGGAATTGTGAAATCTATTGTTGCAAACGGATTGCCTAAATTCTGCCGAAATCGATAGGTATGATAAAATTTTAGTTATATTGAAACTTGGATTGTTCAAACTTTTCTCAAATCACTTGAGATGGTCAAATTTGTGTTTTATTAAAAACTCGATTATCCAACTTTTAGCCAAATGGATTGCTCACAGTGTCCGAATCGCCAGAGACGCTAAAATTGAGGTTCTATTTAAAATTAGATTGCCTTAATTTTGTACAAATCACGTAAGATGATGAAATTTGTATTTTATTGAAAATCCGATTGTCCAAATTTTAGCCAAACGGATTTCCCATTGTCCAAATCGCCAGAGATGCTAAAATTTATGTTTTATTTAAAATTAGATTGCCCTAATTTTGCACAAATCACATAGGATGATGAAATTTGTATTATATTGAAAATTCAATTTGCCAAATTTTACACAAATGGATTGGCCAGCATCCAAATCATTGAGGATGGTAAAATTGGGGTTTCATTAAAAATTGGGTTGTCTAAGTTTTGTCGGAATCCCCTTGGAATATTAAATTGAAATAGAAAAATTTGTGTTTCATCGCAACTATAACTACAAAATTGCTCAAATTTTTCAAAAGTCGCCAGGAAGGTTAAAGTATCCGAAAACTCAGTGTTGGGGAATCGGTGTCCCGCAAACGATTGGCCTCCTACAAGCAGGGCGACCGGTTAATAAAAATAACACTTTGGTTTCAATTTTCATCAACTTATTCACGGCAAAATGCTATTCAGAATGGTCGATAATCCTCTTACTGAATCGAGCGTCCTATAACATAGATTACCCGTTCAGAGGCATCCAGATGAAGTTACAAGGAAGTCCACAAAACAAGCACACAAACGAACAATCGAAGAATAAATGCAATTTAAAGTCGACATTATCGCGACTTTGAGGAAGAAAAATCGTCCGAGCAATTTCCACGAATGACCCACCCGGAAGGCCTTTCTTCGTGTCACTGTCATCAATATTATAGGAGACGCGACACCCCTAGAGGAGAACCACTCCCGTTAGATTCGTGGCTCGCAGTTGGGGGTGCGGTTCAACCCCGTCAGATTCCAATTCCGATTGCTTTATACGCCCACCTAGGTTGGAATCGGGATGGGACGGTGTCGGAAGATGCACACGAGGATCGGCGACTTGATCCGTGGTCAATCCAGCTGCTCCGGGTAGCAATGGGATCAAGGATCAATGTGTATTGACGAGTATGAGTCAGTTTAAGCGTTCGAGTTCCATTTTGTGAGCTGTAAGTGACACAAAAATCGAGTTGGTAGAATTAAAAATTTTCTAGTCACCAAGTTCCATTTTATGGGCCTCAAATAGGATAAAAATCAAGTTGGTTGCATTAAGAATTTTCTATACACCAAGTTCCATTTTGCGGACTGTGAATAATACCACAATCAAATTGGTAGTGTTAACAATTTTCTAGAAACCAAGTTCCATTTTATGTGCTCCGAATGACATAAAAATCAAGTTGGTAGCATTAAGAATTTTCTAGGCACCAAGTTCCATTTTGTGGATTTTGAATGGCGCCGACATCAAGTTCGTAGATTTAAGAATTTTCTAGAAACCAAGTTCCATTTTATGTACTCCGAATGACATAAAAATCAAGTTGGTAGCATTAAGAATTTTCTAGACACCAAGTTCCATTTCATGAGCTCCAAATGTCATAAAAATTAAGTTGTACTTCGGTACTCGTATAAGTTCAAATTCATCTGACTCAGATTTGAATGTACTTGACAGTACTGTTTTCAGTTTCCTATTAGAATATTTAGAAAGGAATTATAGTAATAAGAGAAAAGAATAATCATAACTATAGGTTTAAAGAAGTGTAATAGTAGATGTTAAGTAGCTGTAAAAACTCAAAAAATTTTTATATAGAAGTATGGACGAAAATATTTTAATTTATTTTAAGTTAATTTAATAAGAAAATTAAGAATAAAAAATTATTATTAAAATATTTAGAGAGTAATCCAATCGAATCAATAAATGTTCGAATCCAATAAATGAAGATTCGCATCCAATCAATGGAGGTTCGAATTCAGCTAGTAGAGGCTCGAATCCAATCATTCAAGTTTCGAATCTGCTTGCAAGGAGCTCAATCCCATCGCTACTCCTAGGCGCTAAGATCCAAATACAGTTTGGGGGAGGCATAGTAATAGGGAACAGGGGATAGAGCAATAAGACGGAGAAAAGCAGGGGCATTGGAAGGCAACGATCTTGATGGATACTGGGTGTCCTAAACGCCATCAAAAGTAATCATCGAAAATATCCTAGCCCGTTTCACCCTCGCCCCAGAGGCTCGGAAATTATGCGACGAAATTGGACCATGTGGATCTTTATTTTATCAAAGATCTCATGACGTAGTTTGCCCAGATTCATTTTTATATTGCTTATCTTTCGATCGGCTATGTTTTCAATGTCTCCAGCCTACTTCCTGATATTACAGCTTCATTTTCATCCCCTATTTGAATGACAAAAAGCTGTAGACTGCTTGAATTCAATGGTGTGGCTCGTACTTTTATTCTGATGTTGCAAATTTTTGTGTATGTTTTCAATGACTCGAGATCACTGGGCTAGGATTACAGCTTCGTTTTCGACCCCTATTTCAATTACACAAAGCCATTGCAAGCTTTAATGCCATTATGTGGCTCCTAGCACTGAAACATTTGCATTCCATTACAAACATCATTGAAATCAACGATTCTAATTGCTGCCAATGAGTACAATGAAATGCAAATACAATTGCATCACTTTTATTTCAAGTCAGTTTTCCAAGTTCTATCACATCAGTTCTTTTTCATTTCGGACAAAAATGGAAAGCTACACGCCTTTAAATCGCTTTCCAGTAGGTACTTTGCAAGGAAAAAATTATCGAACATTCCTTGAACACTAAACAAATTATTAAAAAAATCCGAAAAGTACCACCCCATAATTTCATCACAAAAAAAATTAAAAGATCACCTTCACTTTCCACAATTCTAGACTTAGCTCTCTCTCTCTCTCTCTCTCTCTCTCTCTCTCTCTCTCTCTCTCTCTCTCTCTCTCTCTCTCTGCAACCTATGAATTGTTGCTATAAAAAAATTGTGTCAACTGCAGTGTGCAATTTTCGTGTATTTGTCTTATGTTCCTCGAACACTAAACAAACTACCCTGAAAATTGCAAAAAGAGCTGTCCCACAGTTCCAATAGAAAAAAATCTTAAAGTCACCTCGCTTTTTATCATTTTAAGTGAAGCCCTCTGCGTGATCCTGCTATTGTTAGTAAAAAATGAATCGTGTCAATTACACTGTGCAAATTTGTTTTCCTTCTCTTCAAGACGAAGGTCTTGTATATGACGGACACCCAGTACACAGGGTTCCATAAGTGCGCGCTCGCCTAGGGTAGGGGGTGGAGTACAGAGTCTCTCCACGAGGTCCGAGAGCTGTAAGAGCGAGAGGGTAGATTTTCATAATCTTTCGGGTACGATTTGGCCGTGGTGGCTCGAGCCAGCACCGGTTCGCCATACACGCATATGCCTCCTCCCCGTAGAAAAGCGTGGATCGCACATGCTCTCGGGGCACGTCCCATTCAGACGGGCGCAGCTGCCGAACTCAAGGGACACGTCGGCAGGCACGCGCCTCTTGCCTCCATAACCTGTTTTCAAAATTCCGCTCCCCTCGAAAAGAGAGAGAGACTCGTTTCTTCCTTCCACCCTGCACGCCCCACCAGTCCCTCCCCCGAGTTCCTTTAGCTCTCCTTCGAAAGCGTTTTTTTTCTCTCTCCACTTTTTTCAATATCGTTGACGGGGAAATTAGAAATTGATGAATCGACCGAATCTTGATTGAGCCTGCTAGGCGCACATTAGGGGTGCTTCGATCTAGATCGATTTTCTGGAGCACGAACGCACCATTAGATGGATATATTAATGGTGTTCATGGGGAATTTCAAAATTGATTGACCAAATTAAAGAACCTGGTACAGAACCACGCATAAGTATATTGTTCGGGAAACTTGTAGGTACTTGCTGAGGGTCTTTACATGTTTTTATATGCTGTCAATTTTCTTCATGCAAGAATTAAACCATTTCCAAGAGATCGCTGTAATTGGTATAATGAATTAAACAAATTTTAACATGTAGACTCACCTGGCCATCTTCTTCCATATCTCCAATTGTAATCTGGCTATGAAGGTACAAAGCAAGAACAAGTAAATGTTTTATCGTGATGTATGTACATTGTACAGGGTGGAAATTATAATGCGTTACAGACGAATATCTCAAAAAATATTGATTATAAGCAAAAATGTTTCAGATGAACTTGGTGGAATTTTTATTTTTCCCGGTGGACACTCCAAGGTGAGGTGAAGGTCAACTTTCTTTTTTTAAATGGAATGATATGTTTTTTTTTTATCAACAATCAAGTAATATGTTTTAAGATGAATTCAATTACCTATGACTCAAAGTCATTCAAGGTCAAACTTGCAGGGAAATGCAGAAAAGGTGTGATCGTTTTATTTATACTTTAGTTCGTGCCTTCGAACTTTCACACCAAAACAATAATATGTGTTCAATATCAGCATTATTCAGAACAACATCAAAGTCACTATCAATGAAATGAAAACAAACGTTTTTATGTATTACTATGCTCTTCTGCAAGATAGTCAGTTTACTTTCATTACTATTCGTGCTAGGGTATCCTTCGCTGAACGATAGTACTTAAATAAGTGGTGAAAATGGAAATGTATCAAAATTGTTTTGATATGTTTATGGTATTAGAAATAAATTACAGAAATAAATATATTTATTACAGAAATATAAATTACAGAATGGCTGCTAATTTGTATGCTCAACGCTACCCAGATCGACCATCAATATCGCATGTGGCATTTAAAAGACTAGAACATCGTTTTCTCCGTTCAGGTTCTATGCTTAAAAACTGCGTAATGTCCATTAAGCCTACGATGCGTGAAAATAAAGAAGTCAGAATATGCGAAGCTTGTGCTAAGATAAATGTTGAAATGTTGAGCAAAGTTAGAGAATCATTGTTAAGTGCATTGAAGTGAGAGGTAATCATTTTGAACACATACTAAACTGAAATACAAATAAAACGATCACACCTTTTCTGCATTTTCCTGCAAGTTTGACCTTGAATGACCTTGAGTCATAGGCAATTGAACTGATCTTAAAACGCACTATTTGATGATGGATAAAAAAAATATATTCTACATAAAAAAAGTAAGTTGATCTTCACCTTACCTTGGAGTGTCGACCGGGAAAAATAAAAGTTGCACCACATGAAGTCCCCCTCGGTACTGAACGACTTTCATCTGAAACATTTTTCCGTATAGTCAATATTTTTAGATATATTCGTCTGTAATGCTTCATAATTTCCATCCTCTAAAAAGAGGGATGCAGTGGGACGTATTTAAATTACAATAAAAATCAACATTGTCTGCAACCTCGTTCTAACGTAAGAATTGTTGTTAAAGGAAACAACCTCTTGTTCAACATAAGAGCAATATTTTTTCGAGCCCACAGGGAATATAACTTACAACAATCAATGTACCATGTGTGCAGTTATTCGATTTAGCCAATATTAACACTTGGATCTAGCTACTTAGCTCCTAGTTAAATTAATTGCAATCGAAGGTTGCATAATTAAAATGTAATAAGATGATCGATGAACGTAGAGTCTCGATTTTAGACAAAGTATCATGGAGAATATATTCAATGAAATTCCTGAACAATTGTCTACAAATGCGGTCTAAATAAACCAATCATACAATCATCAAAGTCGTCAAAAATCTTCTGAGTATTAATGCAATTATTGCATTTAAATGGTTAATAGATGAAGCTAGTAACTGGAATAAATAAAATTGTATAAATATATTATGTTAAAACAAACATAATCTCCCTAATTTTGACTTATTCGTACATTGAAAATGAATAAACTTATTCGTTTTTCAACACTGCTAACCCTCGAAAGTCTGGAGCCCAGAGTCCAGAAGCTAAACATGAATTTGAACCCCTTTCCGAAAACTTCCGGAGCCCCTGAAGATCGCTGTAGAAAATTGTGGTGAAATTCGACGCTACGTCTGTTTCAGTGGAAATTTTCCATTTTCTTGTCTATTTCAGTTCATCGGGATTCGCGAGTCTCAACTACACCCGATGATGCGGCGAAATACGTGAAGAGCGTTTCAAGAGGCGTTCGCACCTCTCGGAATGCCCTCAGCTGTCGGCCAGGAGGACGCACGCGGTTAAATACCTTCGAGCGTTGCTTTTTAATTACCGTGGCTCTCTCCTCCCTCCCACGTCGCACCCCTCTGGCTGTTTTACCGTTGCATTATCTGCGGAACGCGCAAGGACGAGTTGTAGTTGAACGGTTTGAATCGGCGCGACGACGGCGGCCGGAGGATTTGCATGCGTCTCGTCTCATTGCCGCTCGGCGAGGCCGGGGGTGAGCGTCCTCCTGGCAGACAGCAGCTGCTCCCGTGTGTCGCCCTGCACCCGAAATCTCTCTTACGACCCCCCTCGTCGTCGCCTCACCCTCTTTACATCTTCCAGTCCAAGATCTTGTGCTCTCCTTTCTTGGTTTGGCTGCTTCACTTGCCGATACTTCGTTGACACGTTATCTACCAGTGATTATTCCATCATCTTGTAAACTCTTTGCTTAGGACTTTTTAATAGATCATTCGACAGTAATAACAATTTCAATCGTGGACCAACAACTCATTCCCAGTTGTAAGCTCTATTGTCCATGGCTGAAATTTTTTTAATAGATCCTTCGACAGTAATAGCAATTTCAATCGTGGACCAACAACTCATTCCCAATTGTAAGCTCTATTGTCCATGGCTAAGAATTTTTTAATAGATCCTTCGACAGTAATAGCAATTTCTATCGAGGACCAAACAACTCATTCCCAGTTGTAAGCTCTATTGTGCATGGCTGAGAAATTTTTAACGGATCCTTCGACAGTAATAGCAATTTTAATCATGAACCAACAACTCATCCCCAGTTGTAAACTCTATTGTCTATGGCTGAAAGTATTTTAATAGACCCTTCGACATTCATAGCAATTTCAATCATGGACCAACAACTCATTCCCAGTTGTAAGCTCTATTGTCCATGGCTGAGAAATTTTTAATAGATCATTCGACAGCAATAGCTATTTCAATCGTGGACCAACAACTCATTCTCAGTTGCAAAGTCTATATGGTCAATGGCTGAGAATTGTTTAACGGATCCTTCGACAGTAATAGCAATTTCAATCGTGGAGCAACAACAGTAATATTCAGACATTTTTAAAACAACGAGAACTTTTTTAAGATTGCACCAATCGACTAAAATGGTTTTGAGACGTTAGAAAGATTAATTTACTATGTGCAATCAATCGAGACTGCAGGGAAAATATTAAAAGTTGTTTTTTACACCTACTTTTACGTGGGCCTATATTGAAAATTTACAAAATACGTTTTGTAGATTTGTATCTATGGTATATATTCTGAAAATTTCATCGAACTGTGACCGAGTGTATGTTACCATTCAACCTACACACTTTTTACCTGAAACCTATCACTCCAACGAACCTCCACAACGAATACTCTGATATACCCCATCAAAATCGTTCGAAGCACCACCCCGTCCCCTAAAAAAGAAACCCGTCCATCAAACAGAACAGTAACCAAAAAGAAAAACTGATGATCCGAGTAACAGTTGATCTCCTAGCTTAGGGATCGCGTCACTACGTGTTCAGGCTGTTCCCAGTTCAGCTGGTGGTGGTCCAACGGGGGTGTAGATCGCCTGGTCAATTCTAAGGGGTCCTATCTGACCCCCTTTTCTTCCATGAGCAGCAGACAGGATTTTTTTTATGGGTAGCAACATTCTCGAACTTAAACTGAATTTCCGTGTTTAAACGAGGCGCAGCTGATACCGGAGCGATCCCGGAAGGAGAGCCTCTGGAAAATTATTTCGTTCTCCCTCTCCTGTACTAAGAGAGACAGAGAGAGAGAGGAGGGGGATTTTCGCTCTCTCTCTCTCTCTCTCTTTTCTACGCCCTTTGCTCCCTTTGCACCCTGTGAGCTGCAGCTTTTCGTAAACACGTGACCAGACACGCCCAAAATTTCTCTAACAACTCGAGAATCGGTGTCGGTGCGTGTCTCGGTGCACGTTGAGAATGTTGACAGGCTCCGTCCCCTAAAAAGAGCATCTTTCAACGAATCTGTGAACCATTTAACAAATTAGGACCTCGTGGAAATGTTCCTCGCGCCCTTAACAGCCTGTTTTTTTACGTGAAATATCGTCGCAGCTCTCGTCTCGTCCCCTTAAACGAGTTCATGGTAGACACGTGGCGGTTTCAGGGGTTGAAATGTTAAAAGCAGAGGACCAGAGTAATTAGGAGGATTTTAAGTCTCTTTTCACAGGTTCTAGAGCCGCAAATTCGACCGCTGCTCAGGTGGATCGCGGCGAGGTCCTTTCTACATACCCGGTCCGTGTGGCTCGGTTTTTCCGTCGCTCTCCTGGAAACACAGCTTTCCTTTCGTCCGACGAAAGCGGATATATGTTTACGCAACGACTGGCTCGCTTGCTCCACAAACAATGCGCTATACTGATTTTGCTTTTTATTTGCTCTCGGACTCTCCTGAAGGACGCTCGATTTTTCTTGACAAATTGTTATTATACGCCGCTTCACGAAACTCGAGGATCTTTGGACTCCTGCAACTTAGGGGAAAGAAATGATAGAATGTTCTAACTGCGCTCATTTTAAACGGCAAACCCTCTACTTTGAAACCCTTTGGATTAGATTTCTCAGAGAAATTTTTCTTCGTTGTAAATTGAAGTGGACGTCTGAAGTTGCTCTTCTGCTTTCAACTTGAGGTTTTTGAACTGTGAATGGATCTATGGAGCTTAAACATTTTTTTTTCGTGTTGGTTCCGTTATGATCGTATAAAGAGGGAAGCTTCTCCTTTACAATGAGCTTTCACAAATTTATCTACGATTTTTTTTCATGGTTTTATCCCACCCTAAAGGAGAAGTGGTCACGTCGAAACAAATGTGGTGGAAAAGGAGCGACTTCAGAGTGTTTTACTTCATTCTAGAAGAAGTACGAAATTTTTTAAAGAATATTGGGTTCGAATGTGTGTGAGTAGAGACTTCACCCTTTAAAACAAGCACAGGTAGAACCTTGTAAGATTTTTTTTACACCAAGTTACAAGAGTCAGACGATTGACAATTCATTCATAGCGTATTTTCTTCGATAATGAACTTACCAAGTGGAGGACTAAAACGGCATTGAATTCCTATACTACAGACATCATTTACGTTTTTATGTAATTATTCTCCCGTTTATTTAGTGCGTCGATAAACCCTGAAACTCAATTTCGAACCGTTTTCTTCATCGAAAAATTCAAGGGAAGAAAAATGAACATTTCTTCCCACATTTCTGTTTGACTTTCTTGAAAAAATTGACTCCCTCAATGAAAAATCTAATAAATGAAAAAATGCAAATACCAACACGCTCACTGATGTTAAATTTGAGACATTCTATGTTCCCGAGTTTCGTGTTGACTTCTTTGCTATTATCTGCAGATAAGCCTCGTTAGTTACAGCTCGTCGGACGCGATTTCCGTCGCCGTCTAAAAACGATAGAAAGAAACATGTTCGGCACGAAGATAATTGCGGTCAATTACGCGCTTATATAATGGCAGATCAATCGATATTTCCTCGATATTCTATTTTTACAAGTGAAATTTCCCAACAGTTATCGAGGTGTGTCCGTCATTTTGCTGGGAACGGACGAAGAAGAAAAGAACATTTCCCGGCGAGTGCACAAGCACTTGAAGAAACCTGTCCTCAAACCATTCGAGAGTCTCAGGCGTTGACGCATCGTCGACTTGTCGATCAAACCGTGTTTCGTTTGTTTGCACTCGTCTTCTTCGCGAGAAACAATAAATTAATAAATCCGCTTCGAAGTCTCGCGATTTCGACATTCCATCGATCGAAAAGAATGATTTAGCAATAATGACGACATCCAGCTAATCGATACCTTTATGCACCTTTTCCAAGATATACAGATTTCCGAACCGACGCTTAAACCTCAAATTAAATGCATTTTTCCAGACATTTCGGAGAAATGTTTCTTCATTACGAAAAACGAAAGTCAAAATCAAGAAAAATCGAATTCTTTTAAATGTATTTATTGTATAGGATCTTTATGCGAAATAAGAAATGTCTGCATTCATTGTGAAGAGTATCAAATAAGTAGAAATACATGTCCTCTCTTAATAAGCGCAATATGTACATTGAAGGCACACGTTGGAAATTTGTTATCCACCTTTATGTATTTTATCAAATCACTTTCCTTGTAAAAATATAATTTCTGCAATCGGTTATATTTTCTGTCAAGTCAAAAACAGCTGATCTTTGAAAAGAAATTTACAAAATTTATAATCTTGGAGGTCTATGAAATATCGTATATTTTTCATATTAAATAAATATTGTTACTTTAGGTCGAACCTTCTGGGTTTAAATAAAAGCAAGAATTCGTTTCAATACGCAGGTGTTGACACAAAAATGTAGAAAAATGTATACGCAGGAGGCTCTCGACATTAACCCACTAAAAAATACAAAGTCGATCTTTAACGAACAAAATTACTGACTTTCTCAGAACAATTTCATTGCTTCTTAACAATTTACTTCATAATCGGAAGTATTAATTTCCGTAGAAATTTCGCCGATTGTCGCCACTATGGCGCCCAGAAGAATGGTTCCAATAGGTCATCTTCTGTGCAGGCATCGAAGTCTCCAATTAGCGTTGCGTTCGATCGGGAACGGGTCCAAAAATCGCAATTGTTTCGGCGATGTCGATTGATTTAACGATTGAACAAGGATGCTAGGAGGTTCTAGGAGGGTCTAGACACGATTCGCGATGAGGTACATGCGAAATTTCATGATAAGTAGGTGACACGTCGTTCTCATTGCACTGGTCGGTGGCTTAAAGTGCGGCCCACGTGGTCTGCTCTTGATAATTGATCATTTCCCTCCTCGACGGGCCGTTAAACGCTTCTGCTCGCTCCTCTTCGCCTTCCCGGCGAGATCATTCTTAACACGAACCGCGAACCGCCTTGAATTTAGGTTATTTTCTAATTGCACGCACTTTACCGTAACTTCCGGTGCTCTCGCGGCTCGCCTCGCCTCGCCTCGCCGCGCGCGCCACCGACTACCACTTTTTTCTACGATTTTTGTCGCTGGATTGTAAACACGGCTTCAGATTCGGGTCAAGATAGTCAGGGAGTCGCCTCGACGTTTTAGAAGTTGCGTCGATAGCGATAACGATTGTTCCCAACTGACGAAACCGCCGAGGACTGTATTCGCAAATTGCTGGGGGACTCTTTTGCTAAAGATCTAGGCGAACTCGTCAGCGTTTCACTTGGAAAAAGTCCTGACAGTGAAAACGAAACTTTTATTATCATCTGGTGTTGTTAGAATTATTGTACAATTATTTTCTGATAATAAACGTTTAATTTCCGGTTCGTCAATTGTTAGGTACATTAATCGGATTTGTTCTAGCTGTTGTAAAAAGGACAGAGGAGTTTAATTAACTTAATAAAAATCACATAATATATAATAGGTACCGGTATAATTTACAATTAATGAACAGCCTGAGGATCTGTCTGCGTTTATTTTTCTTTCATCGTTTTCACAAGAAATATAAGCCGAGGATGGTATTTTTCCGCCATTTTAATTTTTGTGAAATGGTACGAAGATCTAGAGTTTATCAATGTATTCAGTATTTGTCACAATTAGTACTGGATCGATCGTTCATACTAGAAGACTGTAGAAGGCCCGACTAAATGACGGATTCCAATTTATTTAATTTCCTATTAGCGAGATTGTAAAGTTACACGTGCGGAAAATTGGAAACATGTTTTGATAAAAATGGCTAGAAATCTAAAATAAATACGTTCATATTATTTATAAAAACCAATATAAAATAGTCGCTTTTAGTCCTCCGTGCATTTAGTGCTAACAAAGAATATTTTCCAGTATTCTTAACAATGTTATAAGCAAACTTTCAACGGCTCTACAGCTTCTTACACAATCAACTCTTTAAAAGAATCGTAAACTATTGCTCATTATCCGTTCATAAACACTCTGGAACACTCTAGTGTCTAGACTCTAAGCCTCTAGACATTCTTTCTACGGCCATTCCAATAGAAACTTTTTTCAAAATTGAGTCTGAATAGAACAAAAGATGTATACAGAATTGAAAGTAGAACGTTTTTTTCATTTTTAGAGGATCATTGTATTGTATGGATCGATTGACGATTGTTTTGGATGACAAAACGTTCTATAGGGATTGTGGCAGCGACAGCGAATCAAAATCCGAAGCATTTATGATGGAAATTGTCGGATCGGATTATTTATGCTTCGTTACACCGTCACCGGTATTTTTTCGAGTCGGTGTCAAAGAACACTATTAACCCCACCACGGCGGCGTGAACGTTTCAACGACGATTGACGTCACATTTGACGCAAGACGTCAGTTTTGTGTGTCACGTTTAACATGCTAATCGAACCAGAGCAACGAGAGACACGCTCGAGTTCCGTGAAAATGTTGCGATACTTGTCGGTGCTGATTTACCGTGATGAAGACCGCGCGACGATCCTCTGAATCATCCCACCCATAACACCATCATAGTCTGCAGTCTGATCCAATGGCAACGTGTTCTCGACCGAGCCCCACACACTCCAAATTAATTTCTCACGATTAATGTACGTAACAATTTTATTCTATTTTATAGATACATTTCATTGTCGCTAAAAAAAAGATCTGATTAAATGCGATAAATTATTTTAACTGAAAAGACACTCGGAATTTCAGTGAAACAACATTCTGTTCATATCGAATCGACGTATTTTTTAACCTAATGTTAGCATCTCTTAATTAACATTTGGATAAGAACCTTAGAATTCATTTTATTGTCTTTTTATGCATTTAAATGTCGTCTAAAAAGAAACAGATTAAATACAACATGGTGGTATCTTGAACGAAAAAATAATTTCAAGGCTGTAGATAGTTTTGAGCGGGTTAAAGGATCGTTTAAAAAGGAAATAAATCAATAAAGTAATCCTTAAATTACTGAAACTAATTTTTAAAAAAATATCAAATGATGAAGTCACTCCATAGGAGTACATACCTACATCATGAGTCTACATAATGTTATTATGTTAATACAACATAAACAAGTTCATCAGCATCTAAAATATTGATCCAAAAATACAAACGCTATAAACAATTCTGAATTATACTAAACATTATATTATACGTTTTTCGAATATCAGGCTTAGAAAATCCAATTTTAAACTATCACTTTTAACAACTTAATTAGATTCTCCCTACACGAAACACAAAGTCGTGAATCATTTGAACCATTTATTTTGAAAGTGGTGTAAGCCCACTTTTGGAAAAAATTGAGAAATTACGAAATAAACGGCACGAGTACGATTTCCGTGGCCCCTCGTTTTGATACGCCCCCTCCACAACCTAACCAGAACTCATTCTATTCATATGATTTTTCCGTTACTAGTTCAAATTCTGGATGACAGCTACAATGCAAAGATTATGCGAATAAAATTTCATTTTCTACAAAAAAAGTCTCTTGATGTTTTGCCATATTTCGCATAGTTACCGAGATATTTGCAAATTTATAAAAAACAGGAAATCTACTTTACCGGCTAAACCAGGCCACTTTGACACCATGTTATATACAGATTTTTTTCTTGAAATAACCCTAAGAACACAAATCTCAAAACGAGGGGCCACGGAAGTTGTATTCTCCCCAAATAAACAAATAATTTAGAGTGAACATTCTATTTGTAATCAATTCTCAAATGAAAAAATAAATGGACTTACATCACATATTCAAAATAACCGGCCGAATTTGTTAAAAGAAATCGTATCCACTAATTGTCTACAGGGTCCACGGCCGCACAAATGAACTTCCTACCGCTGCTGTTCGCACAATCGCGAAACAGCTGTGGATTAAGCCATTTGTTCCGCTTTTTCGTAAGCTGTTTCGACTCGAGAATCAATTTGTAAGGAAGAAACAGTTGCGCGAACACAATAAGAGGGTTAATTGAAACGTATCGCCCGCGGGCAGAATACTTTTCCGAGTTTTTGTCGGTAGGTGAAAAAGTGTCGAAGAGAAAATCCGCGGCAATTAACTCGAGATCTTTCTCGCGGAGCTTTATCGTTCGTGGCTTACGACACACAGAGGCAGTTAGTGGGACAAGGTCGTCGTGAAATCTGGAATGTCTTCTGAAAAACAATTCCGGTTAAGATCGTATCAGCGGCAAGCGATCGAGAGTTGTTTTCGATCTCGCACGCGGTCGACATAACACACGGATTTATCGGATCCGTTAACAAAGCGTAACCGTTCGTTTGACGGGCGCAAATGAGCGCTGAGAATTAACAAACGTACCAAGGAAATCTACTGGAGATGATAATCATCTGTTTTTTTAGAATCAATACGATATTATTTACTATTATCTTTGTTCTGTATTGCGATAAGTAGGCGGTGGATCTTTGCGCAAAATAAAAATTGTGAGAAATGGGTGCTAAATACAAAATTTTATTTGTACGCGGTGGTCCAGAGGTCACTACACCATTTTAAAATGGAATAATCTTTTCATTTTTTTAAAAATTATTTTTTTCTCTACAAATTCGAATTTTAAATGATCTCCAGCTGGTCAATGCTTTAATTTTAAACAAATTGTCGATATCCACGTAGAAATAATCGTACAGCAACAAACTTGGTCTCGTTTCGAAGCTAAAACCTCTACTTTCAAATTGTATCGTTCATTATTATTTTTTTAAATTGTTTTGTATGATGTAGCGACTGGGAAATTGAAGACGATACAACACAACAGTCTCTTCTCGAAAACATGTGTAAAAACGTTAAAAAAATTTTTTCCGGAATGGGATTCCACAGATTAAAAGATTGCACCTTCCTCTTTACATCAAGCGTTAAAAACTTTCTGTACGATTTTTTCTAGCCATTTCATTAAAGTTTGAATGAGAACTGTACACGAACGACTAAAATGCGTTAAAAACCGCAAACTTCGTACTCAAACATTTTCTAAACCCACTATACATTCTGGTATTTGTTTAAAACCACACTCACACTATCTGGATACTGATATCTCACGACAGTATTATCAATATTTAAAAATACTTCAACACAACACTACCTCGCAAATCAACGTTCAAAAAATTCAGAAAATCGAATGTCACTTTTATTCGCGACAATAAAGAGTTGTAATACGCGTCGCAACCCCTGCGAAAACAAGATGGCAGCACAGTTAATAATGGTGGAACCACAAAATCTGTTAGAAAAGCGGAAACGAGTGTCTCGACGGGAGACTGGTGGAATCTGATCCAATCACGGAGGGGGATAATCGAGGCTCGTGCAGATGGCAATACGAGGGTGGAAGGGGGTGAAAGGAGACAGAGAAAGAGCAGAAAACAATTTCTCTTCGCGGCAAATATTTTCCCTGCAAACAAGGCTGGACAATGCGGCCGTTAACCACCGGGGACGCACACAATGGTTATTCGGGGCCCGACGAGGAAAACTGGGGACTTTTCAGGAAACAGAATTGACCGGGCCCTCTCGACAAAAGTATCGCGTTCGTGTGCCCCTGTTCTTCTGGTTTACATACCACCCCCTGTTCTCCAATGTAGGGACAATATTTGCCAGTAGACATGCCTCTCGACGTTTGTTCCGCTGTTTGATGTTACAGCAATCTTAACGAAATTGAATTTCGATGATCCAGGTGCTTGACACTGAACCGAACACTGAAATTAAGTAACTAGACTGCGGATTTTATAAAATAAACATTCTTCAAGTCAATTGTAAAAAATAGAAGGGTGGTTAAAGTGCATTTCCTCCTTTATTAATTTTAATAAGTTAGGAATAATATAGTAACATCATTGTTATAATCTTATCACTGTTTTGGATTTAACCAATCCATTTTTATCGTGAATCTATAAAATCCACAGTCTAGTTGTAACAATGTGGACATCGAGTTTATTTAAATTTTGCACAGTTTCTGTCACAATTTATACTTGAATAATGACATTCATTCAATCAATTTTCTACGTAAATATCTTCGTAATTTCAATACTTATAAAATGAGAAACCGGTCGTTTGACCATGCCACGTTTTGTATTCAAATCACTTTGTAAACTGATAGTGCAATCTTGTATTTGTACGTAACAATTCATTTGTGAATATATTTTTATATCTTACAGTTTTGCAAATTTTTCTTCATCTAATTCTTTGCATTACAATTTTGTTTTACATCTAACAATGACTAGAACCTCTGCGTCTTTTAGAATTTCTTCGTAGAATAGCTAAATTGCTATTGTTTATATTCCTACATTAACAAGAAATAAAATTTTACTTTAACACATTATTTAACAATACAAATTAACACATTATTTACTTTTGATTTGACGATTATTTGATCATTTTCGAACGTCCATGGCTAGGGATTTTTAATGGATCTTTCAACAGCAAATAGCTATTTCAATCGTAAACTAACAAGTCACCTTCAGTAACGTAATCTAATTATTTCGTTTGGGATTATTATGTAGAAGACGATTTTTAAGGTTCCTTTTAGTACAGCACAACTAATGAAAAGACTATTAATAGACTTCCGGTAGATAAAGCGTTAACAGTGCACATGTTTGCTCAATATTTCCTTTATGTGATAATATTGTTCGGCTAGATAAAAAAAAAAGAACACTATCTACCGCATGGGGATCTTGTGTCGCGTGGCCACGCGACGCGTGAAATTCTCCGTTTTTTTTCTCTGTTGCCCCCCCCCCCCCCCCTCTCTCTATCTATCCTCTTCTGGACACCTTTACGATCGTTCGTGATCGCGATTCGCTTACAAAGAATTTTTCGGACGATTGGCGCGCGCCTTGTACAGCAGGTAGACCCGGTGCGGAGAATTTCTGGGTGACTCGGGGAATTTCGATGGGGATTCGAATTTGATGGTTGATTGACTGGGTGATTTTTTATGGGGTGAGGTATCGAGGAATTCCTGGGCCCGGGGTCTGGTCCTACTTTAGTCTTTGTGGGATCGTTTACCGACCGATACCACGGAGGAATTCGTATCGTCTAATTGAGCTGTGCTTAAGAACTTGGAACATTCTGTGGACTTTGTTCTCGAGGAATTTTTGCGACTCTCCGATGAAAACAATTGGTAAAGATCTACAAGATTTTTTAATTTGAATCAAACGAAGGAATTTTACGTAGAACTTGGTCAATTTTTACCGAGTTCCTAAATTAGTCTTTTGAACTTCTCTGTTGATCGCAATTGCTTAAAAGGAAATTGAAAATGTAAGACCGTCGCGTGTCTATATTCTGTTCAATGACCGACTGTCGATAACAGAAAAATACCTATATTTTTCAATGGCTAAATATCAATAATAAATCAAAATGCAAGTTGGAAATCTTCTCGGTCTAAACAAATTAGTGAATCTACGTGCACCATACTCTCCATAAAAGTGCAATAACATTAAACAAAAGCGACCACCGTATCTCGCAAGAATATCAACTCGAAATTACAGCAAGGAACTGTACTGCACCCTAGTTTTGATTTTCCGTTCATCGTTCAAGTATTCCACGAAAATATCACTATCATCAAACGATCAGTGTTAACCCCTTTGATATTAAATAAATACGTTTCACCGGGGAAACAACGATAAACTCTTCACATCGAATAAAGTCGCTGTCGCACGCGAGAAATTTCTACGAGTTTTCAGACTGCATACTCGAAGCGAAATCAAAACTAGGTGAATCGTTCTAACGTGTCGACCCCGATACAACAACCTCACGAAATGGAAACCCTGTTATATCGCTCGGAATTATCGTTATTCTTGAATTATCAAACTTTATATTATGATCGATGATTCTCCTCGGTGGTTACTGTGAAGAGTTTTCCAGAAAAATTACTGAAATCGGTGTTTTTAGAACACCGATTCGGCTGGTGACGGAAAATGCGACCTGCATAGTTAAATGGCGGAAGTTGAGGCCATAATTGAGAGAAATAAAATAAAACTCCATCTCGTGACGGAAATTCTGGGTGGGTAAAATTACTTTTTATGCATTTTTTGCATTTACAACAAAAATGGGTGGATGAAGTATTAAACAGTGAAAAGATTAAGAGTTTAAAGACAATAATATACCATCAACGACATATTGAAATTTTTAGAGAAAGAAACGTATATTTATTTGGTCCGAGTACCTTGTCATTGTTGCAAACAATTATTATTTTGCATAAAGATCCGCAATGCAACAAAGAGTCTCAATTAAATCCTTCAAATCAGAACACCCTTATCCTCTATCCCTGCATTTCTTTCAACAATTATCTAGTGTTTCTCTAAAAATATTATAAAACTGCTCTGAATATACATTCTTTGTTCGCTATTATGTCTTTTTAAATTATGTATGTAGTTCTTAAATTATGTATACATTTTGGTTGACTAAATAAGGGTTAAATTACCAACCCAATGAACACACGTTACAACGCAACCAATCCACAACTTCCAAAAAGCCAATATCCAAAAAAAAGAAACCACCTCTCCGATCCATCGCATCGTTCCCAAAAATCGTCCCCCGCACCCTAAAGCACGACGAACCCCTTAAAAACCTAGATGGTGCCTAACGTTGACTACCCCCGGATCTCTCGCCCGGTGCGCATGGTGTGTGTTTGGCTTATGGTTGTGTGGGTGCGTGGATCAGCCGGCTAGATCAAGTAAAGGCCGGCGGAGATAAAACACACTGTAAACGGCCGGGTTCTGGCTCGGATATTTGGTTACAGGGAGGCGGCGGCACGTGCGCCGTAGCTCGGGGCCAGGTGGTAGAGCTCGTGCCGTTGAGGAAACAGAAGAAGCTGCTGCTGCTGCGGCAGTCGCTGCCGCTGCCTGCACCGCTGTCGGCGTTGCTGCGGGGGTGGGAGAAGCCTGTGCTGGCCTGCCAGCCGAAGGTAGGGGAGTAGGAGGATGCGAAGTGTCGGTCGGAGTCGGAGCGAGCGTGCTCGAGGAGGTCAGTTCACCGGTGGCGGATGGCGAGGTCTGCTGCAGCGACAGCAGTACCACCAACTACCACCACCGACCCCATCCACCTCTTCATCAATTGCAACAACAACAACAGCAGCAACAGCAACAACAACGTCGCCACCATCATCGTTATCAGCAGCGCCACAGATGTCACCAGCGAAGGGACACCGTGGCAGCGGCTAGCGACGAGCTGCTACTCGTCGAAGAGGAACCCGACGATGAGGCTACCTGTCAGGAACAGCCACACGACGCTCGTCACCGCGACATCCACGAGCTCCATCACCTCCACCATCATCACCATCATCATCCCCAACACTGTTCCCATCGGTGTCAAACTCGACAATCTTGTCAATATCCTGCAACTGCGGCTACGGAGGCTACGGCTACTGCTACGGCTACGACGGCTGCGGTGTCTACTCGGAGTAGCAGTCATCCTACTCATCTGCATCCGGCACACGAACTCTTGCCCGACGACAGGCCTCCCAGCGACCGGGAACAGAGACAAGAGGACATCGTCGATCGCATCGACAGAACCACAGAACGACACGCGGATGCGACCAACCAAGACAACCCTGCCACCGTCACTGCCATGACGAGAGGATGCAGGATTCCACCCTACCTCGCCACTCTACTCATCCTCTCTTACACGCTCTTCGGCATAGCAGGTTAGTGGTCTTTTCTTTTTTGTATATCGATTTTTATTTTCGCGATTCGAAGAGGTCCTGCCTCGAAGTGGTGGGACTATGAGGATCTTAGTGATGGCTACGGACGAGCCGTGGTAGCTGTGGTTAGGTTAACACAACGATGGAACTGGGTAATTTCTATTTTCTTTCGGATCGATTACTTTCGACTTCTTTTCTTAACAAAGTTTAGAATTGCTACTGTGTGCTCCTCGGTCCGTGATCTTCAAAAGTGAAACAGTGGTGTTCGATGACGGCTGATTAGCCTGGTCCAGTGTTAGGGGATGATACGGTATAACATTGTAGATTTCTCATGTTCATTTGAAACATCGATGTTCTGTGCTCTGCGATCGTGACCCTCGGAAGTGAAACAGTGACGTTTGACGAGGGATGGGTATTCAAAATCTTGCATTAGGGGATGAAATGCTAAAACAAATTAGCAAATTAGCTTCTGTCGATTGCTTTTTGATTCGTTTCAACTATTTTACATTTGGTACTTTGTGCTCTTTGATCGTGATCTTCAGAAGTGAAGCAACGACGTTCGATGAAGGGTGGGTGGTTTAGTATGGCATGGAGAGGTTGCAGCACTACAATTTCTCGATAAAAGGAATATTTTTCACGTTCTATCAACACCTATTTTCAATTCAGTAGCCTGTGTTACGGAATTGTGATCCTCGAAAGTGAAACAGTGGAATTCATGGGGGTAGTTTTGTCTCGCCCTAGAGAAAATCAGTTCTAGTGCATGTTTTTGGACTATCTTCGTCGAACGTGTCTCATGGACTATGTAATCGATGAACAGTGATGTGAATCTAGATGTAGTGACACTGTGAAGGCTGAGGAATAATCTGAACCGGTAAAAATAGGAAACTTCCTCTCTTACAAAAATATTTCCGGGAAAATTCGTATTTCATTTCAAACTTATCGGCTAAAAATGCAGTAAACAAACATGATACACAAAAATTGTGTTCGATACATCGATAACTAAAAATATCGTTTGTCACCATTTTAAACTTGCTTGTAATAATTCGAGAGCTCGTGGAATGACTCGATAGGTTTCGGAAACGGGGCTCGAAAATTTCGGTGCGGCTTTACAGGTGCCGTTAGGCGTCTCGACGGTCCCGTAAAAAAGGGCAGCTTCAATTAGCGTGGCCAAAATGGCACTGTGACGGCACGCGATCCTCCCTTTCTCTCTCTCTTTTTCTTTTTCTTTCGATTCATCGGGAAGCGACAGATTGCGAGACACGCGTGCGACGTTAAACCATCGGTGGCCCCGCGATTACGGGTGCATACCTGGGGCCCCCCGAATTATTCGCCGAATATATCGAACACATGCCACAAATGGCCGAATCCATCACGGACCGGTTCCAGAATTACGCGATATATCACCATCAGAGCGTCGTTCGTCGAAACGACCGGGTAGCCACAGTTAAACGAAATGGACGCGTGGTTGTGACCTTATGACACTCGCTATCGTATACAGATGCACGCCGAAGAACGGTGCCCGAACCCTCGAAGACTCCTTTCGAACGGGACTAACCCCCGTTTCTCGTAATTGCAGCGTTTATGGCTATGGGCCTACGCAAAACTGGCCCACGGCTTCGAAATGCGACCAAGAAACACAAGCTTTAGCATAGAGGCACTAACTTAAACTATAGAGACAATCTTTAAGCTTCAAGTGCAATAAAACATTAATTACATACAGGAATATATATACATTTTTTTTCTTGAAATAACCCCAAGAACACAAGTTATATAACCTCAAAACGAGGGGCCACGGAAATCGTACTCTCCCCCAATTATTGGTAGATATTTATTTATTTATTTATCTATAAACGGACCGATAGCCTCTCACATAAATGTGTACACAATCGAAAAAAGACTTTACCATAAAATAGCATATGATATGTAATATTATAAAATAACACAATAGATATGTAACTCGTTTTTATTTTCGAGATCAGTGCGAGAGGGTGGTTTTTAATTTCATTCGAGAAGTGCTAATTTTGGAATGGAAGTACCGAATCTTTAAACCGAGGAACTGTTTTTGTGATAGAACCTTAATTAACTACGTTTTTAGTTGCATATATATAATATATTTTTTGCTTTGAGATTAGTGTAAAAGGTTCTTTTTTGAGTCATTTACTTAAGAAATTTTTATTCCCTTTGACCAATTATGAACAAGAAACATTCTTCAATATAGTGAAGGCTTTCTTCAAACAGCGAAACAGTTTGAACACTTTGCGGCTGACAGCCTTTCATTAGACTTTCCAGGATTAATGCACAGCTAGAGTGCAATGTATTGTGACTCGGACACCTCCTTCCATAGTTCCCAAGTGGCGATTAAGAGTTCAACATTGTTACGTGACTTACATTTGCTTTTTCTAGATTATTATCACCCTTTTATTGCACGTAGGCACGTCTTAATTTTCAGATATTATTCACAATGTCGTGCGCATAATGTGGTCGAACAATAAGAACTGCTTTCTGCGAGCAGAATTGTTCGTCGCAGTCTCGAAAGATTTATTTACGTGCATAAGATAATTATGTAATTTCACCGAAATTGAGTTAGACGTAGCGACACGAGGGTTGCAATCGAATCTTTTCGCAAAAGCCGCTGAAAAATAGTTTGCCCAAGTCGTCAGGCACGCGCAGAACAGTTCGGTCTCCGACGAGCGGCAGATTGCAAGAATTAGAACAGGTGACAGATAGCAGCTCGCCACACGGGTGGATGCAACGGTGCACCGGCGTTGTGCACAGGAACGTCATGCTCTCTCTCCTCTCTCTCCACCCTCTCTGCCCTCTTTTGCATAGCATCTGCGAATATCTTTCCGATCGACGGGTGGATTCCTCGTTCCTCGCGTTCCTCAGACCACTTTTTTCCACCGTTCGAACACTTTGGATATTTGGGCAATTTTTCGAGAGGGTGAAAAGGGGTTTGCTTCGATGGTCAGCGTTTTTTTCCCTCGTTGCATCAAAAATGCGGGCAGAATGTGCATTTTCGTCTGACACAAGATCCGATGCAATGACGAATTTTAAGGAATTAACGTGATCCTTGGTTGGCCAAAAAATCCTGGGGTACACTTTTATTTTTAGTATTAAAGATACCGAGCACTAAAAACGACGGCTGGTTCTCTTATACAAATAATAAGATTGAAAATTCATTTATCTTATTTTTTACTTTTCTGATATCAATTCTATTGATCAATCTCTGTGGAAGCATTTTGGTTAGTTCAATGGTGAATTGCATGGTAAAATAATTTCTGAGGTTCCTTGCAATTCTTTTAGTCGATCTGAAACATTTCAAGTGGTGAATTCTGTGTTTTAACAATTTTGAAAGGTTCTTGTAAATGTTTTGACTGGTTTGGAACATTTTAACGGCAAGCGGATGATCAGTACATTTTTTTAAACAGAATTTTTAAGTTTCTCGAGGAGATTACATTTTGTTAGAAAATATTGAGTCATCGATTTATATTTAACGACGTTCTGAATTTCCGGAATGTTAACTTGACGATATTACCGATAAATTATCAACTTTTTCTTGACTAGTCAACTAACTATGTTTCAAGATACTAGAACACCGTTACCTGCGACACAAGTTTTATTTGACCCAAGCAAATATCAAAATTAAAGACACATCACTGGTAATTCCCAGCAAATATTGAGAATATCGAAGCGACTGATAAGGATAACGATTTGTCACGACCAACGATAAGATCGACGGGGAATTTCAAGTATTCCAGGGAACGTGGAGTCCTAGAATTTTTGTCATCGTTTACTTTCGGACAGCAACTCGCTTCAAATACAAGTATAATTAGCAGACTGGACTTGTATGCAAAATAAAAATTTGCATCATCAATTACAAGATACTGGAACCAAATTAAAAATTTGTTTCTTGTTGTTTTAGCAGTGCTAAATGGTCAAAACTAATCTTTTAACACTAGGTTTACGGGACGCGTCAATATGACGCGTTCTGATGTTTTCAATTTACAATTATAGAACTTGTAAAGCTGCATCCATGAGAAATTATTCAACAATTTCTTTGGGTATACAGTGGCGACCAGGTACTTAAGTACACCCTTTAAAAATGTATAACTTTTTTAAAACTGGTCCAAATGACTTAAATTTCTTATAGAGGTTAGAAGGATTAAATTATTAGATAATGTGTAAAAAGAACTTTTATAAAATTGCTATTCTTCGGAGTTGTGAAGAAAAAAGTGAAAGTCATGATTTTGAACTTTTTTATCTGTGCCTATATCGAAAATTTCAAACAAGCTTTTTGAAAATTTAAGTTTGATTTATACATACACAAAGTTTCAACGTCATCGGTTACGGTTGCTACAAGCCGTTAGTGATTAAAAATGGCAAAAATTGTAAGAAAATGTGATTTAGGCCCAAAATTTAAAGATTTTTACATGTTTCAATACCTACGGCTTTTTTATGCGTCATCCGATTTCGATGGCACTTTGTACATGTATATAAGTCACTAACCTTTCCAAAATTCCTGTTTTAATTTTTCGATATAGGCACAGATAAAAAAGTTAAATATCATGACCTTCACTTTTTTTCACAACTCCGATCAATAGCAATTTTATAAAAGTTCTTTTTATACATTATCTAGTAAATTAATCCTGCTAGCATCTCAAAGAAATTTAGGTCATTTGGACCAATTTAAAAAAAATGATTCTTCTTTAAATGGTGTACTTAAGTACCCGACCGCCACTGTATATTATTTATAAAATTGCCAACATTTTGGATAGAATTTTAGCGCGCCGTAAACCTATGTATCAATGTTTCTACCGATTAAAATTCCAACCACCAATTTTAAACAAGCGGATCAATTGAAAACGGTGGCAATATGAAAAATGTCCGTGGGTGGGGGATGGTTTAACATAAATTAACGACAAAAGGAGAGCCGTGGTTCTCCTTCGCGACCGAGAGAATGGTTCATCGGGAGTTAAGTTTTTCAGGGGTGTGCGCAAAAGGGGGCCTTTTGTGCTCGGCGAACCTCGAAGCCGTCGGAATTTCTAAAGACGGGGCCCCATTTGACAATTCACCTCTCGTTCGTAACCGGTAATGGGATAAACGATGCTTGGCCTTTGGTCGTTACACAACTCAATCGAGCGAATTCGCCGTTCGGCCGGTTTCTCGCCGCGCTTTTATCGATCCACTGTTTCACGGGACAATCGCAGACCAATTTGGACAATGAGCTCCTTTGGATTCCGTAGGAAAATTGTGGATGAACCCGGGGAATTAAAGCGACAGGTTATTAAATTTTGTATTTCCGCCTCGGTGCTTTGTGCGATTGTTTGGATTTTTATCGCTCAGAGATTCGGTTAGATTTGATAGAGTTTTATCTGGAATTTGATAGCAATTCTCTGCAGAATTTGTCTGCGGATTTTACCAATTAATTTAATGCGACTACATTTGTGAGATATTTTGCAGAATTGTAGCCTGTGCTCGTTTACAACGAACAGATAGCAGTATGTTTTCATACTGAATTTGTGAAGCGACAGCAAAGCATGTATGTTATCAAAGAATGAAGAGATTTTTAGGGTTGGTTCTACTGTATTGCATCTTTTATTCTACTGTATTGCAATCCAGTTTCTATTCGGAAGACTGCTCATTCATCGATTTATGTACAGTAATTCTATTAATTTATAATTCGATTAGTAGGTGGAAAAATTTTCGAATAGATGGCGCTGTTAACCTGCAGAATTTATGAAACATGTTTAGAAACTGTAATAAAATGTTTAATTCTGTTCAGAGTAGAATAAAATCGCATTTAAGAGTGTATACATTATACATCTTTTGCTGATAACAAAGTATGTTTGCATAAAGATCTAGACTTTTGCATAAAGATATACTCCTTTGGATGAGGATGTGGGAATTACACGCATGAAATATTTAAGTATCATATTTTTGATACCGTCTCTGCTTACTAGATCGTAGAAATTTGCATAGAAAAGGCCGTCGAAGTTGTTTAAGACAAAAATTTAATTTTACAAAAGAATAAACATTTTCTTGCGGAAACTCTTTGTATTCATTTGAATGTAATGCGAGGGAGATTAAGATGGTGTATCAAAAAATTGAATAATTTGTTGTTTCTGTTTACAGACGCCTGTTCGTCGCGGTCGACGCCGAAGCCACGGCCGCCGACGCCGACGCCTAGACCGAACATCACATTCCACATGTACACTTGTCCTCCGGATTATGCGGAATGGTACTGCTTGAACGGTGCCACATGTTTCACTGTCAAAATCGTCGATTCCCTCCTGTACAATTGCTTGTGAGTATCAAACAAAACCTGTCTCAATTTTTCTTACACTTTTGCCCACATAAACCCTCCACAACTTCGACTGCAAAAGACGATCACACGTCTCAACAAAATTTCGCAAAAAATTCTCACTGGACCTCGAACAACTTTGTTCGTAAATTATAAATATTCCTAAAATCGCAATATACATAGTATACTAAAATGAAAAGGTTAAAAATGCTACATTGGAATACGCATACTATATTGCATAAAAATGCTAAATTATAATACGCATAGTATATTGCATAGAAATGCTAGATTAGAATACACATACTATATTGCATAAAAATGCTAAATTAGAATACACATACTATGTTTCTACAAAATCTTTAAAAATTGCATTAATAGATAAAAAAAATGTTAAAAATTGATAAATTGGAATATGCATACTGTGCTTCAAAAAATGCTTAAAAATCCCAGATTGAAATATACATACTACTTCCAAAAAATTCTGAGTAATAAAGGACTGAGTATGTATATCTGCAAATACGTGGAGGGCACGCAGTAATCGGCGTTGAACCCTTCCCAGCAAGAATTCAGTTCACGCTACTTTTTCCTCGTTCGCGCTCCCATAATTCCCTTGGCGAGTCGGCCAAGGAGGTTCCCGTGAAGCGGACGGAGAAAATTCTCGGTCGTGGAAAGTGCTGGATAAGCAAGAGCGTTGTGCGTTTCCACTTTCCCGCGCGCGCACGATGGCGGGTCCCCGGCGGTGCGGGTCACGCTGCACTTTTGCGTAATTTTCTGCGCGCGCGCGCGAAAAATCGTGACGTCAAGAGAGAGGATAAAGACGATATAGAGGACAGAGAGAAAAGCTTGCCGGGGGAAAACCAGATTTACGGGAGCCGGACGCGAGTAAATCTGTTTTCATCGTCGACACCTCTATTACGCCGCTATAATTAAGCACCGAGTACGCGCCGCTTGGGAAATATACTGGAAGGTCGCCGATTAGATCGATGAAACGCGGATGAATACGAGACGAACGATATGTATCGAATGATACGACACTCGCACAGGCTCCTGCTTTGATCGCGAAAGTGGGATCGTCTTGTCTCGACGAAAATCGGTCAAGATTTTAATCAGATGATTTAGCTTTCGAGTTTGTAGAGAAAATTGTCTTGTAAAAAAAGTATAATGCTTGAGAAAATAATTTAGGGTATTATTTGATGGAGGACGGAGGGGATGGAAGAGTTAACCCTTTGCACTCGGAGCTATTTTAACTCCGATATCAAATATTTCTTACGACCTAGAATATTTCATTCTGTATGGTCTTTGTTCATTTTATGGATATGAAACTAATGTAATATCTCATAGAATACTTAAATATTTAGTCATTTAATGAACACAAACAAATTTAATCGTGTCGACAATATTTTGAATAATGGTATAGCAATTTTTAGTGGCGCCTCAGAGTCGCCATTCGAGTGTTAAGGTTTAAAAGTCAATCCCTAACAGATACATCCTTGGAAACACTCTCTGATAAGAATCTCTCATATGTAGGCTCTGATAATTACACTGCGGATCTTTATAAAAATTCTAAATTTCATGGCTTATTTTCTAAAAACAAGGCTGAGGAATAGCTTTAATTTATCAACTAAAGAATTCCTTATGGTATGTAGTGTAGGTACACATAGAGTAGAGATGTCACTAATGTTTGTTACTATACATGTTTTCTTGTATTTTAAAAATAAGTACACGCTGTAAATTTACAAAGATCCGCAGTTTACTAATTATGATACAATATAATGACGAAATTCTATTGGTCGTCAGTAGACTGCAGACTTTATGCATTTATGATTATAACCAAGAATCCTCAAACCAAGAGACTCGGCGCCGATCGACTGCCAAATACGATCTGTAAACCATATATTCCGAGCATTTGCCAGACACCTGTGCGAGAGCAGACAACCCCTAACAGACTCTCTGTTCTCAGAATTGTAAAATGTGCGGGACGGATGCCCGCTCGCGTTCACCAGGTGAAAAGGAATTCGAGATTCCGTTTGTGGGGGTGTTGGTCGTTACACTTTGGAGGTTGTAGCAGACTTTTTTCTCGCTCACGCGTCGGTGGGGGTTGAATCGTCGGGCGCCGCGGGGGTGGGACCAATCTAGGGCCGAAAAAGGGACCGATTCTCGTCTCGGACCAGCCTAATCCCCGGTTGCGTGCCGTCGACACGTTCGACAGGAATTCCTACGGGAACCACCACCAGCGTCGATTGTGCCAATCGACCTTTTTTCGGGGCTCGATCATGGGCCGACACGTCCCCGGCTACTGTCTACGCCGATCGTGGCCTTCGGAGAGACACCAGACCATTCTTCGAACGGCTCCGATTGATTCCTGAAAGGTGGAGGCTTCTGGCCCCAGGTTAAGCCACCATAGTCCTCCACGGTGCTCCTCGGCCCCGCTTTGGGAAACTCGTCGCGTACTGAGAATGCCGAATGGTAATTTCGGGATGGAGTACAGTTAGGTGGCTGACAGTCCTCTAGGATGGCAACGCGCCGCTTGAAATGCTTAGGAGATGCGTCTTTGGAACTAGATTTGACTGAAGGAAGGTTGAGAGTCTTTAACTTCTTCCCATATTGTTTATTTTGTGGTCCGAGTAATTGCAATATTTTTTGTTGTTCGTAATTTCCTGTGGGGAAAAGTAAACTAATGTTGTATGCTTATATTTCCTCTAGTCGCTAAATATTAATAAAGGAGAGATAGAATTTTGTTTCGAGTTTTATCTCGAAATCAAATCTCTATTTCAAATTTCTTAGTTTATAATTATTGAAATTAGGAAGATATTTTCATTATAAAATTACGTGAAATCTAAATAAATTCAGTCTTGTGATTTTTATAAAACTACGTATGCCAGTCACATTTTTGCTCGGTACGGTTAGTGTTAAAATGGACTTAACACTGAACCTGGCACGTACTAAAAGGGAATGGTGCATGTCGCTTTCTAAAAATGGTAAGATTGAATTTGTGCTGATTCTGAGCCATTTGTATGGAAGCATATATTTCAACAATAGTCCATGAAGGTAGCTCTGTAATTTCAGTAATTGTAAAATAAGAAACCGGTTGTTTGACCGTCGTAGGTTTAGTGTTTATAACCTAATAAAATTTTACTTGAGGATTTGAGTATGTGTCGTGGAAATTGCAGCATTCCTTGCAACGTCACCTGCAAGAATTAGGCTTGTATAGATCTCGGTTGTTTCTAACCGTGTATTTTCGACTAATACGTTCAACAGGTTTGTACATATTTACAAAGGGTGTGTCTTCGTTACGCAAGATTCCAAAGCGTCTTCGCTGGAATTCCACGCATAATACACAGGTGTTGCAATCGCGTCGTCGTCGTGGCACAGTTTCTTTTTACATTTCTTTAGAATTAGGAACGCTTTATCTTATCGTAGGATTAACTATTGTCACTTCTGACGCCGTCTATTCTGTTTCTATTCTGGCCAGGACTCGGTAGTATTACCTGGTACACTAACGGGGACGATGGGTCATCGTATTCTTGGACGATAAGAAAGTAGGTTTACCCTTCTTCCAAATTTGCTCTATCACAAATCATTAACACTAGATCGCCCAAGGAAGTCATTTTGACTGCTTTTTAATTTCAATTAGAAAAACAATTATGTATATTATAATGACACAATTTCTTAGAATTTTGTGACTTTTTGTACAACATATAAATGCGTTTATTAATAGTTGTAGTTTCCTCCCCCCTCCTTCATTTCCGGTATATATATATATTATTGAATTGAGTAAATTTCTTATATGACCAGTTCGGCTCTGTATTGAAATAACAGTTTTCATTTTTTTTTCGATTATCGTCACATGATAACATACAAGTACATGATAAATTATCGGTTTGGGCGTATACTTGATAAGTTGCAGTTGTTCAATAAGCTAAAGTAGTACTTGTTATTCGAATCTTTATGCAGTGATACTTGTTCTAACAAGTTGTTTATTTCATTTCTTTTGTGCCCTAAATTCATGAAAGAAATGTCGAATAGAAGTGAGTTATTGGAAAAGCTAACGAACATAAGTGAAGAGTGCTCCGATATAGAATCAGATGCAACAAATTCTGAACTATCATCTGAAGATGAAGCGGATTATATTCAAAGTGAAACATCTAACACTGAAGATAGCGATGAAGAGTCGATCACCAATGATGAAAATGAAAGTGTCATTAATATGCCATGTCATCAATATAAAAAATATTAAAAATTAATTTTAAACAAATTTCTTTACACATTAGTTATTCTTTCACAATGCAGTCATTTTGACTGCTTTTGGGCAATATAGGTATATACTAAGTTTCAGTCTTTCTAGTGTTAAGAAGTCAATTTCGTTTAGTATACTGCTGTGTATACTTTTAATTTTGCGTGAACTTGACCGGGCAGCGTTAAATCAAACTTCAAGAAACAGACCATTTTAAAAATTTTAAATTCAGAAGATTTTTGATATTGTACAAAGATTTTCAGATTGTTAGAGAATTTGTTAGGTGTGGTAATTGCAACTGGTTAAACGTGATCAATAGACTCGAATTAGTAAGGTTCAAAATTTCAACGAGAATTTTCGAGAAGGCAAGATTTTAGGAGATTCTCAACATGTCCTCCCGTCCAATTTCAATAAACTTGTTCGTAACGATCCGAAGGATTTTTTTGTGATCGAGGAGTGTGATCAGGCCGATTTTTCTTTTTGGCCCTCTGGGACCCGTGAGAACTCGGATCGATGCCGGTGTATGGCGCAACAAATTCGTGGCGGTCGAGAAAGTGATGTGAAAAACCTGTCGTTAATGGCCAGTGGGTTTTACCGGCTCGTAAATCTTCCGGGAGACGCAGAATTCGAGTCTCTGAACAGGTACAAATACAAGACTGTGTCTACGTATATATATATACCTGGATCGTTGTACGGAGAGATCGTGGAGATTGCCGATCGATCGCTATCAGCGAAAACAACACTCAACCGTACTTAAACCGGGACGACTTTATATATACATATATCGAGATATCTATAATGTTTAACCTTGCGCCGTACTGGAACGTCCATTAGCCGGTTTGTTGACCACTCCAGTGCCCATTATCGGGAAAACTAACTAACCTTTTTTTAACAGCGGTCTCGGAAATCCTATTAATCATTATGTATTACCTGAAAATCGTTCCTAATGACTCGCAAAGTAATCGGTTTAACTATTGCACGTACTTTCGTCTTTTTTTTCATTCTCTTTAATAGACTCGATAAATTATAAACTGGGATGTTGAATGATCATTTTTCATTGATAAAATATGTTGTTATGAAGGCAAATAATTATATAACACTTTCAAGCTCTTCTTTATTGAATTGAAATGAATCTGACGTTCTTCAAAAATTATAGTCAGTCTCGGGAGATGAAAAATGACCAAGAAGTGAATTGAACTGTAAAACACGATGTTAAGGAACATTATATACAATTTTGACTGTTTCTCTTTATTATACATTATTGTTATGGGAACAGAAACTTAAAACGGTTCGAATGAAACTGAATATATGCTTTCAAGCTGTTCTTCGTCAAATTCTAACAAACCCTACTGTGTTACAAAATTATAGTCGGTCCAAGAGGGATGAAAAATTACCTAGAACCAAAAAGAAAATACTGTTTCTAACAATCAATACAAAATATTTGTATTCTACATAAAGATTCGCTGTCGAATTATAACAGCATTTAATTCTTGGTTAAGAGTGTCTTCTTCTCAGAGTTTATCGTCTCAGGTTCGTGCCACGATAATTGCAGAGAAATGGTAGAAAAATAACTGAAAACTTGTTGGAAAAATTGCGGAAAAATTCTTTTATACAGGGTGTCCCAGCTAACTTGGCCACCTTGAATATCTCGCTTAGTGTTAGTAATAGAAAAAAAAGTTATAGGACAATATTAACCTAACCGAAGAGGCAATATAATGATTCGGGAAAAACTTTTTTCAAGGTCATTTTTTTCTAGATATCAAGGTCATCAATTTTTTTTTAATGGAACTATATATATTTTTTAAATTCATTTTAAATTTAAGTAGGAGTAAAGACCTCTTCAATGACATGGTATACAATGATCTTCGTGTGACCTTGGGTATGAAAAATCCAAAAAGCATTACAGGTATTATCAGTGATTAATTTACTACTCTAATTGGTTTGATTGAACTTCTTGTATTTCAATAAATGTTCGAAATGGTGACCATTGTTTCCAATACATTGTTGTATACCTGAGAATCATTTATTTTCCGTATACAACAATGTATTGAAAACAATGGTCATATAGTGTAGTAAATTAATCACTGATAATACCTGTAATGCTTTTGGAATTTTTCATACCCAAGGTCATACGAAGGTCATTGTATAATATGCCATTGAAGGGGCCTTCAACCTTACTACTACATCGCGATAAAAAAAAATATATTTTCATTAAAAAAGAAATTGATGATCTTGATATCTAGAAAAAAATGACCTTGCAAAATGTTTTTTCCGAATCATTATATTGCCCCTTCGGTTAGGTTAATATTGTCCTATAACGTTTTTTTCTATTACTAACACTAAGCGAGATATTCAAGGTGTTCAAGTTAGTTGGGACACCCTGTATAAAGCTCCGCAGTCTAATTATTACATTGTTAAATCCTTGGTTAACACTAAACTTACCACGGTCAAATGACCAGTTTTTTATTTCACCATTATTAAAATTATGAAAACGCTTTCGTAGGAAGTGAGTAAATTGTCTTCTTTATTTCAACACATATTGTAATGAAACCCGCACAAAGTTTAACACTAAACCTACCAAGCACAAAACATATAAAATTGAAGTGCTCTATAGAAGTGAAAAGATCTAATTTACTTTAACTTTTTACGATTTTCATTATAATCTGTGTTTAAATGAAGAAGTCTGTTGAATAATTTTTTATAAAAGCGTTTTCATAATTTCAATAATTATGAAATGGAGAACCGGTCATTTGACCGTGGTAGGTTTAGTTTTAAGCAAATCCAATCTTCTCACTTCTATAAGTCGTTTCACTGTTATATGTTTTATGCTTGGTAGGTTTAGTGTTAAAAAAGGTGTCCTCTCCTGAAGTTTCCATCTCGGGATCGTGCTACGAAATTTGGAGAAAAATTGTAGAAATATAAATTCTGCAAAAATAGGAGAAAAATTGCGGAAAGATGCTTGCCGGTTGCATATCGATTGCGCCAAGGCGCGCAGCGGTCCGTTCACGGTCGAAAGTTAGCGTTCATGGGAGCGTGGCCGCGAGCGCGGCCAATGGTTCGCGGTCGTTTAAATCATGTCCGCGTTCGGCTCTCGCGTGTTTTCGTGGCCGATAAATTATGCGTTGACCGATCATTGGTAACGCGACGCTCGGCCGTTCGTTCGTTCCTTCGTTCGTTGTTCGCTTTAGAAATCTACCGTGAATAATAACCAGCAGTGTGGCGGCGGCGGCGGGGCCGTGTTCTCTCTATCGAACGGTGCCGGTTTGTGTATCCGCCTTCTCCCCGGCCAGTCCCTTAATTTATGCCGCCTCTAACGCGATCGTGACGCGTTCGAAATGTTAACGCTGGGAGCCCGTCTCCTCGAGCCGCGAAACGACTGATCTCACTCCACTTGGCTAGAGTGCTCGCCTCTTTAACAATGCCTGCGACAACCAATCTTGATCATTTGCGAAACGTATCGATTCACAAACCGCGGATTCCTATATCGTCGATCGGTATCGTTCGCGATCGCGAAGATCATCTTTCCCGTTCGACTTTTTCGTTTTTATCTACTCGACCGTCTAGTAGTCCGATTTTCGATTTTTCACCGCTGGGATCTTTGGGATAAAAATCTGAAAAATTTCGTAATACGTATATAGACTGTTTGCTATTGGTCAGATTTTGATTGGAATTTTTCTTTGTCTTACGATGGAAGTGTGAAAGAAAGCTTCACTGTGTTACTTCATCTTCTGGTGAAGATACTCAGTTGAAACTGTCTTTATGGTAATAGGATATGAACTGGATCGATAAGGATTCTGTTGGGTTCAAATTCAGTTTACATCCACCTCGGACCGCTACTTGTGCTTGTCGGTCGGCTTCGCAAAGCGATTCGGAAGCTATATTCGCATAGATATTCGACATGAACGATCCATCGCGTGGGAGTTAACGGAAGCGTGCGCACGAGCGAGTCGGCTCCTTCGAGCGAGCAGAAAGAAAACGCGCTTGTGGATCCGCGCGGATCCACGCGGCTGTTGCAGGTCCGAGGAACGATTAATCTTCCGAGACGGAGCGGGAGTTCACGGTTTTAATCGCCGAGAGTCTCTACACCGATCGAACAGCCGCGCCGCGCCGCGTCGCTGTTTCGGCTAATTATTCCGCTGAAAGGGCGAATCGTCGCGGTGTACCGTTCGACGAAATAGACCGTGAGAATCCTTTTAATTATCGCGTAATCACCAGTAGGCCCTGTAAACCGATCCGTTTACGGGCTTAACGCGTTCTCGCGGTTCTTTCTTTCTCTCATTTTCTTTTCTACCGATCTCTCGTCTTCATGTCGGAGACACTTTATGGTTCTCTCCGTGTTTCTCTTTGTTCTGCTGCTTTTTTTCGGTGAACTTTAATAATTAACTGTACTAATTGGGTGGTTCGAGCGACGGCGTGTACCCATCTGATTAATGCCCGATACTAAAAGCGGTTCGTGCCTAAAGAGTACGTTTTATAACTTCCTGGATTTCTCGCGGCGTTTTGCGGAAGTACCGGCGAACAATAAAGCTGGCCGCGCGTTCCGCTCGTCCTCTCACCTCCTCCTCCTTCTCTCTCTCTCTCTCTCTCTCTCTCTCTCGCTTATACTCGTTCTTCATACTGTTTCTCTGTTAAATACAACCTTACACACATTCGCTAGAACACAGAGTAATGGACAATAAAATTCGCCGATACTATTCGCAGTTTCTTTCGTTACAGATGCGCGAACGGCTTCATCGGGCAGAGGTGCGAGTTTAAGGATTTAGATGGTTCCTATTTACGTAAGTATCAAATTACTTGATTTTTGTTGCTGGTTAATTCGAGGGAAGATGCCTGACGTTCCGTATTAAGTTTATACAGATAGCATGTAGATTGGCCACAGAGTCTTTGCATCCTTCTTTTTAAGCCATTAACTGTATTTTTAGAGCTTCATGTCGCATCAATTGCTAGATTATTATCGACATCTTAGTGTGCATAAGAATAGGTTCCTTTTTTTTAATCTTTCCATTTGGTAAAACTTTTTCTTATGTTTTAAGTTATCCTCGAGTGAAGATATTATTTGTAAGAACACATGCCTAAACAGAATAAAGGCACTACAAGGTGACAATTTGATTATAGAATTAAACCATAAAAAGACTTAAAGTCATGACCTTAAGTTCAACCCTAGTTTTAGCCCTAGTTAAAAATCGTGAGCTTTACTTTTTTCTTTGCAATAACGACCGATAGCAATATTTAAATCAGTTTTGTTGCACATTATATCGTACAATAGTCCTTCTAACATCTCGAAAAAACTTAAATTGTTTGGTCCAATTTTGAAAAAGTTATTCGGTTTTAAACGGTGTCCTCATCCTTATGGACAGGGGTGCACACTGTTTTCGACAATTCTATTGCAGGTCCACTGTACTTTGTTATTTAAATCATGCACTATAAAAGACACGCTATTTTAATAAATAATAGCTGAATGTTTACTTACAAAGATTGTAATTCTTCTTGTACGACGTCAGGCATCCCATCACAATTGGTGAATATCTTAAATTGGACATCGCTTGCAACGAGAAGCAAGCGATGAAAAGATAAGACCGAGAGTCAAACTTTATCCAAGCCTAATCTAGGCTGCTGCCACTGTTTTCTGAGATGAGATCCTTTTCAAATCTTGCGTCCTTGGTCCCAGGATACCGTTCGAGACGTTCGGGTGTGAAATTGTGTGAGAAAGTCCTTGAGTCCTCGATGAGATCGATTTGCTCGGTGTGTCGCTGCTTTCACCGAACCGGCAGCACCTAGCGAATCATTGACCGGAGCACTATTTCACTGAAAACATCAATGATACCATCGCGAATCACAAGAATTACAAATGTGTTTCTTTAATCTTTGAATAACTCATAACTTTTCCCAGAAATAATCACCTCGAAAAAATATTCGTTTTTCGAGACGTTCATTGTAATGATTCAAAGTTATTAATTGACTACGGCTTTAATGCATTTATGACACAAATGAGTAGAGCAAATACAAAACGGTAAAAGTATTTGAACAATTTAAAAATACTGTTGTATCGTTTTCAACTATATGAAGTCATTGAGAAGAGAAACAAATGTCTAGGGTGACCTGTCCAATAAATGAACACTTCAACTGCACGTCTGTCGAAATTAGTATTCGCAAACCGTCATTTCATTTCCTGAATACTATTTCTATAAAAAGGCTGTGTCATTATTAAGTTGTTACATTCCAGAACACAATTCTAACAATATTTGATGGTTGTAGCTTGTATTCAAAATTTAGCGTAGGATTAACATTAAACCTACCAAGCATTAAAAGAATCTGGTAAATGTTGCCTTACAAAAATGACAATACTAAATTTATTGGGATCGTCCGTAATTTTCAATATAATAGATGCTTGGACAAAGAAATTTATTCCATCATTTTCCATAAATGAATTTTTATAATTTCAATAATTGGAAAATATAAAACCGGTCGTTTGACCGTGGTAGGTTTAGTGTTAAGTGAAAAATGGTATCATATGGAACAGAGGTGTCGCAATGAATGATAATTAACCAAACAAACTTATCACAAGACCATACAATTGCCTCAAAATACAAATTGCTAATCGATCACAATATTTACCTTGAATACATGGGGGATATCGTTCGAACAACTGCTAAACAAGTTAGGTTATAAAACATTAGATCTCTTTAGAAAGACATCTGTGGGCATCAAAAACATTATTTTTTCATTTAAAACGAATTATGTTCATTCAATGAACAGGTTACCTTGTGTAGCTCCTGTGCCTTGTAATGAATGCAGACAATTTTTATTTCGCATAAAATCCTCATTCTAGTTATAAATCCTGTTAACACCTCAAAAATCCTTTCAACACCTCTTCGTCGAATTTCGTCCTTAAAAATTTAGAAATCGAAAAAAAATTCTGATGCACCAAAAGGATTGATAACGTTGAATTTAGACAACCATAAATCTAAACAGTGAGCTAATGGATCGCGTCTCCATCGAATAACCGTAAAATCTAACAGTAATTCAGCCACGGGAATATTATTTACGTATTCTATTGTATTCCGATGAAAAATATGGCAAAGAGCGATGATCGGACGATGACATTTGCTGGGCCGATTTTAATGTTATAATAATATATAACGGTAGAAATATGTGCTCCGGTTTAACGCTACACGTCTGACAGTGTTTATTATCATCGAGAAGGATTACCGATCGCACCCGGAAGTCCCGGACAGCGGTCCAGTTAGTCCTTGTTTCGTGAACCGGTAGTCGAGAAACGCCGCGCTGTTCACGGCGATACAATTAGTTGGGCATTCAATCTCGAGACGCATTAGAAACAAGTCTGGGAAACAGGAAGCCGTGTCTGCTCCTCTCTAAGAAGCCGATCTTGCGTTACAGCTTCCCGGCAGCGTGTAATGTTGGAGACGGCCAGCATTGCCAGCGGTGCCACGATAGCAGTATTCCTCGTCGTTATCATTTGCATAGCGACTTACATCCACTGTAAGCGAAAGCAAAAGGAATTGCGCTCGAGGTATGTATTTATATTCGATTCCCATAAATTTGTCATTTCCGAACCGCGCTACGGTCCACCCCGGATAAATCTATCTTCTGCTTTTTTACTCGAACCACCTCAGCGAACTGTGTACAAACCGATCCGACAGAAAACATTATTTATTTACTCCACACGGTCTTGTGAAGATTATTTTCTTAGGCATGATTAAAATTAATTGAAACTGTCCGATGTGAGTGCATTGAAAATATCGATATGAGAATGATTTTGCCCGTTTGACCGGAGTAAGACGCGCTTAATCAAAGTGCTGTTATTCTTAATCTAGCAAAAATTATTCTTGAATTCGTTGCAAAAATTTGTTGGACTGTCAAGAATATTTTCTTTCTCGGTAATAGTAAAACGTTTGAATGACTCTGTTTACATTAGATGCTTAAAATATCGATTTAAAAATGGATTAGCTTGCTTATACGTGAATAAACTACTCCTAACTAGAGGACTACTGCTTTAGGTCTGACAAACATAATTGTTCAATTGGCTATAAAATTTTTTTAGCCCATAGAATATACTTCCTTCCTTGATTGTAGTAAAAGGCAAACGGATTTGTCAAATTTAGATACTTGAAACGTCGATTTAAAAATGAATTAGGTTGCTTATACGTGAATAAACTACTCCTAACTAGAGGACTACTGCTCTATGTCTGACAAACATAATTGTTCAATTGGCCACAAAAATGTTTTAGTCTATAGAATATACTTTCTTGATCGTAGTAAAAGTTATACGGATCTGTCAAATTTAGATGCATGTAATATCAATTTAAAAATGGATTAGCTTGCTCATACGTGAATAAGCTACTCCTAACTAGAGGACTACTTCTCTAGATCTGACAAACATAATTGTTCAATTGGCTATAAAAATTGTTTAGAATATATTTTCTTCCTTGATAGAATATACTTCCTTCCTTGATCATAGTAAAAGTTAAACGGATTTGTCAAATTGAGATGCACGTCGATTTAAAAGTGAAGTTTAGAAGAAAGATAATTCAACACTGATTCGAAAAAGAATATTTCATGTCGATAAAGAGAAATAATTCGTGAAGAGATTAGTCATTTTTCTAAGGGTTAGTGGGAACCGAAAAGATTTGTCCGGTGGACCGAACTATTCGTTTAGCTTGTCGCGCTCCGGATTATCTGATAATCCCTTTTTGTGAGCTGAATTTTATCGTTGAATGTTATCTTTTGTGGCAATAGTAACTGCGTCGACACGGTGGATGGTCCTGGACGAGATCCGGAGCTGAGGCCGTTTAGCAACCGCAGCCGCTCCCTCAGGATCTTCATGACCAAGAATCCTAATAGCTCGGTAAGCGAAGAATGCCAATATTAATATCGCTACACCTTGTTCAGTCTTTTTCGACCATAAATTCAGTTAGCTCAAATTCTTTCCCTAAATAGTATTCGAATACTACATTTCTAATTTTTGAAAAATTCTCTACATTTGAACTATTGTAGTTTCCTAAAAAAAAAATCGTACAGCAATAAATCTGAGATTATTTTGAAGTTAGAATCTTCTACTTTCACACACTATCATCCGTTATTTTCCTAGGAGAGTTTGGTATGATGTAGCGCAAGGGAAACTGAAGTCATAGTTTTGTCAAAAATGGTACAAATTGATATGTCCCTAAAATCTTTGACAAATTATTGATGGCTGTTTGTGGTATAGAGTTGAAGATTGAAGTCTCCCTTTTACAACAACTCCTTGAAACTTGACGTAAGATTTTTTAAAACTGTTTTATTAAAGGAAGACGAAGAACAGTACCTTACATTCCAGTAAAATTCGGGTACATCTTTCATTTAAAATTCAATAAAACGCTAAAAAAAATCGTACATCAATTTTTAGGGTGTAAAGAGTCCTTCTAAAAAGGAAGCCTCAATCTTCAAATTCATGGTAGATTCAACCCTCCCAAAAAATTTTCCGAAGTCTCTAGAAATGTATAAAATTGTAGTGTTTCCAAGAAGAAACGTGTCATAAGTTTTTCATCCACTGCATTTCGCAAAAAAAATCCCAGGAAAAAAATGAACGAAGATGTGCGCAAAACTAGAGGCTTCAAGCTTTAAAACGAGCCGAAATTTATCGCTGTACGATTTTTTTTCACCAAGTTATAGCAGCTCAAACATTCACGATTTCTCGAAAATCTTATACTTCTTGATGATTGAGCTTCGACATGATTCTTGATGCAATGGCGGTCGAATCCCGAGTAAAGGCAACACGAGCACCATTCGATCTGTTCCCAGGCGGCGATCGAGCAAACGAAAATGCCCGGATGGAACAGCCCGGAAGCGGAGTCGATGAGAATGGCGTCGATCAGCGAGGGCAAGCATTCGAATCAATAATAGCCAATCTGGTGCCTAATTCCAAACGACACGGACCGACGGCGTCTGGGCGTAGATCATCCTAGATCATCATCGTCATCATCGTGAAAGAGAGAGAGAGACACAGGGACGCGTCCACGGAACGAATCGACCGCTTTCGCCAGTTTCCCAATGCTTTCTGTCTCCGTCCATGGACTACGTTTACGCACGAGACGCGTTTGCGTCGATTCTTCTTAAACCGATCTCTCCTCACTCGCGAGAAAACCTTGCAAGAAGATCATCCACCGATCTGCAAGCATAAACATCTCCTGAACGGTCTGACAGACAACAAGTTAGGGGATCCGATTGCGGGAGAAGATCGAGAAGGAATCGCGTAGGACTCGAATGGAAGTAGCTTAAACTTTAAATAGAGCTGGACCTTTCGGAAGAACAAAGAACGAGGACAAGAAAGGGAGTCTTTAAAAATAAAAGCTCCGGACACTCGTCTACAGAGAGAGAGAGAGAGAGAGAGAGAGAGAGAGAGAGAGAGAGAGGGGGAGAGCGAAAGAGTGTACAGACCCAAATGATTGTTCCTATCCGGACGGAAAGTGAAATAGTTTTAGATCAGACAATAATAATAATAATAATAATAATCCAAGTGAAAAAAAATCCCACAACTGTAGCAGCTAACGACGAGAGAAAATCTACGAGTTCTGTTCTCCCGGCTTCTTCGAGGAGAAGCGTTTTCCAGTGGATATCAGCGTTGCACATTATTTTTCACTTTCTGTCGTCGTTTCTTCTTTTCTCTCCGCGTTTCCCGCGTGATTCTCTCGTTCTTCTCGATCTGTCGATCGGTTCGGCGGGAAGTTCCTCTTTCGCGAAGAAACCAGAGAAGAGATACAGAAGAGAAAAGCGATCTGCAGAGATTCCCCGAAAAATGCTCGTATTCCGGCTTTGTTCTCTCTGTTCGTCGCGGTTCGTCGGTTCCTAGGCAGACGAGAGCGTGTTTCTGCGCTGGTGTTACGACTGTTTAAGAAAGACTCTGTGTTTGTTTGTGTGTGAGTGTGTGTGTGTGTGCGCGCGCGCGGACGTGTGTCTGTGTATGCTACTGCCCCGTTTGTCGTGTATGTATCTGTGTGCGTGTGGGTGGGACTCACGGCTGTCCGCTCGATAGACGATTATTTATTTATTCGGAACCTCGTCCCGGCCGCGGTAATAATCGGAGGATCACGGCGCAACGATCGAAACGTTGCGTGTGTGTTGTATGTACGTGTGTGTGTCGTGTCGTCCCGTCGCGAAACGATTGGTGCTCATGAAATGTCGTTTTCTCGATCCATCGACGTGTCCTCGTTTTATTCGGACCGCTCCACGCTATATCTAAGACAACGCCAAAGAGAATCCAAAACGAACCGTGTAACCGTGTATCTTAATAGTTTATCCGGAACGTGTAAAGAACACACGCGTCCCCATCTCGTCCTCGATGGAGGATCGATCTTGCGGGATTTGCGAGAAAATAGTGTGCAAAGGAATATATATATATGTGTATATATATATATATATATATATATATATATATATATATATATATATATACCACGGGGAGAAAAAAGACAAGTTGATTCAGTCGCGTAACGTCTCCAAAATGCTCGACGATTGAGAAAAACGATGTTCCATTTACCGGGACACGCCCCCCGATGCGGGACGCAGCGCGCGGAAAAAGTATTCGCCTCTAAGCACACTATCGAACACGAAAATCGCTAATGTGTACTCTATTCTTTGAAAAACAGACTTAGAAGATATGGACGATCACGATAGATTGCCCATTCTATCTCTATAAATCATACGTTGTGTGCCCGATGCAAGGTAGACAGCGTCTATGACCGTTACTTGAAGAATCTTATTTCGGAAATAATTAAAATTGTCGCTAGAATTGTCAAACGGATTGAAAGACTGGCTAGAGATTTTTTATTTCACAGTTACTGAGATTATATACTGGGAAAATGATCGAATATGTTTATTTGATAGGACGGTTATTAAAAATCATGGAGATGTATAAATACAGTCTGGTTATTTTTATGAGGCAATGTAAATCAGTTCATTTTTAATATCCAGTAGTTCTGACGTTAATTTTCTCTAATTCATTTTTTTCAAGCCTAACCGGAAAATATAACTCTTGAACCGGGGTTGGGAAACGTGGTTGAATAAATTTATTTATTCAAGCATGTATTAAGAATCAAATGTACCGTTTGGTAATTCCGTGTCAATTGTTTAAATATAATTCAATTTTTTCGAGTCTGAGTAAGAAACATGTTTTGAAAAAGGGTTAGAAAACACGGTTCAATAAATTTATTTATTAAGACACATACTAAAAATTAAATAGATCTAAACTAGTTATTTTTACAAGACAGTATAAATTAGTAAATTTATATTGTTCGGTAGTTCTGTGTCAATCCTCTATAATACGGGTTTTCCAAGCCTGTAGAAGAAGTACGATTTTGAAGAGGGGTTGGAAAACGTGGTTGGAGTTGACAAGCCTTCGGAATCATGATAAACATATTCAGCTAGAAAAAAGCGGAGAAACATTAAAATGTTTCACTGAATTCTAGCGAAGGAATGAAAACAGATTTTAAAAAAGGAGTACCACAGATGTGTGACGATAACAATCAATCTAACAAAGCAAGCCGTTCGTTCAACCCTTCAATAGATCCTAAAATGGACAGTGTTTGGCTCCGCCATGTTGTCTTGGCACCTCATTGCCTACGTCTAAAGATGTGCATACTGTAAAAATTTAAACAACCCAAACATTTCTAAGAAATTGTAAAAAATTCCACAAGATTGTATGAAAAATTGTAAAAAATTCTGCAAGAATGTCGAAGACATTCTACAAAATTCCGAGACATTCTGAAAAGTTCCGAAAAGTAACATGTGCGATTTAATTGTCAATGTCAGTCAGCGAGTACTTTTTCCGTTCGCCGTGGCAAGTCCTCCGATTACTGTTCAGCGTGGAGTCTCCGAGGATCTGCGAGGATCTTCGAGGCTGATTCGAATCCGGAGATCGGCGAGGTTCTGTAAAGATCAACGGACAGCATCGTGCATTCGGTGAGTAGGATGAATAGAAAACCGGGCGCGCGACGTTCGGTTGAGAGACTCACCCCCTGCTGCCCCCGATGTAAATAGTAAATTATCCGTGCGTGCAGAGGGCCAGTCGATCGACTCGTTTCGAACCCCTGGGGAATTTATCTGAGCCTCGAAATGCGAGAATTGCCGTTTGTAGCGGAAAAACTACAATCAATGACGCTTCGACTAAGCCAGCCCCCTTGGACCCCCGAGTAACGTACCCCTCAGTGTGACGACAAATAAATTTCCACGGGGAGAGAGACGAGTCGGTTGGATGACAGGGGTCGCGTGAGAGATCGCCGGGTCGCGTGCACCACCGAAAATGACCGTGGTTTTCGAGAGAATGAGAAAGAGAGAGAGAGAGAGAGAGAGAGAGAGAGAGAGAGAGTATGTATGATAAAGAAGGAGAGAACCAGAGAGAGAGAGAGAGAGAAAGAGAGAGGCGAACCGAAAACAAAATGTTCCGCCGTTGAAGGCGACGCCGTCCCGAGGAGTGTTGCGCGGAAGATACACGATATTTTTCTCGTCGTTCGTACCTAACGTAGAGAGAAGAAGAGAGATCTATCCGTGTAGAACGGTGATTTGTATATTTGTAGATACTGCGGAGTGAGGAGAAGCTTCCAAACGCTAGATCGTCTGTTGTTCTTGTGTCTTAACGGGTCGCGATCAATCAGCCCCCTCGCACCACCATACTTTCCATCCCCGTTGAAGTTCTCAGCCAGAGGGTTGAAAACTATAAGTTCCTCTTTGACTAGGGGCAAACGAAACAGGGGAGCGGAATGGAAGAGACAAGGATTGGAGACGAAGTTTAGGTCGCGATCAGTGGAGGAGGCCTAACAGAGAAGTTGTGTTTCTCGGGGATGCCCGACATTAATTTATAAATAGTCCTAATTAACGTGGAGAAACGGCGTTATTCTAATTTAATTCCCCCCTCCCCCCTTTACACGCAAACGCATACACAGAGAAAGAGAGACATACATACACAGACACCAGAAGCCCAGCGCCCTCCCCAGAATCGTACGTCTCATACTTTGTACTTGGTTCCTAATTTATTCTTACTTTCTCGTAATTAATTAATTATCACAATTTAATTATTCTTACTAATTTACGGTCATTAGTTACGATCGTTCAATTATTCTTTTTTTTTCTTCTTCTTTCCTCTTAATTATTACCTATCGATCAGAAACTCGATTAATCAGTTATTCCTAATAAACTAGCTCTCGCGTATTTTGGTTAACGATACGTTGTTTTAAGGACACGATTTATTATTTATGAGGAAAGAGACGAAACGAGGAAGGTGAACGGAGGCGGCGAGGATCGCGAGACGATCGGAAGCTAGACGGTCTGCTAAACTCGGGACGCGATTTTTGTGAAATCCTTTCGATTGGCGAGAGAAACGAAATTATCTGGTTCGAAGATACACCTTAAGATCCCGAAATTGTCTCGAGGTTAAACCAGCCGGAAGATTGCATCACCCTACGATCCACGGTATTCGTTGAACGAAGCGTCGGTGGCTCTAGGACACCCCGTAGATCACCATCCATTCCTTGAGCTCCTAGAGCAGATATTTAAGAATCGTGAGCTATTTTCCAAAAACCTCGGATCTGCGACTAAAATATGAGTGATGTACGAAGATCACTCAGTGGACCGGCTAGCGTAGATCGCAGCGTGACCTAGTCGCGATCGAGCGATCGCTCAAGACACGTGGATCGTCAGAATCCGATATCTCCGTGATTTCCATATCAGAAGCGATCAATCAACACGAATTGTTCGCTCGTTTTTCCATTGTGTTCAGCATATTTTCATTTCCCCGCGGGGAATGTTGAAGAAAGATGGCTCCGTTGCCTGGATCTAGAACGATCGCTCGAGCTCTCCGCGATCCAGCGATCGTTTGAAGCGTGCAGACAGAGTGGTGGCATTTTAGTACATCAGACAGCGCCGTGGCCGTGTGATCGCACGGATCTAAGCGATCAAGGGAACCCGGAAACGAGGAAAAAAGAGAAAGACAGAAAGAAAGAGAGAGAGAGAGTGAGAGAGAGGAAGACGGGTGGTTTCGAACCGGAAAAGCGTATTTAGGACGAAAGAAATATCGGACAATTTTCTTTGGGTCAGTTGAGCGCCTGTTCTCGATGGAGCAAGCTTAGGGGATCGATCGGCGAAGATTCTCGAGGCGACCGGAACCTCGAAATTCACGGTCGACCTTGATCGTAGCTGTCGATCAACCTTGATCGTAGCTTCCGATCGATTTCCGGCTTCCTTCTTCGCTTCCGGATCTCTCGACAGAAGAAATAAACATCATCGGTCTGTTTCTTCTAGACTTTTCTACCCCTCGTTTCCGCGACTCGCTTGCTCGCCCGGAGTGTTGTTGTTTAACAATGAAAAAGAAAAACGCGTTCTCTTCAGTTCTCCGTTTTTAATTTCCGGACGGAGATCCGCTTGCGTCCGGGGACACGCGGCGGATCTCCCAGAACGAACTTTGTCTCGTTCCCAAAACGTGAATCGCGTGCGCTTTAAGCATGACGGCGGACGGTAGGTACCCCCGTCCGACATTACCAAATCCGTACTGTATCGCGCGGTATGCTGTTCGTTGTAAATGTACCAAAGACAATGTCGATTAACTGACAAATAATTTAGTTTATTTAAATGCAAAGGATGAAAGAGAGAGAGAGAGAGAGAGAGAGAGAGAGAGAGAGAGAGAGAGAGAGAGAGAGAGGACGTGTAGCAGGTAAAAAGAAAGTAACGGTGAGCCGTGCGAGAGTAATAGAAGATAAGGGAGAGATGATGTGAGAGAGTGATGGGTTTAAACGTTGTCTCTTCGTGGGAAATTGAAGAGGGAACGACCAAGAATTAAATGCGGGACATATATATTAATATACGAAAGTTATCTATCCAAAGGAAGCTGCTAAAGTGTCATTTAGCTAGACGAGATTGATCACTGGGATCCGCAATGTTGCATCGAAACATTGTTATTATTTTTGTAAAGAAACCATGTACATGTATTAACTTAGCATGCTCTGCGTATGGAAGCTTACGATATGTTGATTAATTATTATTATTGCTATTATTATTATTATCTATTTTTATTATTATTATCTATTATTATTATGATTATGATTATTATTATTATTATTATTATATTGAAAGGAATAAAAACTTGTAATCTTGTTTCCCGAAATGTTTAAATAGCATAAATATCGAGATCTTACACGTTACTACTTCTTATACTTCATTCGACGTTCCTGCCCCTCAATCCTCCACTCTTCGGACACCACGAGAATAACTGTAATTTTAAATTGCTTAGTGTAGTTAAAAATTCATTTAGTCATTACAAATATTAGGTAAAATCAAAAATAATTTTCATTTTCGAATTTTTGTCCTTGCAAAATATTTAATAATTGTTTCATTTGATCCAGATGTGTCAATTATTATTGCTATTCTATGTAACAATTCTCGATATCATTGTCGGTTCATACCCACTCAATAAATTTTCCATATTAAACATGATTACAAATTTGAACATTGTTGTTTCTTACCGTCGTTCTTCCAGAGGACTTCCGTTAGCAATATACACATTAGCACCTATATAGTAGTAGGCCATAAATTAAACAAATGAAAACTAACGAACTGTAACTGAGAAGAGTCTGAAAATACAAAACTTTCTAATTAAAGAACTTATTAATGTTCGTCTAGATTTTTTCAGTAGAAAATTGTCGCGTTTTAAAACAATATCAAAACTGACCTGAACATGTTGAAACGGTGTTAGAACGATGAATTCGAATTCATATTTTCCGCGGCGTAGTTGGACTTCCTGTGGCGCGCTAATTCAAAAAGTGCCCCACCAGCATCCTGGCGGGAGTCGCTGAGCTACACAAGTCCGTACACCTTCTAATTACTATTACCCTGATAATGAATACTATCCTGAGTCCAGGTTAATGGTCTCGTTCATGCGATAAGCCGGAATCTCATGAATATTCAGCCGCCGGTCTGACCAATTGCCTTGTTTCACTGCATTTTTCAGACAGATTCTTTCGGTTCAAGAAATACGGCAGGAATTATGCCGGGTGGTGCTCGTAAAACCATTTCGAATGGACAATAGACACCATATAATTATACAAATAATTCTAACTTAAATTCCTTAAAATAAACAATATTATCCCCAAAGAAAATGGTGCAATTATATTTTGCTCTTCGAATGAAAAGATAATTTACTTCAAACAGATTGATGGGTGGTAACGCAATAGAATCGACCTAAAAAACCAATGTTTCACTTTATTTGATAACAAAACGATGTTCCTACACTTCACGACACTTTTCTCTTAAAAATAATAAATTTAATAAAACTACAGCACACTCTCGACGTAAGGAAACTAATTCGTACCAAAAGACATGCTTCTGTTCCACGACAAATGTTCTTTGGTTCACCAAAGTTGTTAGTTCTACGCGTGTACTAACGTTCCGAGATTGACTTGATCAAAGCATGTGTTAAGCTAATCGTAACCTGACGCGCAAATGATTATATACACGGCATTTACGTTAGTATTGTAATCTTATAAAGAGATTACTCTGATAAAATGTGAATTATACACTTTAATCAATAAACATACTGATAGGTAATATACTAAAACGATTTCCGGTAGATTATTAACGATGCTGACACTAAAAATATGTGTTGTTAATGCATCTCTAATCTTACCAGGGATTAGAAACGAACAAGTAATCTATCAATGAAGACTAAAGTAACACTATCAACGTGAATGTATATACACAAATAATTTGCTAAGTAAATATCACATGATCCGTGTTGATGACGGCGGAGATCCATGTCACGTTTTTCTCTCTTTATAACTGCGTATGTACCTCACCCAGTACGTTGGTTCACGCAGAACGAACAATCCATAGATCTGATCCACGGTTCGATCACGAAGAGGTACATTGGGTGTCCATTTGAGCAGGCGCGACAGGACCACGTTGTAGTTGTGCCTTGACAAACTCATTAACGCCGACATCACACCCTCTTGTTGCTCGTACGACACTGATTGAAAGTGCAAATTCCCGATTAGCATATCTTCGACAACCTACAATCTGGGTTAAGCGATTTCAATAAAAAGCGTACCTTCATCGGAATCGCATAGTTCGCACAGTTGCTCCATGATATTGCCCACTGCCTTATTTCCATCTTCTACAGGGAACGGGCGCATCAGTATCCCTGCAATTATGGCAAAAAAGAATTAAATATCAATTAATATTAACCCCTTGCGCTTGGAACTGCTTTAACTCGAAAACAAAACATTTCTTTCGACCTAGAATGTTTCTATTCTGTATGATCTTTTTCATTTTATGAAACTAATACAATTTATTCATACAATAGGTAAATGTTTCGTAACTTATTACATATGAACAAATTTAACAATGGAAGAAATATTTTGAATAATGTTAGGGCAATCTTCAGTGGCGCCTCAGAATCGCCACACTAGTGTTAATGGTTAACATCGATAGCACTCTATGTATATTACTGAATAAAAATTACTTACCGAGCAAGCAGAACGCTTTGTACTCGCTGAGGCATTTGTTGTTAACGATCATAGGCAACAAGGAACTCTTAACAATATTTTTGTACGTCCACTTCGTGCCCTCCTTCTTCGCTAAGAGAGTAATGGCGGCCATTACTTCGCCCTTGCATTTTTCTACAACGCAGAATAATTAACATCAAAGAAATTACGTTGATATAATTTATTTTGGTGTTTTACTTACCTTGAAAAGCAGTTAACAACTCGATTATCATATTCTTAGACAATGTTCCCAGTGGATACTTGTAGTATATCCTCACCAAGCTCTTTAAAGCGGTCAGCTTAGGGTAGTCGATGGCGGTCATCGACAGGATAATATGCGCGATACATTTTGGCAAATATTCTGTAGATTATTTCCAGTAATTAACAGACACTCAATTTGTCATCAACTTAAAACTAGAACTACCCTATTATTGAATAAATTAATTCATTCGTGTTCATATTTGTTATGTACCTTTAGTGGTTTCGTTAGATGGCAATACCTCTGGCCAAGAAGTGAATACTGTGTACAAAACAATGATTGCATTAAGGCCTAAACAATAAAGCGCATCGCAACAGAATATCCTTACTCTTTCTCTGTCTTTCTGAACGCGTGCTAGAACCGTGTATATCCTAGCAAGCGACTCCACAACGTTTCTCTACAAATAAAAACAGATGATTTTTGAATGCGAATTATCAAATTTTAGATCGAGTCAATTCATATCATTTCTACCTACATATAGCGTCTGGTTAAACTTAAATATTTTGTGTTCGATGCCACATTGAACTAGTTCAATGATCAAGGGAAATTCTTTCTCCAAGTCGAGCAACAACGCCGTGATCCTTTGCTGTGTTTTTGTCATCAAAGGTGCGGGCGGTGTGTGGGTTTTATCCAAGCTCTCGTTACACACATCCTCAGTGCTTATAAATTCTACGATATTTCTGAAATCGGATAACGTCGATTACAGCACGCTTAACAAACGGATAGATACAGGGTGTCAAAAGGTCAAATTATTTGGTTCGAGGGAACACATATTATGGTGGGAATAATTTTTTCCACGAGGTCACTTTTTCGAGATTTCAAGGTCATCTAGGCTTTTTATGTGTAACTACATATTTTTATAGAAAGCTGAGGTCGAGACGAAACTAATGATCTACAATGCCATGACCTTCACGTGATCGTGAGTAACAAACATTTTTGGGACTTGATGTAAATAATAAAATAGTAACAGAAAGGTTCGCGTAGAAGATTTTATAAAAATAGCGAAGATATTGCCTTGTAACTAAGTTAGTAGGACACTTTGTATATCGATCGCATTTTGATACTCACTTTGCTATGATACGGGGTGTGCACGCGGTTTTCAATTTCTCAAACACGTCCCGATGCACATCATTTTCCCATTCGCTATCTGCAAGCCTCTGCAGCTGTTTCGTTATAAATATATCTGAAACAGAACACATTACATAAATCATTTCCTCTTTAAATAATTAATTAAACTTAGCAATATTACCTGTTGCTGCACGGATGTGTTCAAAACGTTTAAGTTCCTTCCTATGGTGTATATCCCTAAATGCATTCTCATCGCTAAATCGATTCAGAATCTCAATCGGAGCATACGAATTCAATTTGATGTCCTTATAGTAGTTCATTTCATTCGCTCTGTGTTTCCTAAGTAGCCGATTATTTTCTGCAACTTCTTTTAACATAGCGTTTGCTATCGTCCATTCTTTGGGCCTATTACTTTCATTAATTTTCATCTCGTCATTAGACTCATTTTCAATATTATCAGTCTCAATAACTAGTCTTTCGCGAGCTGACAAATTAATTTCAAGTTCCTGTCTTGTTTGCTCAGATTGCTCAATTAATGCAGACATATCGTTTGTAGCATGGTTAGTCTCAGTAACTAATTTTTTACGAGTTGGCATATTAATTTCGAGTCCTTTTCTTGTTTGCGCAGATTGCTCGATTAATGCAGAGATATCAAAAACGGGCTCGGTGGGGATCATTTTCGGTTGTTCATTTCTCTCATCACCAAACATTTTAACAGGCGAATCAGGATCCGGGCTCAAAGGACTTATATCTTCTATAGTTTCGCTGCTATTTTGATCTGCTAATTTCTCGCTATCCTCTTTCGCTATTGTATCAACAGCAGGTGTGTCTTGCGTCACGTTCGTCTCTTCCGCTATGCTAGTGCTAGGTTTAGTCCTGTCTAGAGCAGTCTCAGATTTATCCAGTTTATCCTCAACATTTTTAACTAAAGAAGTCCTAGGCTGCGCGCAATTTGTCAAGAAGGTATTTGCTTGCTTCGCGGCCTTGGGTACATGGGCTATTCTAGCTTTCTTCTTAGGAACATAATCCTCCTGGCCCGGCTGCATCTTCTCTTCCTCCTCCTCCTCCATCTCTTGTTCTTTTTTACTCTCACAGTACGCGGCCTCTGCCCTGATGTTCAGCTTCGAGAACGTCTGAATTTTGATAGACTTTTTCTTCAAGTTCCGAATTTTCTTCATCAGTTTCACACGACTCTTCGACCCCTCAAGCTCACCAAACTTTCTCTTCCTCGTACCAGTGACATTCTCGGAGCTAACTCCTGGAATTTCCGACTCTTCGCTTACTTTTGGCGTTTCCGGTTCCTCTTTTAGAAACGATGGAAGCACCGAATTAGGTTTATCATCCTCATTCGTAGGGGATTTCTCAGTGGACTGAGATCGATTCGATTTGAAGTTTCCAGCGAAGCTCGACGCCCTTTTCATGATGGCCTTGCCACTCGCATTTCTACGCGTCTTTCGAAGGAAACACAAGTCCAAATCCGGCTCGTATTGCACCAATTTGTTAGACTCAACCGAGTCTGAGAGTATTCCTGAGTCGGTCTCGCCACCCATCGATTTACTACATTCGACCAAGTTCTTCGCGCTGTCTACAGTCTCCGGTTCGTCCACGTCCGTAAAATGAGCGGAAGAATGCAGTAACGGTTTCATAACATTGTCGCGCGTTTCGTTTATCGCTTCCTCGCACGATGAATCTTTCGGTCCGTTACTAACATCCTCATTAGTAAGACTAGCATCGAACACAACGTTTGAATCCGAGTTCGAATCCGAGTCGCTGGCCGGTTCTTCCAAGTGTTCCGAGTCTTCTATCGAGACGTCGGATTTCTTCAGAAGCATGGAATGCCTGTTCTTGCATTTTTTAGACCTCTTTCTAGCAGAACTCTTCTGCGTTCTTTTCCCATGAACTGGTTCCACTTCCCATGAATTTCCGCTGTACGCCCTTTGCAGTCTTTTCGTAGGCTTCCGTCGGGAGAACTTCGACTTTTTCGGAATCTTATTTCTAGGCTTGTGCACGACCACTGGCTCCAACTCCCTGGGCTGGTACATGTCTGTCATCCTCCTCCACAGCTCCATGAACGTGAACTGCATCGCGTTGTTCGTGTCGAACGTGTACGGCCGATTGGGATGACTGTGCTGACAACAGTGGCTACTCTTCTGCGATTTCAACTTCTTCATCTTCTTTCGCAGCTTCTTTGCTAGCGTGTCAACCTTGTCTTGCAACGAGAAAATTATTGATTGTGAAGATGTGTCTATTGTCTTGTCCTCGGAGTGATCTGTTTGACTAGCTGTTGTTGTGTTCGCCAATGATGCGCGGATCGGCGTTGATCTAATGCAGAAGGCGTTCTGACCCGACAAACTAGGCAGTTGAGAAAAATTATGGGAATATCGTAAATCGTGTAATGGCATCGGTGGTGGAAGATCCGGAGAAGCAAATGCTGAATGGGCGATCCCCGTGTAGAAATTCCGCGGCGGCGGAGTTTCTGGTAAAGCTATTAAACTCTCAGCTTCCTTGTGTCCATTGGTCACGTCTGAAATTGTTGCAATTGGTAATGGATTAAATGTAAAAGATGTAGAATTTTATGTGATTGGTAGTGGTGTACGAGAACTTTAAAATGTCGGGTCAGGATGGGTTGAGAATTTGATCGAGGTTCTCGAGAATTTCGGGATTCTCGCGCACCTCTAATGATTACTTACTTGGACGTACTGGCGTAGGTTTTTTAAGAGGAGATGAAATCTTTTCTATTAACTTCGGGCACGACTCCGTCATAATTTTGCAGATTTTGTCGAATGGTGTGGGTTGTATGAGGACCTCGCATTTGGCACAAAATATAGGATACCTATCATCTTTTATACTATAAAATTCATCAGTCAATATACATTTGTCTGAGACTTGTGATTTTTTTATTATTTCATCCATAGGAAGTGTTGTAATTGTTCCAACGTCTCTTGTTTCTATAATGAAAAGGAAAGATTTAGCAATACTTGAATATAAGCATTGTGAAACCTATAGTTGTTTGACATGTTTAACTTACGATTGTTATGAGTGTTAGTTGCAACGTTCTTAGTGATAACATTATTGCTGTTGCTAGAAGTGTTAGTAGCAACATTCTCAGTGTCAATATTGTTGCTATTATTGCATGTGTTGGTAGCAACGTTCTTAGTCACAATATTGTTGCTATTACTAGGCGTGTTGGTAGCAACATCTTTACTGATAATATTGTTACTACTATGACAGTCATTGGTCTGCACGGGAGATTTTTTCTCTATGTTTTTAATCTTTGTTTTGTAGGTCTTTTTTGACGTTTTTAATTCTGTCTCCAGTTCTTTGATTTTCACTGTAAAAATAAAAATTGTAAATAAATCATAAAATAAAATGTACAATATTTTAATACACTAGAGTACTCACTTTCAAATGAGGATTTTTTTAAATCATACTGCATAAGTTTATCGTTATTCTGATTTTCCACATCTTTTATCTTGCATATCAGTTGCTGTATATGCTGCTGGTCAGCAGCAGCTTTTATCTTGTGATCGTTTACTTGCGTTGTCAGTGTATCGATATTCTTTTTGTATTCTGTACTTTGCTGAAAAATACAAACATAAAATAAACATTATGTTTAGGGCTAACCCCAATGGGTTCGAAACTACCAAACTAAGACAACGAATTTTTACTTACAAGTTCCAACTTAATAACCTTAGCCAATGTGGAATTGTAACTACAAGTGACTTTCTTTGTTTGTTTCGTCACAGCATCCAAATCGGACTTCAAGCGCTCACATTCCTTAAGTTTATCATTGTACTGTTTAATCACCTCACTGCGAAGATATATTTGATTAAACTTCCTCATCCAAATAACAAGATCATAAACAAAATATTTATTTCAATTACTTACTGAGTCTCGCAGATTTTCTTCTTTAATGTCAAATAATTCTGCGTTATGTCTGCCGAATTGAGGTTATCGTTCTGTAACAACATAAACATTTACATTTTCCCACAACTCCGAAATTACAAACATTCAGAATGAAGTCGATAGTATTTAAAAAAATATCCGGGAATCGGTTAAAATAAAATAATTGTTATCCGGAGGATTCTAACGTAGTTTTCTTCTAAATCGTAGTTAAACGTACAGGTATTATAACCTTAAAGTAACCTAACAAGTCGGTGTTATTAAATTTGGTTCAAGGAGGAATCTTTAAGAACAAAACACTTACTTGAACGGTTTCGTTCCCCAAGAAATCCGGAAAATCGAAATCCATGTTTCCTTGAATGACAAGGAGTATTAAATATTTTAAAATCACTTATATTTACAAACGCCGACTGGTAATCACGTTTATCCGGCGTTCCTTTTTATGTTTACGGTTCCGGTTGGGGAGACAGGCCCATGAGAATTATTCCCTAGAATTTTACCGCTGAAAACCCTAGGACGCGATCACGGTACTGTCACAGCTGAATTTCGTATACAGGGTGTCTCCAAAATGTTGTATATCCCACAAATGGGCAATTCCTTAAATTATTTAACGTAACTTTTTTCTTTGCAAAAATGAATACACGGACCAATCAGAACACCGTTACAACGGACGAATTCCAGCTCGGCCAATGGTAACGTCGTGTTCACCGGTCCTTTCGTCGAGCAAGAATCCGTCCGCTATAACGGTGTTCTCAGTGGTTCGTATTTTTAGCCGAGGAGACCATTTTTACAAAGGAAAAAGTTAGTAACCACCCATTTCAAGGATTTACAACATTGTGAGACACCCTGTACAGATAATTAGCAAGAAATAAGTTCGAAAATATTTATTAAAATATGAATGAGTAGTCTGACAGATGATAATTGTGATCAGAGCGTTACTGAATTATTTTTATGGCAAATGTAGATAATTAGCGGCGCGTAAAAATTTGTGCAATCTGAAATTTTCAGGTCTACATACAATTATTTATTGAAATATCTATTTTTCCAGTACAATATTTTGGCGTCTGAAAATACCTTGGGGATTTTACGGGAATATTTTGGCATCAGTGCGCGTCACCATATGGGGGGCGGAATCGGCGGTTTCGATCCATTTGTGTGGGAGGCTGAAAGACGAGTGCGAAGTGCAAAGAATAGTTCAATTAGAATCGCGTGGCACTGAATAATTCTCCATTTCAATCGGGGTAGTGAGAACTTTGAAATCCTAAGAAACACATTTCGAAAGCAGTCGAATCTCCGACGCTGTGATCCCGAGAATAAAGCAATCGCGACGACGCTCCGAATTTAAAAATCTCACACTTCTATTACCTGCAGCAATATAATATTTATACCGAATATTGAATTATTTTGTAAAGTGTTCGTAATCTATCGCAATGACGCGACGCTCGACAAGTATTGCCATGTTAATGAAACATATCCTAGTTTTTCTATTTCTGCTGAGTCAAGTAAACAGTGAACAGGACGAGGAGGCCGTACAATACAACACTGTGCAATACAACAAAGACAATTTCGCGACGGAAATCAAGAAGAAAAATCATTTTGTTATGTTCTACGCGCCTTGGTACGTTCGTATTATGTTTCTCTCGATGCGCAATTAATTGAATACAATATTATTCACGTTAGGAAATACTTTTCTTTGTTCATTGACGTGGAGTGCAGGAACAAAGAATCGGTTGTATTAATGATAATAAAATTTTTTACGCATTATTTGTGGATTGTTCTCAGACAATAAATAATTTTTTTCAGGTGTGGACATTGCCAAAGACTGGAGCCAACTTGGGAGCAACTAGCCGAAATATCAAATGAACAAGATAACAATGTAAAAATTGTTAAAGTGGATTGCACCATTGATAGCAGTCTGTGTACCGAGCACGACGTCACTGGCTATCCTACGTACGTGTAACATGGATTTACTATGCCTTACTTTTACATTAATACAAAACAAACAATCATATATATATAAAAAATACATTTTAGCACTGCTTAATTCACAGGCTGAAATTCTTCAAAGCTGGAGAGTCCAAAGGCACTAAGTTCAGGGGTACAAGAGACTTGCCTTCTCTAATTTCCTTCGTAGTAGAACAAATAAACACTCCCTTTGGGGTAATTATTAACTCTACAATATTCACAGTCTAATTATAATACATGCCATTCACATTGTAATAATAATCGTTTCGATTTAGAATGCACATGAAGCTCCATCTCCACCTGAAGCAGTAAATGGTTTGCTGGAGTTAACAGAGGACACATTCGACAAGCACATATCCTCTGGCTATCATTTCGTAAAGTTCTATGCACCTTGGTGTGGTCATTGTCAGAAATTAGCACCGACATGGGAAGAGTTAGCTAACAGTTTACGTAACAGCGACCATGTTAGCATATCTAAAGTGGACTGCACCCAACACCGTAGTGTTTGCAGTCAGTTCGACATAAAGGGTTATCCAACTTTGCTTTGGATCGAAGATGGGAAGAAGGTAAAGCTCGGATAATGCGATATAAATCATTTAGATCGTTTCAAGGACATTTGCAAGTTAAGTAATAAAACCTACAGGTGGACAAATACGCGGGACAACGCACCCATGAAGAATTGAAGGCTTACGTGTCGAAGATGCTCGCTAAGAACAACGAACAGGTGGACGTCAAGACTGATAACTCGGACAATACCATCCAGGCTGTTCTCAGCTTAACTGGCGACAGTTTCAAGCACGGTATCGAAATGGGAGTCTCGTTTGTTAAATTTTTCGCGCCGTGGTGTGGCCACTGCAAGCGCTTAGCACCTATTTGGGAGGAACTAGGGAAAAAATTCTTCGGCAAGGAGAACGTGGTCATTGCCAAAGTGGACTGCACGCTCGACGTCAGCAAAGATCTATGCAATGAACAGGAGGTCGACGGTTTTCCTTCTTTGTATTTATACCGCGACGGGCAGAAGGTGTACGAATACAATGGTGCTCGCAATCTAGACGATCTCTACGATTTTGTATTGAACAATGTACAGCTGCACGACGAACTATGATTATGTATCTATCTTCTACTGAACGCCTCCAGAAATGTGTAACGATTAATTTAATTCTACGTATGAGTACGTGCGACTCGTCTGACGAAGACAGAGCTACGGAGCTGTCCAGGCCGTATATTTTTTTCATTTTTGTATAAAATATCAAATCGAAAATGTTATACAAAACTATTATACATATATACTAAGAACCGCTATATTTTTCCGCGTGGTTAAACGGTGTACTTCCGAAATATATTTATAGAACCAACGTTAATCTCCATTGAATCTCGTGTTCCGTGTATTTATTCGACACGTTCCGTGCCAGATCTTTCGAGATTTCATAGCCCGGTTTATTTGATCACTGTTAATATACAGGGCGTTCCTAAATTGTAGGGCCATTGTGCGTGAACTGTAACTTCCATTAGAATTTTGTAATATAATTTTAGTACGTTCGCTACCGTGACGGTCATCGATGACCGGTGCCACGGGATTATTGGACAAATTACAATCGGATGTATGTCATCGAAAGGGGACTTTTGGCAGTTGTTAAAACAAACGTTACACTGCTTATTTATGGTCGTTAACTTATCGTTAACCGTGCCCACAGAAATACGTTCTAAGCAGACTGCATGTGTGCAAAACATTTTCTCAAACAGTCGTAACTAAACATAATCAAATACTATCATTCTGACATTTGCCCAAGACTGTGTACTCTTTATAGGCAACTTAGAAATGGCACATTGTGAATCTTTAAGCAATTACTGATTTCCACGAGCGAACGAACATGAAAAGCTTGCCGAATTTTTAAAAATATTTTTCTATGCCGAATTTTCGTGTTTATTGCACAGTATCCGATAATAATTTTGGTGAGGCAATTTAGCAAAACACTGCACAGGGTGGACCAAACGATCGAAAGGCACGGGACGTGTTAATTATCATGCCGTAATAGAAGCATTTAAATACCATTAAAAACCTGACAGAGTCGTGGCCGAGGGATAAAATGATCGCAACAATTGGCCACGCTGCTTGTCTATGTACAATGTTTTCCGTTTCACGATGATCTCTTGTTCAAGGTCGCCCCTGGCCTTGACCAGACCAGTCTGGGTCTCTTCGGCTTTCTTCAGCTCGGCCAGCATGGCGGAAGTGCGTTCGTTCAACATCTTCACTTCCTCTATGAGCCTGATCAAAACACGTACAGTAGCAATAATTAAAACTATCTGTACTTGATTCGCTGTACGTTTTACTTTAATAAGCGAGCGACTTAAATGCTGTCATCATTAGACCAACGCGAAACATGATTATTAGACTGTCGATTTTACGCATTTATGGCAAAAATGTCTAAATCATATACAAAACGGCGAACACATTTAGAGAATCTAAAAATTCTATTCTATTATTTTCAGTTGATTAACTCTGTATCTGCAACCATTATTTTTTATTTTTACTCATTAAGGCATTAAACATTTCATCATTCCAACGATTATGAATATATTAAAATAGGGATTTCAACACGTATTCCAGGTTTTTATATTTTTTTAAAACCTAGAACAGTAAAAGAATTAGTTGTGAACATAAACGACCCACTATGCGTTGATAAAAATAAAGTTGCAGACGGAGGATTAAAATGATTAAAAAAGGAAACAAATGTCTATGTGGCCCCTGCCTGCTTCTTGCAATTAATCTAGATAATTTGTATCTTGCATAAAAATCCGCAGTCTACTCATTATATTTTAAGAAAACGGCTTGTAAAACTTTATTTGATACTCCTTGTGTGCGAAGTGAGTACCTGGGTACCCAGGTTGCTCGCGAGAGGATTGAAAAATGGAGTTGATCTCCCTGAAAAGAGTTTGTTTACTGTAAAATGATTTCAGTAAAGAAATAAGCCTTTTCCAAGGAATGTTCTCCACTTTCAAAGGTGGACTCATTTAGAGGTCTTTTCTTAGAGGACTCGCTTGATATTGATGAAATATCAGCTAGCATCGCAGAATATTCGCGTTGGTCTACGATAGCGCCGATACTCACGCAAATTGGGATGTATCACGGCAGTTTTCAATGTTACGCCGCTGTAATCTCTCGGCTAATCGCGTTTGCGCGACTTTCATGGCGTAATCGAGGCCCCTCGCTGAATGACGAAGCTCCTCGATCGCTTTCTCGGTGTTCGCCAGCTCGTGCAAGCACTGGAAGCATTCGAATTGCCGTAAAAAATACGCGAAGACAATTGCTCGTTGTACATCGCGATGAAACTTACGCGACGCAGCTCCTTCTCCAGCTGCAAGCAGACCTCATCCGTGAGCTTGATCTTACTACCGAGAGCGACATCCACGCTGGTTGCCTGATCGCGTAGGTCCTTTATAGAATTGGTGAAAATGGCGCCCAACGTGGACCTCAGGTTGATTGACTTCTGCCTGGCCGTTTCCGCGTCGGTCAAACATTCGCGCGTGTAATGTTCGTAGCTAGCCGGGGTCGATTGTCTGTCGATACAAATGTCGGTTGACACCTTTTCTCAATACAATTTTTGCACTTTGTACACTGATTTACTATTTAAACATGTGCAGTATTTTAAGAATCATGAAATATATTGTATGATTTATCAAACCCTGACCGGGCGACTTCGTGTTTCTTTTTAGCAAGTAAGCTATGCCCAAGTATTGAGCACGATGTTACAAAAATATACAGGGTGGCCCACATAACTCTTAACAGCTCAATATCTCGAAAACTATGCCATCGATTTTAAAGTTCTTGGTCTCAAATTTCATGGATCTGAAGGGCCTTTCTAACTACATAAACGGGAAGTGGCCCCCTTCCCCTTTAAGGGGGGGGGTACCTTTATAATTTTAAATGGAACCTTATAAAACATTACATATTTAGATTCTATAGGAAAAAATAAGTAAATTTTGTCTGAAACATTTTTTTGTCAGATATTTCCATGTTGAGATATAACAGTTTGAAGTTTCGACTTGTAGGTACTTGAAGCGCTCGGAAATAGCGTTATTTGTATATATTGAGTCCTTTGCTTACTCGTGAAGAAACAAAAACAATAATATTTGCAATTCTTGAGTTTGAGTCAATTATCCATGAAAACGTTCTCAGTTTAGAGCTGTTATTCAAGCAGTAATATTGTGATTATGGCTATTTTTGATACAGAAGTGAATATGTTATTATGGAATCGAAAAATCTCATGTAACATTTTATAATTTAGAAAAGCGGCTTCGTGAGCAATAAACCTAATCCTGTCACTACTGACAATAATAGTGTCAATATTCATGCTGCAATTACATTAAATCCCCATATTACTCAACGCGAACTTGCACAAACATCAGATATCAGTCGTTCTTCAATTCAAAGAATTTTGAAACGTTAAACATATCATCCATATCACTTGATTTTAACACAAGCGCTTTCGATGGCAGACTACGATCACCGCGTAACATTTTGTGAGTGACTGCAGGGTGTTATGGAAAATGACTTTTTGTGCAAAATACCTTTTTCGATTAGGCGATGATATGAATTCAGGACATGTAAATAAACATAATCTGCATTATTGGGCCGGTGAAAACCTGTTACCTTTCAACATCGATGGTCTTTAAATTCTTGGTGTGACATAATAGGAGATTTTGTGATTGGACCTTATTTTTTTTTAAGAAACTGTGAAATCCGAGAGTTATTGTGATTTATTAAAAAATCATTTGCATTCGCTTTTGGAAGATGTGCCACTACACATTAGAAGAGAAATGTGGTTCCAACAAGACGGCGCTCTTGCACATTTTGCAACCATCACCAGGTAATTTTAATGAAAAATTTGGGAACAAATGGATTGATCGTGGGGAACCTCATCAATGGTCTCCTCGATCCCCCGATCTAACACCATTAGATTTTTTCTTATGGGGATATGTAAAGGACAAAGTTATGCTTGAACCGCTGACGACAAGAGAATATGAAACAAAGCATACGTGACATATTAACAAATGTTAGAACAACTTTGATGTTTCGAGTAAATAAATGTTTACAAGTCCGTGGTGGAAATTTTAAACATTTAATTTAAAGAACATTTTATTTCTTCACAAGTAAGCAAAGGACACAAGCGCGTATACAAATAACGCTATTTCCGAGCGCTTCAAGTAAGTACCTACAAGTCGAAACTACAAACTGTTATATCTCAACATGGAAATATCTGACAAAAAAATGTTTCAGACAAAGTTTACTAGTTTTTTCCTGCAGAATCTAAATATGTAACGTTTTATAGGGGGTTCCATTTAAAATTATAAAGGTACCTCCCCGCCCTCCTTAAAGGGGATGGGGGAGCCACTCTAAGGTAGTTAGAAAGGCCCTTCAGATCCATGCAATTTAAGACCAAGAACTTTAAAATCGATGGCATAGTTTTCGAGTTATTGAGCTGTTAAGAGTTATGTGGGCCACCCTGTATATTATTCCCAGACAGCCCACAGACGTCTCAAAGCCATCTTTGAGTCGTCTGCCGCAAGACGCTCAGGCGGCTTAAAGACGTCTCAGCGGTCGCCCGACAGTCGCTGGAGCATCGTGTGTTAAGAAACGGTACGTCTTAAAGACGCCTTTGAGACGCCTCTTAGACGCCTTTGAGACGTCTCTTAGACGCCTCAAAGATGCCTTATTTCAGACGCAAAAAAGACGTCTCCCAGACGCTTTTTTGTGACCTAAGACGCTCAGACCTAAAACAGACGTAAAAAAGACGTCTCTAAGATGACTCGTGCTGTCTGGGTTGTATTCGGGAGAGTCTAAAGAATTGTTCTGTATAAGAGTCATCCGCGTAACTTCTGCGATTGACGCAAGAAAAATTCTTATATAAGAATTGATAATTATGATAATTATGCACCGGCTGTCGACATGTTCAAATATGTAGATACTGAGAACGACCCACAATGTTAGCAATTTTCTGAGCGAGTTATCAGTACCCCTAGTTATGTATATTCTATGACTTGCTACACACTCTGCCGGGAACCTCGTAGCTCCAGGTCTCCACAAAATAATTGACGAGTCATTTTTCAGTTGCATGCAGTGAGTGTCTATTCCATAGGCATCAGTCTTATCAGTCCAGTCTACTTCCATCCTCGCCTTGGCTGCCTTCAGCTCTGTCAATTGCATTTCTATCTGCTCGCGCGTTCTACCCAGCAAGTCCCGTATCTCGGAGCAAAGCGCTACCTCCTGCGATAATTGATAAACGGGTTCAATTCAATTATGATTTATTCCCCCTTTCTTAGGGCACGATATATGGCAGGCACCTTGGTCAACTCCTCTTCGACTTCATCGCGGATCAGATCAGACTCCAATCGCTTCGAGCGTAGTTGTAAGAATTCACCGGCGATCGATTCCGGGACCGTGAGAACCGACAATGATTGCTTCACTCGACGACGTTCCGCCTCCAGTAATTCTATTTCCTCGGTGATGTCCCGGATCACATGTTCCAGCTCGACTTTCCAACGATACACCTCGGCGGAGCGATTCTTCAAGTGATCCGTCGTCTCCAATTGCGTCTTGTCCGCCTGCCTGTACGATTGATCAACGCACCTTTTCGCGTTGCTTATTGCTAGCCTGCGAGAAAGTCGGTTTGTTCACTTGTTGCACCAAGAAACAAAACAGCAAAAGTTAGGGTTAAAGTCGAAATATGACTTTTACTACGAAGCACAGGTGGCCTGCGAAAGCCCTAGATGACGTTATGCACATTATGAAACAGTAAAATTGAGGATAAAAGTTGAAATACAACGTACACTCCGATACTGCTCGGCTTGCAGTCTTTAGCGAGTACTACGAAAGTATATAGGGCCTGCGAAAGCCCTAGACAACGCTATGCACATTATGAAATAGCAAAATTGAGGATTAAAGTCGAAATACAACGTTCATTCCGATACTGTTTGGCTTGCAGACTTGGGCGAGCACTATGGAAATATGTCGGTCCTGCGATAGCTTTAGATAAGAAGGGATTGATACAATAGAACGGATAAAAAGGGATTAATAGGTAATGAGGAATGATGAATAATTGGGAATGAGTGAAGACAAGGTTGTATGCAAGCACATATTATGATAAAAAATTTCTCATTTTTGCCAGTCATGTATAATGTCATAAGTCAAATAGAAAAATAAGTGCTGTGAGTGTAGTAAACACTCTCCAGTGAAACAAGTTTATCTCTCTGATAAGGAAGCCGAGCAGTTTCTAGTGCTCGACGCCGTCCATTATGTTTCTTTTCGTACTGAGCCTCATGAATTTTTTCATTCGATTGTTGGAAAAATTTGAGATTATGGGCCCTCCATTGCGGTGCGCCGAATTTGGTCACGGAATTTCGGTCAACGACCGGTCTCACGCCTGTTAAACCATCTTTGGGTGTGAAGTTTACTCTTCCGGTGGCCCATGGACCAAGGGCGTCCATCGACGCTTCCGGTTGCGCCGGAAGTTCGTCTCCTGGTTGAGGAAAATAGGGGGCTGGTCTGTCTTCCCCGTTCTCATTCGAAAGTTCCATCATGGGACACGGAAGGGGCTGTGTAAAAATAATTTATAGTTGAAAGATCCTCTGTAGAAACCAGCTAAAGCATCCCTGAACAAACTGTTCAAAATTTTTACTTTTTTTGTCTTTTGATGAGCAAGACGAGAAAAAATCAAATGTTTAACTTTAAGAATCTATTTTACTTGAATTGTAAAAGCTGTACGAATGATTTTTACCTATAACGATTCTATAAAGGACTTTAACGATTCTATAACCTCTCTCAATTATACATTCATGTAATTTTTTATAACATTATAAACAGACTGCAGATGTTTATGCAAATGCATATTTTCATAGAAAATAGGTAGATCAATGAGACCTGGACAGGAATTTAGATCATGATTAGGTAATTCCAAAAATTTATTTTTTACTTTGCATATTTTGATTACTACGTACTTATGTTTTACATTTTACATTAATGCATATACTTTCATACTGTGTATATTTTTTTAATTTCTCTCATGTATTCATAATAAAAAGTACAACAATTTCTTATAAATATCTATCTCGATAGCGACGACTTTTCGAGTCTATTTTTGGGAGAAACTTTCCCCGTGTCCTTGAGGACAGGGAATTTTCCTCTAATTAAGACTTTTTCGACGTCCTCGACTCGCACACGAAAAACTTCGACCAGAGAGATAGAAAGTTTGCAACTTTCATACAGAACACTTCGTTCTACGCGCGTCATCATGGCCCGATTTTTCCTAAAAATTGTTATTGGTCGGAATTGCGACGAAAATAGTAAAGGTCACGATTTTTAACTTTTTAATGTGTGCCTGTAACAAAAATTTAAAAAACGCGACACAAAGTTTCATCGAAATCGGTTAACGTTTGCATATATTTTACATACAATATTTTGCATACATTTTGTATACACGCGCGTGTAACGATATGTAAAATTTGCATAAAATCCGTAGTATAATTACATACATTTGAACAAATTTAAACGGTTTTTAAAAAGAATCGTTCCACGTGGTATATTTAAAGCAGAAAAAATTTTGCTTCTTAAATTTCTCAGGTTCTGAATATGGATATTCCATTTAATTATTATCGAAACGCAAATGCGTAGCACGATAATATTTTTTGAATAAAACGGCATCGTCGAGAGGTAAGAAATTGTTTTGCTCTCACTCATTAATGGCGCTAGAGAAATATTTGCTTTCGATTGCAATACTGTGATAACGCCGTCTGAGTCACGATAATTTTTAATAAAACAGTAATACATACGATTACAGAGGCGAAACAGAATGCTTTGTCATTGTGGTAATGACATATTACATATACGGCTCATATCGTGCGTTAAGAGTTATCAAAATGTAGTTTACAAATGTGCACGTGACTTCCGAATTTTAATCATTAATATTTTGGTCCCGGACCGTCGCTTATCTTCTACGCTATGGCATATTATTACGGATCGAAAGCGAGAGGAGCAAGTCACAACATTTAAAAGTTAAAAGAAACGCTGATATCGTTTCCTATGGTCAACAAAATTCTGTTTGCGATGTAATCCACTCGACAGTGTTGTAAACATTAATATGTGAAATGACAACAATATTTTCAGTGGAATAATATCACAATTCCCCAATATAGACACTGTGACCTCTACGTGGAGACTAAAAATAAATTTAAAGGAGAAGGTGTTTGAAATTTTAGTTTTTAATTTCAATCTGATTTTTAAAATTTAGAATTACATTTCAGAAAGCGTGAAATATTTTAATTTAAAGATATTTTATTTTTTTAAAGACTGCTTTCTCAAACGAGTTGTGAACTGAAAAAGATTAGAAAACGGTTAAATTTTTTTTAGTGGACCACTTTTTTTAACTGTTTTCTTTTATGTTGCGTAATCAATAAATTTCGCAAATTATCGTCGAGCCAACTAATGCATAACAATTGTTTAAAAATTAATCAATTTACCGCATCGCCGGTCCCACAATGCGAGGCATGTTGGGGCATTGTACAATCTTGATTAGTATCCATATTGAATAGGTCGTTGGATTGAGATTGATTAATATGAACAGGATGGTAACGATGTCTGCAGACTCATAATCTTCTTGACCAGTTGCAGATTTATTTTTTCTTATACGTAACTCGATATAACATTCACAATTCTTCTTTAAACAACACGGAATTTTTCCATTTACCTACAGCGTCCGCTTTTTCGAACACTGATCTGCGATTTATCGATTTAATAAACTCCGGCAACTAAAGCATTTATTTTGTTATCGGAGCTGTAGCTCTTTTAATAACGGTTTAATTAATTTGATAAAAGTTTCTTAAAGCACCAAATCCAATTAATTATTTTTCCTTTGTATCACATTTTCATGATTTATAAAAAATTAATCAGAAATTAAAATGCTTTTCTAATGAACCTATCTGTTATCATTTTTTTATCGCAACTACATTCATTTTGTTTGAATATAAATTGTATTATCATTATCAGTTTGTTATAAAAGAGAGAAATTTTATATTCTTTGTCGGGTCTTCGTTAACTAAAGATTAAATTGCGGATGTCTATAATTATAATAACTCTAATTATAGTACTAGTAGGACAGAATGCTATTGAGAAACATCCGCTCTGCCAGCCTATCAATACATCGGAGATTCTCCAAAATCGTAATCTCATCTTGGATGAAGATATGACTTAACCTCGACCATAGAAACCTCAATGTTTTCAGAAACAAGACTCAGACTGGGTTAGATTAATATCCTATCCCACCATATCCCCTCCACACCGTCGAACTAGATTAGATCTTACGTTTCGGTCTGTTATAAATTAGCGGCTGCATGACAACCGGTGGAATCAAGGCTCAAGTTCATTCGTGAAGCGGCCAGTGAAGAAAGCATACGTTAAAATGACTTCCAAGAAGACAGACATCAAATACACTCAGGTAAATATAACCAATGTCGCAGATTAGATTTATATTTTTGTCAAGACCTCTTTACACCGATTGCAAGCTACTGTGTATACTAAAATACTGCTAAAACACGATTTTCATTAGTACTCAATTCGTTTACAGTTGTTCATCAACAACGAGTTTGTGGATGCAGTGAGTGGCAAAAAGTTTGCCACCATAAACCCAGCCACTGGTGCTGTTATTACTGAAGTAGCAGAGGGTGACAAAGTAACATCAAGTTTTTATATTTTAAATTTTAATTGTCTAGTGTTTATTATCTTAAACGCTGTTCATTTGTACATTCTTGGCACAGGCTGATGTGGACAAAGCAGTTGCAGCTGCGAAGAAGGCATTCCAGAGGGGATCAGTATGGAGGAACATGAATGCAACCGATCGTGCAAAGCTGATCAACAAGGTTCATTTTTATCATGTATTTTTTTAAGGAAATTTTAACGTAGGACTATTTTCTTGACATTTAAATTGTGCAACAGCTTGCAGATCTTATTGTTCGCGACGCAGAGCAGATAGCTACCCTTGAAACCATGGACACTGGGAAAGCATACATAAATGCTGTTGGAGAAGTACACTGGAGCGCAGACACACTACGTTACCATGCTGGATGGTGTGACAAAATTACTGGAGACACTATTCCAGCAGGTATACACACACAATTGAATATCTTGCTTGCTATAGATGATTTTAATTCGTTAAAACATTCCATTATCTAGATGGGAATTATGTCACTCTCACACGAAAAGAGCCAATCGGTGTGGTAGGACAAATCATTCCTTGGAACTATCCCTTCTGCATGCTGGTGTGGAAATGGGCTCCAGCATTGACAACTGGATGCACTCTCGTATTGAAACCGGCCGAACAAACGCCACTTACTGCCTTGTATACTGCAGCACTTGCCAAGGAAGCTGGATTTCCTCCAGGTGTTATAAACGTTATCACGGGGTATGGACCGACTGCAGGTGCAGCCATCGCCGAGCATCCAGACATCCGCAAAGTTGCATTCACAGGATCCACCGATGTAATTTATTAACACGTTTAAGTCTTTAAACTGCGGTGGTCCTAGAATTAATTACTAGAGGCGTTCGAGAACCCACAAATGTTAGATACTCGATGGTCGGGGCGCATCGGATTCTCGAATATATCGGGTGTCCCTAGAGTATTCGAGAATCCCGATATATTCTCAGGACTAATCTCGGAAATTTCCGACAATACCGATACATTCGCAAATCCGAATATGCTTGGGAGTCCTGAAATTTTCGAGAACCTCTCCCGATTCCGAATCAAATTCTCGACCCGTCCCGGCCTGACATTTTCTCGCACACTTCTATTAATTACCAATTAAATCGGAGTCACTACAATATTTGTTTTTAGGTCGGCCATCTGATAATGGAAGCTGCTGGCAAGACAAACCTCAAGCGGGTCAGCCTGGAATTAGGTGGCAAGAGTCCTTTGGTTGTTTTCGACGATTTTGATGGTGTGTTGACGAAGTTCTTTGTAAGAAAATTATCGTAAAATTACAGATAAATAGTAGAGAATGATTTACAGTTAAGGAAGCTGCGAAAATCGCTCACAATGCCGTGTTCGCTAATCACGGACAAAATTGTTGCGCCGGTTCCCGTACCTTCGTCCAAGCCAAAATCTATGATGAATTTGTTAGCCAAGCTAAACAGTTAGCACTTCAAAGGAAGGTCGGCGATCCTTTCGACCCGGAAACGCAGCAAGGACCGCAAATCGACAATGATATGTTCAACAAAATTCAGGGATTGATTCAGTCTGGGAAGAAAGAAGGCGCTGTGTTGCAAACTGGTGGGGAACAGTTTGGCAAAGTTGGATATTTCATTAAGGTATAATTCCATGGTTCAGCTCTCGTTGTATAATTAACACTAGGTTCACGGGACGCGTTCTAATGTTTTTAATTTACGATTATTGAGATTGTAAAGATGCATCCATGAGGAATTATTCAACAAATTTCTTTGGGTATATATTATAAAACTCAAGTAATGTAAAACAGTCACATTTAGTGCTCCGTAAACCTAACGTTAATAGACAGACTGCGGATTTCATACACGTAAATTTGATTTTTTTGAAACTGAAATTTCTCGAATACTGAGAGCGGTGAAGAAACATGACATTGCAAAATTGGTGTTGTGAATACAATGTTGTGTTTAGAGTGAATACCACTATTTATTCTGTTAATTACAGCCGACGGTCTTTTCGAACGTGACCGACCATATGAGGATCGCCAAGGAGGAGATATTCGGACCTGTTCAGTCAATTTTGAAATTCGAAACCCTTGACGAGGTGATCGAGCGTGCGAACAATACAAAATACGGTCTCGCTGCCGGTGTGCTCACCAAAGACATCGACAAAGCGTTGACGTTCGCACAAGCAGTGGAAGCTGGCAGTGTCTGGTAAAAATGACTATAGATAACACATAGTGAACATTCAGAATAATATCAGTAGTTTCGTAAATCCTATAAAATGCATACATGTCAACAGGGTGAATTGTTATGACGCTATCACGGTTCAAACTCCGTTCGGTGGATTCAAAGAGTCCGGTATTGGTCGTGAGCTGTAAGTTTCGACTCGTGTACAGAAAAATTGCAAAAGGGGAACTGGAACTATAAAATTTCCTTCTTGTGCTTCCAGAGGTGCTGAGGGAATAAAGGAATATCTGGAACTTAAGACTGTCAACATCAAAGTGCCGACACGTAATTAAGAAGAGAACGCGTGGAGGACGTTATAATGCACAAACTTTTGTTATTTTGGCCTTAAATAAACAGACATGATGTGTCAATAAATTTACTGGAACAATTTATTTTAGGAGAGAATATTATACAAAAACCATTAAGCATTACGTTCTGTATCATTATAGGATAATGTATCGAGAACTCTGCAGAATGTACTAGGAATCTGTACTTAAAACTAAACTGTTTGAAGTACTGTATTTATAACAGAAGCTTACTTATTGCTTATAAGTCGTCGTCGTCTGGGGGAATTCCTAGCTCTTCATCTGAAAATATATGTGGTAGCGGACCTGGGAGATGACCCTGGAAATAGAAAATGTATTAGAAAAGTGGTAATGAGCTTCTGAAATATTCGCATTTTCCGTGTAACACACAGAATTATTTGTTAGTTCAATATTTTTCTAACCTTGCGAAGAATTTCATGTTGATGATACAAGAACCAGAGAAACCACCACCAAGCAACTCCTACAACGAATTCTGTTGCCCAATATTCCAATTTAGGTGGGTCCACTTTTGAGCGGTATATTGGTCCTCTGGAAAACGATTATGAAATTAGTAAAACACTCGATACAATGTGCTACGCATTTAAATTATATGTAAATCAAACAGTCTAAATAGTGACCAGTTCTATGAATGAACACTTAAGTTGTATGTCTGATGAAATTAATATTCGCTAATCGTTATTTCATTTTCTGAATGCTACTTCTATAAGAAGGTTGAATCATTGTTAAGTTCTTACATTCCATAATACAATTCTAACAATATTTGATGGTTGTAGTTTGTCACCTGAAAATACAAATTGCTAAACGATTACGATCAGACGATAGATTTTGTAAGACGACAATAATACTTACCTTAAATACCTATATGGGATGTTGTTCGAACCACTGCTAAAGAAATGAATGTAGTAGCGAATAGGTTATAAAAAAAATTAGATCACTTTAGTCAGACATCTGTGAATTTACAACACAATTACTGCATAAATTTTAACGTGTAGAGGTCACTATAAGTATATTTTTTTGTTTAATACGAATTATGTTCATTCACTGGACAGGTCACCCTAAAAATAATATAAACTTCCTGATTTACTTTCGCATAAAAAAATACTTTATAAAGCTCTATCGCCTCTGTTTATTTGTTACAATAAATGCGTTTACGAAACGGTGAAGCAAAACCGATGAAGTGAAAACGAAAATGCACACATATAACCTCTGTTCGAAAGAATTATATAACAGATGAATAGAAACTTACCCTGAATGGCGAACCTGTGTCGAATTGATAGCAGCGTTTTTCTGAGCACTCGTACGACACATGGCTCTCAAAAGCTGCCCGCCTCGTGAGATCAACATTGTTTTGTCAAGTAAATTGTTACTTAAAAGGCAGTGTCTACTGCTGCTGCTACAGACCACTACAGATTGACTACGCGACCTCTGACAGTTGTGGAAACAAGTTGATTGATTTCGATGTATCGATTAGTCGAACCTTATTTAAATCGAAACCGCCGCGCCGTTATCGTACATTTTTGAAATGTAAAACCAGAGATGATATGAGAGATGATATGATCAGAACCTACAGTTGAATTGTTTTATATAAAATATGTAATTAATACTTATATATTTAGTATTTAAAATCTCTAATTAATATAAATTAAATATTATATTAATTATAATGATGAGTATTTTCATTTTTTCTTACTTTCAAACTCTAGTTGTAAAAAATGAAAAACCCGAAAAAGTTCGAAAAAATACAGATTTCATATCGAAGCTTAAGAGCGACTATGCTGGACATTAATTTAATAATGAGTTATTGTCATTCACACTATTTTTAATTTCTTTTCGTATTTTTAGCTACGGTTACTATTGATTAAAAAAAAAAATAAAACCATTTTTTTCGACGAAAATCGATACACGCATTATATCTAAATGTTGGGAATATAAGTCGTAATTAGACAGCGGATGTTTATGCAAATGCATATTTCTATAGGAAGTAGGTAAAATTTTAAGACAGAAATGGATGGACATAAATTTGTTTTATCATTAAGGGTCATTGTTTTGTCATTTTGTCAAAATATAGTTTCCATTTTGCATATTTAGCATGTTGCATATTGTTGGAATTTATTTCATAAATTACATACAAAAATTAATGTTTTATTTTATGTTAAAACTATGTACATATTGTATATAGATTGCCCTCTTTATTTAATTCGTAGCTTAATTGTTTTTTCCCCGACCTGAGCGATCTTCACATGAGACGCTATCTTTATCTACCATATTGACGTGCCTTTCAACGTATCTTTAAACGTATTACAGAATAAATTCAATTGTGTGTTATTGAAGTGTTATTTATTATATTCCCATAATCTAATAATAATCCAATATATATGTTTTGCATAAGTGCATATTTATTGCATAAAATACATAAATTTTGCATACGTGCATATTTGGTTGGAAGTCTATTAAGCAAGAAGTTACGAAATAGATAAAAGATAAACATAGTACACCTAGCAACGTTGCGCCGGTCGTCTCAGTTACGGACATTCTCATCAATATCTCTCCGATCATCTGTCTATTAGTAAACTATCTTATAGCCAGGCATAATATTTCCAAAGATATCATGTTATTCATTTACATGAGTCGATCAGTGGTGCTAACAGTGAAATATACAAATATTGAGAAGATTCCTAAGGCAAAATCTTGCAAACGTGTAATGGTGTTCAAATGGATTGTAGCTTTAGGGGATAATTCTATTACTGCAGAGGGAGAAGACGTTTACTGTGAAAGCTATTCGAAATGTAAAAGATATACCCGGCGATTGCGGACAGAAAGTTAGATCCGAATGATATTATTTTAAGATTATAATAACGTTTTATAACATCTCAATTTAGAATCCGTTAAACATACATTTCATTCCTTTCAGATTATCCATAAACTTCAAGCTATATTACAAAGAAATAGCAACTACAATATACTGTTTAAAATTAATGATATTTTGAAAGGTGTAAATGTCGAAGAACCACAAGAAATCCCAGCACAGTATTGGTATAAATACAAATATGCCCCTATAACGTCGTGTGATGTGGAGAGATCGTTTTCGGCGTATAAGTTAATTTTAACCGATAAAAGGCACAATTTTACAACCGATAATTTAGAAAAAACTATTGTAACATACTGTAATTTAAACTATAACAAATAAATTATGTTGCATATATTTGACATTCATTTGGCATATATCTTGCATGCATTTTGCATATGTCTTGGAGATTTCGACATATTATAGCTGCATAAAGATCCGCTGTCTAGTCATAATATATGATAAGCATCAGCGCCGATGGATGCAGGTGTAACGCATCTGACTACAGAACCGATAAAAACTTCTTTGACGTGGTTCGAAACCATGCAGTGACTTAAGTCTTTTTTTTCATAAATAAATACTTTTTCCACCTCCTACCCACAGGATTTTTATTAGATGATTTTAGAAACATATTTGATCTATTTTTAAAGGGTTTTACACGAAAATATTGGAGCTTATTCCTTATTTCATTCTTTATGCATTAGAACTCTGTTTGACACTCTTTTACAAAAACTCAATACCATCCATATCTAAAGAAGAACAGTTTCTTGCAAGAATGCAAGAATGTTTCCACATTTCAGTCCTTTAAAGGACTACGTACTAATTAGTACGTCATTGACGTAGCGCATAGCAAACCTAACTGTGGCCTGTGTCACATATGGAGTTTTATGGCACGCTAACAATCGCTATTGAGTTACAAGCCAGACAGTACACGCGCACGTATTCGCAATTTCTAGAGGCCTGACTCTAAAAATGCCGTGTGCACTAAACACCACAAAAGAAGAAAATTTTAGTCGCTCGTGTCGTAAACCTCGCTCGATACCTCATCGTCAAAAAAAGAAATATAGAAAACATTACCTACGGTACACTGAATTTTTTAAGTCAATGTATGTTTAGTGGATTGCCGAGTTTTGACGATGAATGTGTGTTTTTGTATATGTATGCGTAAAATGATATACGACGTTGGTTTTTCATGTGTTAAAAGTTACTCTGCATCTCGAGTACTATTAGCAATTTTTACTAAAAAATTAGATGGTAGATGGTCGAAGGAGTGCTTGTCGATGTCATTGGCAAAAGGAATTATTATAAACATTATATAGCCAGAAATAATACATTTATCAATAAATATTATCACGACGTTTAACACTTGAATATTATCAAACAGTATTGTATCGAGCAAATGTGATTAATAAATTTATTATCTCTGGCTGTTCAACGTTTGTAACGATTCCTTTTGAAAAGAATGTTGACAGACACTGCCTTGACTATCTTACCATTTAATGTTTTAGCAAAAATTGCTGATAGATCTCGGGATACAGAATATCTATTAACACATGAATATTACCAAACAGTATTATATCGAGCTAATGCAATTAATAATATTATTATCTCCGGCTGGTTATTATTTATAACAATTCCTTTTCCCAGTAACGTCAACAAGTACTCGCCTGACCTTCTTGTCATCAAATTTTTTAATAAATCTTAATTGCTCATGTTGGTAACGAGAGCATCTACAATAAACCAGAGAACATGAAGAAACTTAACGGTCTTTGAAATAATAATCTCGGAAAAAATCGTTGGGTTGCACAACTGGGAGTGACTTTGGTTTATAAATAAAATTGGTCTTATTGTTAAAAAGATTATTAAAACATTCGCTGTGAATAAGAAATTCAGGAAGAAAATACTAGACAACATCCACTAGGTAGCGACTTAATATATGAGCCGTTTAATGCAAAAATGGTGCAAGTTAAAACAGTTAATCCTTGGATAATGAGGAATTAAATAGAAGTTCTATAAAACAATAATATCGTAGGGTGTTACGTTTGTCTTGTGCAAATCACACTAAAATTATACTATTTACAACTAGTTGATTTAATGACAATTAAACCCTTGAGATGTGGTGTTAACCCAAACAGACAAATATTGTTTTACACCACTTTTGCAATAAACGGCATGTATTTATAGTAAAAATAGTAGAAGAAATACAAAATGGCGAGTTACTCGTGAATTATCCTTCCGTATCAAGGAAACACAGTCTGAAACGTGCCAGTCTTTTTCGAACGAGGCATTCTGAATAACCATTTTTCGATTCAATCACGAACAGTGCGCCACTGTGCATAATTTCTCTTTTATAGGAGGACAACGGAGTAGCCCATCTCCGATTAGGATTCGGCAGGCTCCTAGGAGAGGCCCTTAAAACATTCATTCTCTCTGGGAGAGAACCGATCCCGGCCTCCCTTCTTGACGGTCATTTTTTACGAGATTAATTTCAGACAACTAACGTTTGATGAAAGTCGTTCAAGTATATCAGCTGCGAGATATTCGCCATTACACGGCGAAACGAGCGGTCTCGAGGAACCGAGGGGGTTAGTTGCATGGGCCACCATTGGTCCTCAAGGGGGTTTACGATCAGCACGAGGTCCCAGTAGCAACCCGCCGAAGAAACGAATACGATTGGTCCATCTGTCGTTATCTCCCCTTCCCCGACAGGCACCCTGCTAAAGAACTTTTATACTAGCCGGCGACCAATATCTTTTCACGAAGGGGATGCTTCTCGAGCTACGTGGATGCGTAATAGCAATCTCCTGTAAAGGACGTGTTATCCCCCCTTTCTTAAAATAAAATATATCCCGTTATAAATTATTTCTATTACCGTGATTACCCTTGTATCAGTACCTGTCCGATATTCAAACGTGAAATCTGTTTTGGGCTCGTCGTTTGATCAAAATTTTGTTTCATTAAGAATAAGGAGTAAATGTTTGTTCAGTATTCGTTTGGAGAACATTTATGTTGATGTTTTCCTATAGCTGCCCGTAGAAATATATAAATCGTATCTTTATTTACAAATTTTAAATAGCGAATAATTTCAATGTAACTATTAGTCAGGAATGATAAATACATTAATGAGTGTTATTCGATCTTTTTTTCAACCTGTATTTTCAGCACCTGAATTATTCCACTTTGAGAATGTTCTCAATTACTCACACACGTTAACAATGTATGTACCTTAATATCTTCCACTAGACAGTACATTTTCTACAACTCCACTGAAATTTTTACGATCTTTGCTCACAATAAATACAACTACATTATCATTCGTACAACACTGAACCTGCCACAGCCGGTCAAATTACCTATTTCAGATTCTTTATTTCACAGTTATTGAAGTTATAAAGATGGCTTCATGGGAATTAATTCAATAGATTTTTTTATTCAAGCGTATCTTACCATAACAACCACACAGACTCTAAATAACTTCAATCTTGTTATTTTTTTAATACAATACATACCAGCCAATTTTAATGCCAGGTAAGTTTAGCGGTAAAAAGACTCGTAGCGTGTTAATTAAGGAATAATAATTCGCGAAATCGATGATTGTGATTCAACCGACAGAATCTTTTACGAAATGAATAGACTCTAATTCACCTTTCACAAAACCAGTATTCAGACAATAAAGTCACGGATTCGCACGAAGATTCGCATGAGGATTCGCAGTCTATCTACCAGGAATCAAGGTCCCCCATGGTTTGATGGGACCCGCACACTCGGTACGTGATATCGCACGTCGATTGTCGATTTATAATTTTAGTATCGCAATGAGAGAGTGGTGTTTACAGGTCTCCTCTTCCTCGAGAAAGAGAGTCCAGAATTTATTGATCAGGGGTTTCGTTTACAGTACCACTTGGAGATTTTTATCTGGTCGGCGTCGCTGCGTTTGCCATTCGAAAAATGCAGCCATCGCTGCTTTGCCTTTATTGACCAATAAAACACGGCTTTACTGCAAATTCCTGGCCACGTGGAAAGTCGTTTTTCTCGGCATCCCCCACACGGAACCGACGGGGGTGGAAACGACGCGATCCATTTGTTCGTGTCAGGAAAAAGTAGTGGGCTTTTACAATATCCATTCCGGAAATTACTATGCGCCTTTTCTCTGGTCCCTTCGGGAAATGAAGCTGCGCCAGAGGTAATTAACCGGGATCGTTGAGGTTAGGGAAATTGGCGTACTAAGGAACACTGCGAAATTGTCCGCCATATTGCGTTGTGCGAATGTGATATAATTATTTAGGAATTTGATGTCGGATTTATTGCAGGAAATAAAATGGTACAGATATTATATTATATTGTAAAAATTTTGAATTGGAATGGATCAATGTGCAGAGTAACTGAAAATTATCGTCCGTTTATATGTGTTTTAATCCTCGTTCTTCTGTGAATAATATTGGGAAAGTTTCGAAGAAATTGTAGATCTAAAAATGTTGTAAATAACTTCAGGTTCTTTTTAATAAATTGAATGTCCTTAAAATGTAATTGCAGTCTTGTTCTTCTGTAAAAAATGTTCTGATAGCTTAGGAAGAATTATAGTACTACAGTGATTAAATACAACGTCCCTAAGTCCTTTTTAATGCATTGTCCTTAAAATTTGTTTTAAGTTTTGTTCTTCTACAGAACAATGATCTAAGACCTCAGGAATGACTATAGTGCTCGAAATTGTGTATATAACATTTTCAAGTTCTTTTTAACCCAATGCACATTCTTAAAATGTGTCTTTAATTTCTATTCTTCCACGAATAATATTCTAAGAGAATTTAAGAAAGATTATGGCGCTAGAATGTTTATGTATAACGTTCCTAAGTGTTTGTTAACTCAGTATCTGGTCTTGAAATGATAAAAGAATTTTGTTCTCGTGTATTTATGGTTCAAAAGCTTCATGCAACAAACTTAGTGTCTGCCTTGTATTTTGTCAAGGAATTTCTCTTATGGGTTGTGTTCGAGTTAACAGAGAAAGGAATAAAGCGAACGTGTTGAATTTTTGATGAAACAAAAGCCGTTTCAGCCAATGGAAATAAGGAATGGTGTGCATGGTTCGTTGTTTAAACAAATCTTCTTGTTTTTAGACTGTTTTACAGGGCGAAATGAATAAGGAAGACACGAAAAAGGATGTGCAGACCTTATAATGGCCGACGCACGGGGAAGAAATGTTTCGCGTTGGGTTCAACCCTCATGGTAATTTCACCCCTCGTTATGTACCGCCCCTCTATTCCCAATGCAAGCGTTTCACGGGGGTTGTAGTAAAGTCAGAGTACGTTTCCATGGATACAGCGGCGGCCATGTTGGCCCGGGGCGTGAGGGATGAAACGTTCTGAGAAATTCGATAATTTCACCCTGTTCGCCATGGTTGTGTTCCATTGTGCTTTCACGTTTTGTTTGAAACAAACGAGAAATTATATGTTTAGAGAAAATTCTATTTTAAAAGAATTGCATTTTTAGAAGACGACAATATATTTTTAGAATGCGCACGTATATGAGAATTAATATATTATGGGTGAAATAACAGATAAAGTTAAAGAATCGAAAATTTGTTCTGAAATATTTCTAAAATTATATGAAGTATTTTTTTATTGCTTAATTCCGCTGATAAAAATGTATATTTCTTTTTATCTTATTTGTTTTTAGGATTCTTAGGGTATGTGTTAAATCAAAATTATTTTGCCACTGAATTTTTGTAACCATTTTTTCCTTTTCTCATTGAATAGGTTCTTTATTCTTCTCACTGCACTTTTGTAACTGTAGACACAAATTAAATCGTTTTCAATCACTGAAATATGGATTTTATGTATTTAAGTTGCGATTCAGTAAATGTACTTCAAAATAGTAGAAAAATTATTAAAGAAAGAACATTTTTATCTAGCCCCTATTTCTTGCAATCGATACAGATAATTTTTATTTTGTACTAGGATCTGTAAACTATTAATCACTAGAAAATATTCTCTCTTGAAAACACTCACGACAGAATCGCAAACAGTCCACTTTTTTCGGAGAACACCATGTTGCGCAACAAACGTCCAACCGAATCGGGGAACAGTGACGAACTGGCCACCGAGGAGAATCGAAACGGGAAACTGATCCCGAAAAAAGGTAAAAAGGCAATAAAATGGAACCGTGGCGAAACCATGGTCTAAATTTCGAGATTCGACACAGAAGCTGCGTGTAGAAACGCACAGGTAGATCTCCGCGACGTGAATTTCCTACAGCGAAAGGATTTAGATGAATGGACCGGCGAAGTTACCATTTTATTACACTTATATGACGGTCAGTCTGCGCTTTTTCGGGGAAACGGAGGAAATACAGCTGGAGGACTGTAAACAACTTCTGTGAAAAATGTAGTAGTATATTTCTAACAGAATCTGTGAATCGGTAGACGTTCGATGCTGTAGAATTTTTATTTCTTGAAGATTCGGTCGTCCCGACCAATTCTATATGCATTCTTTTGCTGTACATAGTTTCCCTTCTTTTTGCTGAACAAATTTTTCTGAACATTATCAATACAGTATTTATGCACTCCACAATTTTTAAGATGGAATATGTGTCCCAACTCTTTGTGGAAGTTAACAACAACGAGTTGGAATTTAAAACAGTGGCAGGATTAGCACTATCTGGTTAATGTATTTAATTCTTAACATAGAAAACAAGCTTAGTGTACTATCAAAAGTATACATTTTCATTTTTCTCAGAACCGAAGACTTAAAAATAGAATTTAACATACTGAAGAATACATTTAAAGTATTTCAAATGCTCGTTTGCAAATGGTTAATGACAAATTACTATTAATTTTATGAGAATCTACGACATTCAATGTGTAAGGTAAGAATCGTCCGGACGCTCCAATTTGGAAAAAGTTGGTGTTGTTTTTGAACTTATTTGAGGTGTGACGGTTGCAGGCGTTTTTTAACGATCGCAACACGATTGGACCGACGAAAGAACGGCAACGTTACTTTTATCGGTCCTTCGGATGGATTGGTAAAACCAACTGACGATTCAGCAGCTGTTGCAGAAGCAACGGCCGCCACCCTGCCGCTTTTAGGGGCGACATATTGGCGGACGTTACTGCCGGCGAAGAAGCGGGCTTCTGCGATCGTTTCCAAGGGAACAGAAGACATTAGCGAGTGAAGAGCATGCTGGTGAATTCCTCGTTTCCGTTTCCTTCGTCTTTCACGACCTACCGAAGATATTTCACAACCCGCGAGCAACTTAGCACCGTGGCGGATGCCGCGAGATGCAAAATCCTTGATTAACCATCCTTAAAAATAGTTGTATAAAAAATCCTAGGATTATTATACAGTGTAAGACTTCCACTGATTTCACTTTATAGTTTAAATCACCGAATTACGTTCTATTTATAATTTTACAGTTTTTAGAAACGCATCTTAGAAGACAAACAGGAAGAAATCAAAGACTTTACAGTGTCAATACAGTGGACTGAATCTAAAGGAGGTTTGTTATTTGAATAATTATCTCAATTTCTCCCAACTATGCTTAAAAAATTAATAATACATTTAGTATCATTTTAATACCCCTTGTACCGAAAAAGTCCATAAGATCAAAGTAATTTAGTTAATGAAACAGGAACTGAAGAGTTAAAGTTTATCGCACTACTTAACTCTGCTTGATGCTATAAATCCGAAACAAATTCGGTTTACTGTCTTATCTTCTATTATCTTCTTCTCTTATCTTCTACTCTACCCTCTAATCTTATTAATTAAGGAAAGTAAAATTCAAGATAAGGAAGAAGAAGTTGATTGTCAATATCCATTTTCTAAGTTAATATTAATTAATTGCTGATCCATAGATAAGATGTCACATATCGTAGTTTAAGAGTTAATATAAAGAACTTGCTTACTGTAAGTTTATGAATAGAGCTATTTAATGAATTATTGATTTAACATCCAAATTACTATTGCTACAACACTTAAGATGTACGAAACAATCACCGACGTGTTAATGGTAGATGAATATTAGTAATAAATGCGAATTTTGAAGGCTGTGCCTTCTAGAAAGGATGTAAAGAGCAGCAATGTATCTGCGCACGTCCGAGTGGGCTTGATATTTTCGGTTCGTAAAATTTTATTGGTGGTAGTAACTGACAGCCCTTAAGAAGGTTTATAGCTTTTGTTTCGAGGGGCCAGTACGAGGCTCCTCATATTTTTAATGCTTAATATTACTTAGTCGTTCAGAAGCTGAAAGTTTGGGTAAAATTTTACATAAGAAATCATACTGTAATAGATATCCTCCGATTCTGTAAGTAGTTTTACAGATTAATTTTAAACTTGATAAGCAGATATAATCTAGGATAATACCACAGACAAGTCTGGGAGTAGACCAGTCACCTTATGGGGTTCCGTGTCGCATGATTTGAAATATTGACATCAATAAAAATGATCGCAAAAATGGTTTTTGCCTTCTACCCAAATAGAAAATTAGATGGTAAGATAGCTAAGGATGTGCTCGATAACAACGTTGGCAAAAGGAATTCTTATAATCGCTAAAGAGGTAAGGATAATAAATTTATTAATTACATTTGCTTGATATAATATTGTTTAGTAATATTCGTGTGTTAAAAGTTACTCTGTATCTCGAGTACTATTAGCAATTTTTACTAAAAAATTAGTTGGTAGATAGACAAGGGGATGCTTGTCGACATCGTTGGCAAAAGGAATTGTTATAAACATTAAACAGCAAGAAATAATAGATTTATCAATAATTATTATCACGGCAATCGAGATATACCGAAATTAGTTGGGGTGGGGAGCGTTGCGCTTCGCTGCGCGTTGCGCATCACTGGCTACCTAAGCTCGCTGAGCGCGCTCAGTCAATCAGTCGGGCCGGGCCCTCCGGCAGGAGCGGATGGGCTCCGGGACCAGGAGGGTGTTCCAGCGGTACCCTGGCCTCTCCTGCCTACCTTGGGGATGACCAGTGGTCCTCCAGAGCTACTCTGGCCTACCCTGAGACTGACCAGTGGTCCTCCAGAGCTACCCTTGCCTACCTTCAGCTGGCTTAGGGTGGGACAAGGGTCCTCCACCAGTGGTCTACCTTGGGGTTGACCAGTGGTCATCCAGAGCTACTCTGGCCTACCCTTGCCTACCCTGAGGCTGACCAGTGGTCCTCCAGAGCTACCCTTGCCTACCCTGAGGTTCACCAGTGGTCATCCACAGCTACTCAGGTCTACCCTTGCTTACCCTGAGGCTGACCAGTGGTCCTCCAGAGCTACTCTAGTCTACCCTTGCCAACCTTCATCTGACTTAGGGTTGACCAAGGGTCCTCCAGCAGTGGTCTGCCCCGGTCTACCCTTGCCTATCTTGGGGTTGACCAGTGGTCCTCCAGAGCTACCTTGGCCTACCCTTGCTTACCATCAGCTGGCTTCAGCTTGACCAGGGGTCCTCCACCAATTGTGAAGGGGGCCTACCATTGTTTATCATGGTCTACCTTTAGCTAGCTTAGGGTAGTCCAAGGGTTATTTAAAACTTCCTTGGCCTACTCTAAGCTAGCTCGGGGGGGCCATGGTGTCTTCAATTCTGCCTTCGTTTTCCTTCGGTCCTGAGCCGGTCCAGTTTCAGTATCCGTCATGAAGTCAGTACCATGCTGATCGGTTCAGAGAGGGCAATCATTGCAATGGCTTCGCATCTTTGAGTGAGTCATTTCATCACTACCTTGTTACTATACACGTCTGTAGAAGTAGTAGTATAGAGTAGTAGTAAAGTGTGAAAGTAGTTAGTTGCATGCATGGGCAGGCCTCGCCGCCCCAACAATCAGCCGAGATGGGAACGTCCGCGATTTGCACTAGCGTTGCGACAAAACCACGCGTTGCATTAGTCGATTTTGAACAGAGATTAAAGTTAACATTACGATATAGATTGTTTAGAGCGTAGCGTTGCGAATCACAAATAGTCGCGATTCAAAATTACATTTCATTTTGATGACCGCGCTTTTAAAGTTCATATTGTTGTCGTTTTACTGACAATGTAAAGTAATCGTTTTTTGTATCTCTGTTCGTTGAATTAGCGTTGCGCACAAAAAGCGCGTCTGCTTTCGAGTTTTTCGACTTTTCAGGCTCCCATGCTCGAGCTGCAACGATCAACTGTGAGATGGGCACATCCGCGATTTTGAGTAGCGTTGCGACACAAATTGTCACACGCGTTGTACTAGTATCAATTTTTAAAGTTGATTAAATTTCTAGTTAATGTAGCGAATAAATAAGTAGTCGCGATTTAGAGTTTTAAATTTCATATTTAAATAGAATTTTGAATTTCTTATTTAAATAGCATTTTAAATTCGATTTATTGAATTAGCGTTGCGCATCAAAAGAATCGCGTTTGCAACAGAATCTTTCGATATTTCAGACGCCCATGCTCCAGTTGCAACGATCAACTGTGAGATGGGTACTTCCGCAATATCGAGTAGCGGTGCGAAACAAATTGTTGGGATGGGGCCGAAGGAGCAGACGAGGTTTTATGCCAAAGATGCCGCACAAACTGTCATTCAAAAGGACAATCATTGCAACGTCTTCGCATCTTCGAGTGAGTCATTTTATCACTACCTTGTCGTTATACTCGTCTGTAGAAATAGAGTTGTAGTAGAATGTAAAAGTAGTTAGTTGCATGCATGGGCAGGCCTCGCCGCCCCAACGATCAGCCGAGATGGGAACGTCCGCGATTTGCACTAGCGTTGCGAAAAAAAGTACGCGTTGCGTTAGTCGATTTTGAACAGAGATCAAAGTTAGCCTTTCTTCTAAATATAATAGTAGTCTCTATCAGCGATATAGCTTGTTTAAACTATAGCGTTGCGAAACAAATAGTCGCGATTCGTTTTGCAGAAACTGTAGAGTAATCTTTTTTGGATCTCTGTTCATTGAATTAGCGTTGCGTACCAAAAGTTCGCGTTTGCTTTCGAGTCTTTCGGCTTTTCAGGCTCCCATGCTCGAGCTGCAACGATCAGCTCTGAGATGGGCACATCCGCGATTTCGAGTAGTGTTGCGAAACAAATTGTCACACGCGTTGTACTACTATCAATTTTAAAACTTGATTCAATGTGTAGTAAATGTTGCGAATAAATAGTTGCGCTTTAAAGTAAATCTAGACATACAGATGTACAATTTTCAACGTTGGAATTCTAAATTTCTTATTTAAATAGCAATTTGAATTTCGATTTGTTGAATTAGAGTAATCTTTTTTGGATCTCTGTTCGTTGAATTAGCGTTGCGCACCAAAAGTTCGCGTTTGCTTTCGAGTCTTTCGACATTTCAGGCGCCCATGCTCGAGCTGCAACGATCAACTGTGAGATGGGCTCATCCGCGATTTCGAGTAGCGTTGCGAAACAAATTGTCACACGCGTTGTACTAGTATCAATTTTTAAAGTTGATCAAATGCCTAGTTAATGTTGTGAATAAATAGTCGCGATTTAAAGTAATTCTAGAGACACCGATATAGAATTTTAGACGTCAGAGTTCTTTTCTTATTTAAATAGTATTTTGAATTTCGATTTGTTGAATTAGCGTTGCGCATAAAATGATCGCGTTTGTATTAGAATGATTCGATATTTCAGGCGCCCATGCTTCAGTTGCAACGATCAACTGTGAGATAAGAACATTCGCGATTTTAAGTAGCGTTGCGAAACAAATTGTAACACGCGTTGTAATAGTATAAATTTTCAAACTTGACTTAATGTCTAGTTAATGTTGCGAATAAATAGCCGCGACTTAAATTATTTTTAGAAGAACCGATCTAGAATTTTAGACCTTAGAGTTTTAAATTTCTTATGTAATTTGTAAGAATGGTAATACTTAATTTTGTAAGACTTTCAAAGTTCAACTTTATCAAATTGATACAATATTTTTGTCTATAAATTGATATTTTTCAGGAAATTGATATTTCTCAGGAAATTGATATTTTTTTCAGGAAATTGATATATTTGTCTTGAAATTAACATATTTGTCTTGAAATTGTTATTTATTTCAGGAAATTGTTATTTATTTCAGGAAATTGTTATTTATTTCAGGAAATTGTTATTTATTTCAGGAAATTGTTATTTATTTCAGGAAATTGTTATTTATTTCAGGAAATTGTTATTTATTTCAGGAAATTGTTATTTATTTCAGGAAATTGTTATTTATTTCAGGAGATTGATATTTATTTCAGGAAATTGATATTTATTTCAGGAAATTGATATTTATTTCAGGAAATTGATATTTATTTCAGGAAATTGATATTTATTTCAGGAAATTGATATTTATTTCAGGAAATTGATCTTTATTTCAGGAACTTGATATTTATTTCAGGAAATTGATATCTATTTCAGGAAATTGATATTTATTTCTGGAAATGGATATTTATTTCTGGAAATTGATATTTTTATCTTGAAATCAATGTTGCTCGGATCGGAGTTCCCTCAGGGACTCACTCACGGGATAGGGCCCGTGAGTGGGTACGGGGACTCGCGTCCCCGGGGGCACCCGGATCGCCTATAGGTCGTTGCGTCCACAGATTTGGGCTCGATTTGGTTTCGATTTTGTTTCGACTTTGTTTCGACTTTGTTTCGACTTTGTTTCGACTTTGTTTCGACTTTGTTTCGACTGGTTTTCGATTTGGTGTCGATTTTGTTTCAACTTTGTTTCGACTGGTTTTCGATTTGGTGTCGATTTTGTTTCAACTGGTTTTCGATTCTGTTTCAACTGGTTTTCGATTCTGTTTCCATTTTGCTTCAACTGGTTTTCGATTCTGTTTCGATTTTCTTTCAATTGGTTTTCGATTCTGTTTCGATTTGGTTCGTTCATCTTGCTCTTGTTAGTCAGAACGGACGAAGAAAATTCATCAAAGGATGAAAATTCATCGAAAGAAAAAAATTCATCGAAAGAAGAGGGTTCGTCGAACGAAGACTTCAGATTATTCTTAAGTTAGTTTTAGTGCGTGCGTTAGTTATTAAGATTGTCAATCGTCGTTGTAATTATGTCTAGTAATTATTACCGTAACTTGACTTTGCTCGCCTCGTTTTCTGACTCCGACACAGCCTTCTGCTGTGTCGGCCTTGCTTGCAGGTTCTGAGCTGGTCCAGTTTCGGTATCCGGCGTGAAGTCATTGAGAGGGATGTCTAAGAGACTCGTTCACTCGTCTTCTGACGATCCTCTGTGTTAACGTAATCCTGGGCACGCCATGTTCTCATGTCACCCAGTAGCGCCAGAAACCGTTTGAGCGCATCTCTTTGCCATCTTTCTTGGTGATGGAGTGGCGGGTATCGGGCTGGTCGGCTCAGGACTTGTAAGCACTGAACGCGTCGCGTCACCCTTGAACCAGAGCCTTCTGCTCTGGTTCGATCTTGTTTGTATCTTTGAAAGAATCAGAGCCTTCCGCCTGATTCGCCCTTGGTCCCTCGTGGATCGGAGACTTCTTCTCCGATTCACACTTTGTCCCGCAATAATTACTCGACATACGCTAACTGGAAAGGAAGTCTTTTCCGTGAAAAAGACTATTTTTCCATTTAGCGACCTGCGAAACTTAGTTTCTAAGAATCTTCGTTGTAAGAAAGGGAGACAGAACGAAGGGAGACTTCGTTCTGACTCCCTTTCGGGTCTCTTGTGCAGCAACCTCCTCGTGGTGAGACCTGGGCAATCGATATTATCCACAATTCGCAAAATGCTATAACTTATAAATTATAGTATCTTGTATGTAGTGGATAATATCGAGCTAATAGCTGCACATTTAGAATTTGCGTAAATATGTATTTCATAGTAGAATGTAAGACTTTTAATACTTTCTTCCTTTTCCTATGTCCCAGCTTCAACAATTATTTTCAATTAATAATCCAAATACAAAGTTTTCGTTTCAGAATACATGTAACTCTTGCTCTCGTGAGCGAGTGTTAAATAGATTTGCACTTATTTCGACATTGTAACATTATTTTATATTCAAATTAAATAATTGGTTGAAACTAGTTCTTATCCGGACTAAAAGTTAGTTCTGATTCATATGTTAGAGGGGGTAAAAAGATGAGGCAGGATCTGTTCCATGTTGCGGCATTACGTTCCTACAAGAAGCTATCGATGCTCGCATCGAAATCGTTCGAACGGTTTCTATCACAAGCGATGAGATAAATGTTTTGTCCTGCTTTTCGAAGCTGTGGAAATTCAGCACGTTGCTTTTTAATCTAAACCACAATTTTATTGAACGATCATTTGAATATTCGATGACTTCATCAAAAATCATTATCATTTTTTATGCGAATATAAAATTGTTAAAAATTTTGCAATTTTCAATTCGTGGTTTTTTTATTACATATATGTGCACCTGATTATATGGATAAAAACCATGTTTACCAAAGCAATTTGCAGAACTCACGTGTAGTTTTAATATTATTTTCATCATTTTTATATTATTAACAGATGTTAACTTATCAACATAACTAATTTGAATTTTAACACGAAACGTATTGTTTTCCGATACGAAAATGTTAAGAAATGTATAAACTTTCGCGACATGATAATTGTTGCAGTGTACACGAGCATGTGTAAACTGATATTCATATATTAAAAATTATGCAGATTAGAATACGTCGTCGAAAGCCTCAAATAAAATTCTTTCCTGAACTTCGAAGAAAACTTTTCCCTACAAATACAGTTTAACTTATCCGATTTGTGGCATGTTTAGACTTATTTTCATCAAAAAAGCATTTGCAATCGACTCATAATGTTTCCATGGCAGAATTATGAACCATAATAAACATTTTATTGTTATTAATACGCGTTAGTGAAACCTCATTGTTGTCTTCAAGAGGCTCACGTAGCGGCGACGTACGATATGGACGTGATTCAGCATCAGAGGCAACATTGTAACACACATTGTATTATAAATAAATCCAATTTTATTTATTATTATCATTATCATAATGGTAAAATCACCTATCGATTGAAAATGTTTTTCTGATCAAAATAAGCCCAAACACGACATAAATCGGATTATCCTGCAGCGTACATTGCACTGAAAACTGCATGCGAAACATTTCCGACGACAAAATCTGTCTACAGAAGCCGATGGAATTTGAAAAGTCTCGAGCTCGATAAATATGGTAGTGCTTGTACGTGACCACTAGTTGCTTACGCTATTTGTTGTTGCACACAAAAATCATCGTAGCTAAATATGTATATATGTCTAATCGAATAAAACTGGGCGGTGAGTCGCAAAAAGACGTAAACAGGAATAATAAATCACGTTAATAAAATTTTAGCAAGTATTAATGATGCATGTCATTAAAAAAAAATTTATATCTTTTCAGTAAAATATATTGTTTTCTACATATTGTATAATGAAGCAATGTTTCCTTGGACACAATAGAATTAAACTAATACAATAGATGAAAATTGCTTTACATATAAATTATATAAAAATATTATAACGAAAATTTAATTTAATGAATTTAATAAATTTATGAAAATTTAATGAATTCTTATTTCTCTAGAGATGAAAAGAATGCAAGTACTCATTTTAAAAATAGGGAAACACAAGAATAGTTAATATATGTGTAATGTGTACGCACTCAACAACTGCATAGAATTTATATTAATCAAGTGTAAATAAGAAAGTGTAAACTAAAAAATTTTGTTCATTCGAAGAATTCGAAAAGTTAAATTTCAGGAAAGATATATATTTGCTGCATAGAATTTGTATTGATTTTTAGTTTAAAGAAAGTAAACTATTGGTTTAAAGTGTATAAAATTATTGTAATATACATTCATTAGTGACACGAGTAATAAAAATAATGTTACGTATAGAAACCAAATTTATTTTACTACAATTCGTATTTTTGTAATACTTTCTTCATAAATATTATTTTCACCGTTCAAATACACGCGCCGTATGCGTTCGTATCCACCAAATCATATTAAACACCCGTAGTAAAAATACAGTATACGGAATATTCAGTTCTTGCTAATATGCGTAAATTCGTGAACTATCGGTAATATTGAGCGCGACACCGAAATGGTACGGGGGCCACTGTGGCCCTCCGAGGCCTAGACAGAAAAGCCCATAAGATGCAATGTCTGTAGTAGTCGTCTTAAGTCTGTGTATGTGGTCTATGCCACTGTATCACCCCCCCCCCCCCCCCCCCAATCCCCGAGGCATTGACGGATAAATCCAAAAGGTGCAATATCATTAGTTTCAGGCATTTTGCCGCAGACGGCGCCACGATCTTTTTAAAAGCTTCGCTCTGTCGATAACACCTAGCTAACAGTTTGAGTGTTTCGCCGGAACGTCAATTGGCGCTGTACGGACCCCCGACTCGAGCTTTTAGAGTTCACCACAAGCGGCGCCACAGACTCAAACAGCGCTCTTTTCGAATGTCATATATCAGATGAATTCCTTACAGAAAACACCGTAGAAATCATTTGCACCTAAACTCTCAAATACTGAAAAAATTTCTACGAATAATTAGATGTCAATATCTCCGAAAGGAGAATAGAAATTCAAACTGTAACGAACCAACATTAAAATAATAGCAAATCAATTCCAAAGAATAAGATACGAAACTGGATCAACAGTATTCACAAAAATTATACAATTCAATAATACCGTTTATGCTAGAAAATCTAGTCCACCGTGGCACAAAATAAGTCTCAGGTACTCCGATTCGTTTTTTCCTATGCACACAAGACGTCTCGAATGCAACAACCGCGTAAAGGGACACCGAGGTGGATTCCTCAGCGTCTGCTGTTTGTTTTTCCGCGTTCGACAAATTTCACGAGCTCCGTGTCGACGAGAAACGAGAAAGAATGCTAGGCGGCTAGCTCGAGGCTACCAGCGGAGGCCGTGGAAAAGGTACGAGCGCGAGAAGCTTTAAAAGCTGCACCGCGTGTTTGCTCGACAGCCGTGTTAATTCGTCGAACAAATAACCGGCGACGGCCGTCGGACCACGAACGATTCGTGGCCGCTGCGAATGATCAGTTCTTCGCGGGCAACACGTGTAACTGCACTGCGTTCGCCAACGTGTCCTATTTCTCTGAAGAGAAAGAAAAAAAATTCATGTGGTCGCGATCCTCCGAGGTGCAGGGTGCAGTGATTGTTCGAGGAACGGTGGCTTGAGTTCAGCTCACACTCCTATGGAAACAGGTAGCTCTCTTTTGTCAAGTTTAAAAAATATTTATACAAATTCCTTTGGATTTTAGACGATTTTTATACCTAAGGGTAGTTGTAGGGACTTTAACCATTTGCTTTTTGCATCCTTCTAGAGAGCTCAGAATGCTACGTGTGTGGAAAAATGTAATCTTGTATTTAATCTTATTAATTGTGTTTTGAATAGATTATTGTATTGTTGGAGGGTAGTGCTTGGTCCTGATAAAAATGCTTCTTCCTGAATGTAAACGTTTAGTATCGATAGAGATCAACGTTTCGTTGGATCATGGGGCTAACTTTTTTAAATACAGTCTTTGTTATTTTATTAAAGATTTTGGCCTCTCAAAATGGGAGTATGTATTTTACTAGAGCACGGTATGAGTGCATTGTGTATGATAGCTATTTATTCGGAGGGTATCATTTATTTTAAATAATTTAAATAAATTTCAAAGTGCTAGCTGTTTTCATCATACCAAAATGGGGGTTGAAGAGACTATTGTTCATGCCATTAAGGGCTGAATATAAACTAATGAATTCTAGAGGCGTCCGCACTCTAAATTTTAAAGAACTATTTATCAATAATGCAGTCTGACTGTCAGCAGTCATCAGATACTTACCCAAGAAGGTATCCGACGGTCTCGGACGGTCGCTAGAATGGTAGCCATCATCTTTCGTCTCGTGCGAGCAACTAACATGTACAAATATTTCCAAATCTTCGTTCCTTAACATTCTCCTGAATAAATTTTTACCTGGGAAATATAAATCGATCTTTTAAAGTCCAAAAAATAAGGAATCTCTTCTGAAAACTATTTAGTGAATCTTTTCAAGCTATCAGCGTTAAGACATTGCAAAATTCTTCCACAGAACTAAAGAAACACACTAAAAGAATCTCCATTGAACCCATACTGAACCTTTGCAAGTCGGGATCGTCATTTCAATGCACAATTGTTGCACAGGGCTGAAAAAGCTCAGTAGAAGAACCTGTATACTGTATGCAGTAGACTTTCGTATAACGCGATCAGAAAAGGTTGTTTAAAAAGTATATATTTATTCCATATCGCAGGTAATGCACCATAAATGTCAAAAAGATCGTTACAAAAGACTGTAAACTTACTGCCACAGAAGATGAACATACAAAATCTCTATACACAACTCTTTGATCGTGTTGTACCAACTGTAGAACCTATATCGAATCTTTTCAAGCTTTCAACGTCAAACCAATGTAACATTGTTGCAGAGGGTTGAGAAAGAATATTAAAAGAACATTAAATGCAAAATTATTGCACAGAACTAAAATAGCACAGTAAAAGAACCTATTGTTGAACCTATATTGAATTTGTCCAAGCTCTCAACGTCGATCCAATGAAAACTTGATGCACAGGGCTAACAAACCACAATAAAAGAGTCTACATTGTACGTACCTTGAAACTTTGGAGATTCGGAACGGGTCCGAAATCGTTCCGAATTTTCCGTAGCACACGTGCCGTTGCTCGTCGGTGTTTCTTACAGGCGCTTTACGTTCTCGCGAAATAAAAAATAAATTGGATTCCTCGAACCCCCTAAAGCGTTAAGGACTCTCAAGGGGTTAAGGTGTTCCCGAAGGGAGAAACCGGCGTGGTCCCAGGGCCACGTAAACTCGCTAAAACGTACTAAACCCGTTCGAAACAGCGAAACGAGTCGATACGTTTGAAATTTTACGATGGCCGCGCCGGCTCATCTTCGCTCGGGCGCGAGGGGCCACGCGAGCCACAATGTTTTTATAATACGCGTTAAATAAGTTTACGAGGCCTCAAGTATCGTGGCAAATTGATTTCGTAACGACAATCACGGAATTAACGCACAATAAAAGTATCATGGCGGCAATTAAGCGGAGCACTTGCTTAACTGCGAAACGCTCGTGGCGTTTCAGTCTCGCTTCGGAGCGGCGGATGAATGATTCGCGAACGGTATCGATGGTGTTCACACTGTCCCGAGGGGATCGGCCATTTTCGCCCGTGTTCTTATCATTTTTCCCCACGAAAATTCATCGAAAGCACGCGTCGACGTTGGAAAGTGCGCGGCCGCTGCCGTGGGACTCCATTTTGATGATTCTTCGACGGAGCTTGGGTCTTTCGAAGATCAACACTCTGAAGCTGTGGGTCATTGTTGTAAGAAGTGATACGCATTCAATTTTTATTTGCAGACGTAAAATTGTTTTATGCAGAGAGCAAAAATTAGAAGTGTCTTATTCTCAGACTAAATTATTGATTACATTCATTGAGACTTACATACACGAATTTGTTAGCTGATATTTTGCATTTTTGTTTCATCTGTGAATTTACAAGATGTATAAAAAGCCTTTGTGTTAATAGGTTTTCTATTATTCTAGTCTTTATACAATAATTGAACGACCCGCACACGGGTTAAAAATAAACGTTTCGTTTGAAATCTTAACAATTAAACTACAGTTCTTTATGAATTTATAATATGTAGACATTTTTAAAATACAAGAAAACATGTCTAGTAACAGACATTAATGACATACTCTATGCTTATCGTGAGGAACTTTTTGTTAACATAATAAACTTGTTCCTCGTACTAGTTTTTATAAAACGAGCCATGAAGTTTAGAATTTGCATAAAGATCCGCAGTCTAGTTAGCAATTCATGAATCAAACCCTTCTACTCGAATAGCATGTCGACGAATTCACTTCACAGTCCTATCAGATGCATTTTCCACTAACAACTTTTACACAATCTATTAGAAACATTGAAATACTTTAAAAATCGATGGGATGAGCCAATAGTGTCAGTTTGTGTCCACGTGAATACGTTCCGTGCAGGCACAGTTTGAAATTGATTTGCAAACGCTTTTCGGCAATAAACACTCTACGTCCGAGCAAATTATTTGTTCTTCGGAAGATCTAAGCAAAATTTGAATGATTATTTGAGCGAAGGATAGGATGATTTTATGGAGAAAGCAAAGAAGCGTCGGCAGCGTCGGTTTCGGAGCAGAATTTCGCGCTCGTGTGCCTGTGTATACAACTATTAACTGGTTACATTTATGCCTCTCATAATTGGCTTCGTTAAATGAAGAGAGTGACTGAGGAATTAGCTTGCCGGTAATAACCCGGCTATTTATTAACACGTGGAACGAGACGCCACGGGTATCGGGGAACAAACATGTCCGACACACTCGGGCGAATCTCTTTGTCGCGTTCCGTTCGGATTCCTTTCGTCCATGGATTTGTTCCGCGGTGAGTAACAACGCTTTTTCCATCAATTATCCTGACGCATGCTCGCTCACCGGCTTTATTATGCCTCACAACAAACTGAATTATGCTTTCTCTTGCACCTCGCTGCGCTGGCTCGTGCGAAACTGGGGAAATATGATCCAATGGAACACAAAATTTAACAGTACAAATCAGTCAGAAACACCAAATTTAAATCACGGATTTTATTTCTATATTCTCTGGTGCTCCTTTTTAATACTAGATTTCCGGAACGTGTTAAAATGTCGCGTTTTAATATTTTTAATTTACGATTACGAAGATTCTAAGGATACATCGATGAGGAATTATTTTACAAATTTATTTCTTTGGTTATATATTGTAGAAACGAATGACTACAAATTTAGGTAGACACTTTCTTGTTAGTTTTATAAAGTAATGTAAAATAGTTTTACTTTTAATGGTCCCTAAATCGAGTGTTAGCCAGTAATTTAATCGTCTCGATTTTTAGAAGGAGCAATCGAAGACCTTGATGCAAAAATATAGCAAGTCTTTCTAATAAAATTGTTCTTGTTGAAGTTTTACTTGAACCAGACTACTTTCAAGATATGAACCGGTTTTTATACCTACTTGTACTTGCTTTGATATCGTAAATTATTTTGAATCTGTTGTTCTGGAGCAAAATGTTGTTTGTTCTTCTTTTTAAGGAATGGTTCAGGGATCATAAAAAGTTCCAAACTGAAGAAAATGTGTTCCTTTACAGCACATTCTTCAAGTTCTCGGGTCAGTTTCTCTTTCGGGCTTGAGTTTTCCCTGGTTCGATCGTTTTCTCCCCGTCCCTTTTACACCAGCTTCGAAAACGTCTTGCTTCGTTTTTGGTGCGTTCCTCCGTTTGTTATTCGGCTGAGGAGGAAAAAAACTGACCCGCTGGCCTATATCCCAATCCGTTTTCACTTCCTGGAGGTGCGGAAGGATTTTATGGAACGCTGGGAAACACAATTTCCGGGTTGCTGCCGCGATTTCACCATTTTTGTGGAAAGGTTTCACTCTTCTGCGAAGTCCCTGCAGAAAAACACCGTGAAGATTTATTCTTGTTTCGAGAAGGATGTCGAAGGAAGAGTATACATTTTTATTCTTCGTTAATTACTGCTTAAAATTTTAGAGCACGTTGCCATTTAATGTTACAGAAAATGTTTTTCGAAAAATGTCAGTGCTTTATTGAAGATATTACTTTATTGTAACAATATAGTGTAATAAAACACTAACTAAAAGTGTTACAAATGAATGTTAAAATAAAATGTAACAGGGAGGCGTAAATAGATATTGTCTACATATAATTGTTCATATATAATTATAATATTATTTTTAAAAGAAATACATGTACCATAATATTTTCTATTGGACTCTCTGTTGCTACTTTGCATAGTTTACGAAGTTAGCTTTTGGAGTATGAAATATGCATATTTCATGGATACACTGCGGATTTTATGCATTCATGACAAAAACGAATACATAAAACTTAATTTAAAATGTAACATTTTGTTTCAAACTCGTAAAGATTACAAGAATAAAGGAACACATTTTTATGTGCCTCATACTTCTTGCGAATTGAATTACAAGGATGAATAGCAACCTCTACAACGACTAAAGATGGCATTAATCAAATCTACAGCATAAAAAATAATAAAACTGCAGAACATAACAAAACTAATCTATTGTTCTTCTTGGACAGAGTACAACAGGGTGTTAATCTAACCTACAGCATAAAAAATGATAAAAACGGATTCCTCTCCTGTAGAACATAATAAAACTGATCTCCTGCCTCTTTCAGACAAATTAAAAGAGAGTTTTAACCAAACCTAGAGCTTAAAAAATAATAAAAATGTACGTTTATCCATCAGAACATTAAAAACTTGTCCTTTTATCCTTCGTATCATCAAGACCGATGCCCAATTTTTCAGTCAGCAAAGAAATTCTGACTTAAAAAGATGATCAGAAGCAAGCTAAAAATTCCCAGGGGGTTAAAAAGAGCAATGCGAGGACTTCTTTATCCACAAAGGGAGACCCGAAGAATCTCGACACAGAACGCGAAAGCCTAATGTCCAGCATTCCACGAGGTTGGAATGCTCGGGTTGAAACGTTGAACGATTACGAGTATACTCGAACGAAAAGAGGGCAGGAACAGGGTTGGAGGAGACTTTGGGAGAGGCCGTAGGTGTAGGAAGAAGGTAGATTTACTATCAGGCGGATTTCATTTCTCGAGGGTTTAGGCTTTTCGAGCAATCCTATTACCACAGTCAAATGTGATTTAGGATCTTGGCCGGTGCGCGCCGCTTGCCGTGAACGCGCCATGGGCGTTGCGTATCTCCTCTCGAACAGATACCAACCGCGGTGCACCATGGTTCACCATGGTGCCCCGGCACTATGGGCGTTTTCAGGACCGTAGGAGGGATTAAATTTCCAAACCACCTCGCCGATTTTCTCCTCTCTTTCTTCCTCTCTCTCTCTCTTTCTCTCTGGTTTTCTACGGAGAAGTGGTCCCGAAGACTGCTCCGACCGGTTTCAAGAAAATGGCGGTCCGCGGATCGGAGAAAAACGATCAAACGTGAATTTCGAAGCCTCGGAAATTTCGTGACAGGTGTTATTTACGACTGTATGCTCCTGGGGATCGTGGAGAACGATCCTGGGACTCTGTTCGTTCGATTTCGAAACCAGAGAGGACGTTACAGAGGAGAGAAGATGTTGGAGGAGATTGCATCTTCGAATGTGTTTAATGCCTCCATTGAAAATTTTCTTTTGAAGATTTTTCTCTGTTTTGACGTTGTATGAACTGCTTTTTGTAAGTGCGATTAATGTAAACCTTTATGCGTTATGGTTAATTCAAAAATTGTGGTTGGAAAAATTTGTATTTTGTATTATACACGTGGAGTGAATGATATACAGTAACTCGACATGGTGAAATATTTGTGTAATAATGGTTAAGTAGAATGTAATTTATAACAGTGATGGAAATGAGCAGTCAGCTCTCGTTTTTGGAACAATTATGATTGGATTATGCGTTTTGTTTAGAGAATGGAAACGTGTTATTTTAGAACGTTTTCTTTAACGTTTCGTGGTCCATGTTTTTCATAAAACGTAACAAAATGTTGCATAACTTTTTCGACTTTTTGATTTATAATATGTTAACGTTAAATGCAATTCATGCGGACACGTAATAGTTCGAAAGAGAGCGATGCATAGCATGTTAGAATTAACGGCAATCCACATAGCCACATGACAATCAAACAGAAATTAAGATTGAATATCAAGATTGAATACAATTCATGTGGATGCGTAATAGTTAGCATGACAGCAATGCGTAGCATGTTACGTTTAAATGAAATCCATATATTGATATAAAATAATCAGACCGAGAAAAGTTCATTGCATATTAAACTTAACTGCAATCCACATGAATGCATAATAGTCGTGTAGAAAATATTCCATTGAGCATTAAAATTCAATTAAATCCATGTAGCTACATAATAGCCAAATAGAAAGAAATTCATAGTATATTAAAATTTAATGTAATTCATAAACACAATGGTTAGAAAAAAGCAATTCATAGTAATCCAAGTCAGCAATGATCCAAATTAAATAGAATTCATGTAGATACATAAGAGCCAACCAGAACGGAATTCGGAAAGAAAAAGATAAAGAAGAATGAAAAATAGCATTTATATAATCTTTGAAGGACGATGTATTAAATTAAAACATTGGAATTAGACTGGACCTCAAAAACTTCGTTTTACGAAAGTTGCTTTTATAACAGATTTTTGGACCAAGAATCATGTGTTGATCTAAGTTGTAGGATGCCAGAAACTCGTCGGATGATTCGATCAGGACAAAGGATAGATAGCTGCACGGTTGCACACCCATCAAGAAATCGTCTTACGGCCCTGCTCGCCTCATTTAGAGGCACGATAGAAGAGTGTTCGTGCGTCAGGTTCGAGGCTCGCTTATCCGTACCCGCTATTATGTAGACGATAATGGTCCCCGCATAAATATTCACGCTCGCGATGCCCATAAATGCTACCGCTGCATCGTGCAGCCTCGTGCAGCCTCGCACAACGATGCAACGACGCGTGCAGCCGTCGATCCTCCTCTGCAGGACGAACGCCAGCGACTCACGACTCACGATGATCCTTGATCCTTTGACATTCCTCGGGGTATCATGAATCATCAGCATCAGGGGCCTACGAAACAAATCCACCATCATCGCGTTATTTATGTAGTCAATCAATGCGCGTTCTCGAGACTCGTGTAACATTCCCGCAGCCTTTGTGTTTAGACGGTTAGATCTTTTTGCAAAATGAACATCTCCCAGGGAGAACTACTAAAAAGAGTTCGATAGAATTATTGTCCCGTTTCTGAGGATCCCGAAGAAATTTCTGAAGAGTCTCGATGAGTTATATGACAGTATCTGGAAATTCTTCTCCCATTTTTACAGTCCCGTGCTTCGTTCAATCACTATTATCGTGCGCGAAAGCGGTTTAGGAAAATGGTTCTTTCGGTGTCCCGCATACGGGGCATCCTCGTATGCTTGACTTCTCGAATCGTGGACAACAGCTTATCAGTTTCGCATATATTACACATTTTTATTTAATTCCTTGAAAAAAACAATCAAATAGTAAAAGCCTATATAAGGAATTTCTCTACTTTGAATCGTTTAATTCTATGTTCAGTTTCATGTCCTTAAAACACACGCCTTGAAGATATACGTATGTGTACACATATACACATATGAGACGCTCATTTGCCAAATCGATTAATTTCATGACTGTGTAGTAGTAAATAAAATCGATGAAGTAGTATGTATGCAATCTTTAAAATTTTTTCGGAGTTTGTCATTCTTAATATTAACTTATACAGTTATTCGCGAAATTTATTTTAAATGGAACAGTGTAAATGTCATTCAATTGCTTTAGTAGAAAAATCTAAGAAAACTTGAAAGACGCGAATTTCAGACTCCTTAAAGACGTCCACTTTAGGTTGTAAGACGTTCAGGCCTAAAATGGACGTCTTTAAAACGTCGTGTGCTATCTGGGGTAGTTACGACGGAAATTAATTGTCAATTAATACGAAGACGTTCGTGGGTACAAGTTCTCAAGGCAGTTCGCTTAGTTAGGTAATGCATGAAACTGGTCTCTTGTCAGCACTTGGTTGTAATTTATTTTCTCGTCTTTTTTTTTTAACGAATTTGCAAGAATGGAGATTCGGTTTCATAGCGAAGAATTTTGTCCGAGGTTGTTCGATTCCTGTGGAAGAGGAAATGATTCTTCGGTGAACCGTGTTTGGAGTGCTTTGTGTCATCATTGAGATGTAAATAATATTCAAGATGGTCGTCGGCTGGGACACTTCATCATTCCGAGACTTGCAATTTAACCAGAAGGTATATCATTTATGTTGAAAGGAGCGATTGGATTCTTAACAATTCGAGGTGAACGTTCCACGGAAGTCAAACTTACAATTTGTACGTTACAAACTTACATTATTACGATACGAACGTAATTTAACAGGATTCTTATTTATTTGAGACTTGCAAAGGCAACTACCACTGAAAATAAGATTTTATTTGATTCTACTTTCTTAAAATTCGTCTACAAAAATTGAAAATTGCATAAATATCCGCAGTTTACTTATTAATAAAGATAGAGCTGTAATTGATGTACTTCATCTGTATAAATTTATACAAAAATATATGCCCACAACTGGGAGGTCGTCTGACGAAGAATGAAAGAAACGAGAATTTCAAGAGACAAAATTACCCAGCAGTCAAATGTAAGAACGTAGGAGTTTCTCGTCGTTGGGAACGCGAAATGAGCAAGTTTCCCTCGTTGCGCGTGGGAGTCGAAGCCAGAGAAAATTGATCGCGCACGTGGGATCGGGGTGAAATTTATAGGGAATCATTTCTGCGAAATCGTTCTGCTTGTCCGTGGGCGCATTCCACGAACGATGGCCGACGGTTTCTCGGTTTTCGCGTCTCCTCCAATCTCCTCTCGAGGAATAATCCTCGGGACTGGTTGCCGGTTCCTCTCTCGAGTGGACGTTGCCTCTCCGCACGAACGAATGAACGAAGGAACGAACGGGATCCACTTACACAATTATCTGCTCGCGGGATCTCCTTGGCGGCCGGTCGCTCATCGTTTTACTACCTCCTTCGTGTTCCTCCTCTTCTTCTTCGTTCTCTTCTACGTCCTTTTTCCTCCGGATCCGTTTCCAAGCTGGTTTTTTATGCCTCGCCCATCTTTCTTCTTCGCGCGCGCCTTTTTTTCTTTTGCTTCTTCCACCGGTTTTTCTTCCAACGCCGCTCCTTTATTGGCTTTCCTTCGTTTTACGGCTTCGAGATCGCTTTTCTACAGTGCCGACCGCCATTTTCACGTCTGAGCTTGTCGAAACAATTTTCTACTTGCATTAATCCTCGGTATTGCAAGATCAGTTTTTGGCAAAGTCCCACACGCATTGAAAAGCCCGTTTTATGGACGAAATTTCGTTACTCGAAAATTGTAGGTGATACGAGAAAATGTTTCTAGTTGTGGGATATACAGTAGAAGAGAATACACGGTGATTAATTTGAAACGTATATTTTTGATGACATTCTTGAAGGTGACACTAAGACGTTTTCAAAACACTAAAATACTATTGTTCTCGCGTAAAGTATTATCGAGATACAAGCGCTCAAAGTTGTACCGACATAAACATTGTTCAATTGGACTTTCCGTGGCACTATTCTCCTCTGTGCTTTGTAACTTTCTTCCGTAAATAGTTAATGAACAATGCATAATTGCTTACAGCATATATCTACGCATATTTCCGCCAAAAATCATGAAGGAGTTTTGACGAGTCTTTTTTCAAACGTTAATTAAAGTTATCGGTAGCGTTTAAATTTACATTATCAAATGGAAAATTTTGGAAAATTATAAAGTGGACAAACGAACAAACAAACTAACATCGAAATAACGCTTGCATACATTCTTATATTCACATTTATAAAACAAATGACCAACATGACAGTTAACATTTTTTATTTTTGTGCATTGTCAACGCACCGCGAGTTTGGGGCAATCGGTTTGTCAAGGCAATTAGGGGACCTTTGACTCAGGGTTTGCACGATTCGGTGTTCATGACGAGAAGATCTCGCGGGGAACAAATATGCCCCATAAAAACACGTCATTAAGGAGATGGAGCTCGTAGACGTCTCTCTGGCCGCGCGCAGTAATTCGCTAGGAACTTGTTCAGCCAACGAGAGACATTTTAATTAACCCTTTCAATGCGGAACAACGCAACTAAAAAGCACGCCTGACGGCCGGAACTGAAACAGAAGTATTTAAGCGGTGCGTTAGGGCGTTATTTCGTGTCTAATGGCTGCATCTAGGCATTCGCCAAACCAGCAACAAAAATTTAACATGCTACGTGAACCTCGGACATCCACCGGCACCCTTGATTTCATACTTTGTGGCAACGGATCGCGTGCACGCGAGTTCGCCATCTTGGATTTCCGGAAAAATTAGAGTTGACAACGTTCGTATAATGTATCTCCGGAGATCGAATCAAATCTTCATGCCAATTAACATTTTCTGAAATTATTTGTGCAATCTGATGTTGTTTTTTGCTGTTATAATAATATAATTTTTGCATATGGATGTTGTGGATATTTAGAGAGCGTTGAAATTTTCGGGATGGTGAACTTATAATTTTTCAGCACAACTTGGGAACTTTGTATTCATACAAAAGCAGTTTTATGGTATAATTCGTTAAACAAAACATTGAGAAATGGGCTGCCAATACAAAATTATTGGGAAATCAGTTGAAAATTCTGAAAATGTGTTAAATACTTCCTCGAGTTCCAAATGAAAGTAAAAGGTCCAGCAAAATGGCATTTAGAAATGTTGTAAAAACACATACTACATTGAACGCATTTTAAATAAAAAATATAAGGAAAGGTAAAGGCAAAATGGCATTTATAAATACTATAAAGAGGTATACTGCATTAAACGTTTTTTAAGATCAAAATAAAAGAGAAGATACAGCAGAGAGGCCTCTGTAAATAATGTAAAGACACATATTGTACTAGACGTTATTCAAGCTGATAATAAAGGAAGTGGTTCAGCAAAGAGACATTTATAAGTATTCTAAAGACACAAGATTTATATTACTATTCGATTTTAATATTAATAGGTACATTTTTTGACTGTTCTTTAATGAATATATCTTCGAGTACAATTAATTGCATTTCAGTAGAACATAATTTTGATTCGAAAAGAGAGGTGTACAGATGCATATTTACATAGCGTGTCGTACCTCGGTGTTCCTATGCGTTGAATTTAAAGTAAAGTGGGAAAAGGCCATGTTGTTAGGAGAATTCAATTATGGTAGATCCTGGAGTCCGTTTTCAGTGGAATTCCCTTCGGAGGAGCACACATTTAACTGTCCGACAGGACTCGAAAAGGACCGTCGCGTCGCGTTCCTTTCCTAACGAAACGGGCATTAAAACGAGGCGACACACCCGACAAGAGCGATTCGTGGACCTCGGACAGGGAAGAGGTTTCGAATTATTCGTAATGGCGACCGGGGAACTGGTGGAGTGGGTGGGATTTCGATTTTTTTAACAGGCGATCCCGTGGGAGTGGCGAACTATTTTACTACAGAAGCCACTTTGCCGACTCTTCCTTCTCTTCTCCGAGAGCTTCTTTTCTTCTTTTGATGCTCGAAAGAGGCCGCGCTAGCAAGCACATGGTTCCACTCGTATTCTCACGGACGATTTACTCCGATATATTTATAAATTTTTATGACCGAGCGCATGTAACGCCGAGAGGCTGTTCCGGTTAATCGGTCCGCCTCGCTGCTCTTCGCATCGAGATTTGTCACTCGAAAATCGTTTCCAGTTGAACTGCAACGGGTTTTTGCAGCCACACGATCCTCTCTCGACGAACCGTGGTCCTTTTAATCTTCAGGTTTTATTGCAGCTGTTAGGCAGGATCACTGTGATTAATTCTCGCAGGTGTCTTTGGCAGTTCTCCGGGACCATGTAAGCTGCTTCCAGAGTAGATTTTTTCGGGGACACTCTCCACGGATTCACATTCCTCGGGACCGAGGCTCTTACTGTTCTTTTATTCATAATTCACGGGCAGTTCGTTTCTAAAAAAAATCCTTCCAACTTTTTGAGCCTTCATAAATAGTGTATTCTTGTTTTATTATATTTTCTTGCTAATCTTTGGTGGACTGACATGTCTGCAGATCGACGTTCCTCCTGTTCTTTTATTCAACATGTACAAGTAGTTTGTTTCTAGAAGATCCTGCGAACTTTTTTGAATCTTTTTCGTGAAGTTAAAAATGACCACTTGTGTTAAAAAATCTTTAAACAACATATTTTTGTTCTATTATGTTTTGGAGGTGGAGGTTCTTCCTGTTCTTTTATCTACAATGTACAGGATGTTCATTCCTAGTAGATCTTTGCAAATTTCCTTTCCTTTCTCAAATTTCATAGAGAAGTTAAGAATGGTCGCTGGTTTTTAACTATTTCTAGACAGTACATTTTTATTTTATTATGTTCTATTGCCGATCATTGATAGGTTCTTTTTCTCTTCCTGTTCTTCGATCCACGATATACAGACAGTTTCTTTTTAGTTGATCCTTGAAAGCTTCCGTGAGACTTCATAGCGATGTTAATGGTTGCCAGTGATTTTTAATGATCGTCAGCGTTTACGAAGTTTTAGACAGCACTTTTATATTTCTTTTATTATGTTTTGTGGCTTAATACGTATTTCTGTGACTTGTGATGTGACTTATTACCATATTACTGGAGATGAAAATTCTTTTACGTACAATCTAGATACAGGATGCTTTCTTCTAGTAGATCTTTGCAAGCTTGAGACTTCGTGGAGCTATACAAAATGGCTGCCAACGCTCGGCGACATTTATAAAATATATCACTATTTAATTATGATATGTGATTTTGTTATTTTTAAAGGGGAATCAAAAAATATTGAGAAAACGAGGAATGAAATTCTCATTAATTTATAAGTGATAAAGTGACAGTTTCTTGCGTATTGAGCCATTTTATGGGATGGTTTGCGAAGGTACAGGATTCGAGGCCACCAAAGAGGGCGTCCATCGGATCCTGTGAATATTTAAAACATTCATGGTTGCAAGAGCATAATTGAGGCCCGTTTCTCGGGCGTTCGAACGATTTTACGCGTTCGCGAGGGCCGCGATCGCTTTGAAATTCCGTCGACGGCTCGATCTCGAACGGAATGGAGTGGACAGTCGTAAATACGCGTGCAAATATACTGCGACTGTTACGGTGGCCGCTGTAAAACGCCTCTCTACGCAGGCCGGCGTTAAATGTTTAAGTTGTCACGTTGCTTTTCAGCCCGCGATCAATCTTATTTTCCTCTCGTTTCCTTCAAAACTCGATCGGCTTCGTTCCTTTCGTAATTGTGATAGAAATGGAACATCGCGGCAAGTAGATTGCGGATGCTTGTACAAATAAGGAATTTTATGGTTGGAGGCCGGGATAAAATAAACGTCTATTTGCTGCGAGAATCTTATCAAGTTCTTGGTAAATGAAAAAATTACTGAACCGCGTTCTTAATCTCCGAAACCTGACGTTGATGAAATTTCAATAAAAGAAAGTTGATTTAAGGATTTTAATGTCAACGTGGGAAATTAACAGTTAAGGATGCTTGCCTTGGTATAAAATTGACTCTCGAGTCTAGATCTTAAATGTTATCCGATGTTTGCATAAAAAATTAAGAATTAAATCCTTTCACCAAACAATTAATTATAAAACCTTGCACCCGACAATTCATAATAAAATCCTTGTACTAAACAATTATTACTAAAACCCTTGTACCAGATGGTTAATAATGAAATCCTCGCATCAAACATTTTAATATCAAAGGTATTAAAATGTACGAAACAACGTACAAAAATATGTAAAATTTGACCGACTACAATTCTACTAAAAAGTAGATGTTAAAATTTCATTTTAACTTTTAGGTAATGATCAGCGATTTATTGTACGTTTTTGGAGTGGTGGTTGGAAGATGCGAGAAAAATATAAAGAAAATTAACGCAATTGAGGGACGATCACTTGTTTGATGGTCAGTAGTGTCAGGCAAAACGTTGAAAAACATAAAAATGACAAAGAAACACACCAATTTTAGATAGTTAGATGCAGCAATAAGGAAAAAACATATAAAAATATAGAGAAATTCACCGTCATTGAACAATGATCCTGTGTGTCATGGTCGGAGAGCTGAGAAAAACTAATTAAGACACTTAGATATTTATGAAACGATCAATTGTATGCTGCAATAAAGAAGAAAAAAAAATATTTAGAATATAATAGAAATTTCGAAAACAGTGAGTTGGATACCACAATAAGGAAAACATGTAGAGAACTATTTATACAGAATATTGATGCAACTGAGCCACGATCAATTATCTCACGCCAAGAAGGATCAGAGAAAACATTCAAAAATGTAGAAATTGTAGAGAAACTTGAAAATTTTGAAAGCGTTGAGTCGGACTGTGTAATAAGTATTTCTCAGGTTCCCGGAGGTTTGTTGAGATCGAGAATGAGTTGAAAACGATTCGATATCCTTCTGGTTCGATCTATCGGTCCGTCGGTATGCCCCATTGTGGATCCTTTCGAAAGCGAGGTGAAACCATCTTGACCGCCGAGAAAATCCGAAACAGACGGTTCGAGAAGGAACGCGGAAATACCTTTGACGCCGGAAAAGGAGCCGGTGGTAGTAGTGGGAAGAAACGAAAAAAAAAAACAGAAAAGAAAAGAAAGAAGAAGAACGCAAGCCGTTCAACCGGCCAACCGAAACGTAATCCCGGCCAATAAACTAATTAAGGTCATCGTGAACCTTTCGGGCTGGCTACTTTATTGCCGACTGGTCGCCAGACTCGCCGATTCCTGCGGCAGCTTCCGGGTTGACCTCGTAAATCGCGTCCCTTTGTTAGCGGAACTGTTTCTAGCCGAGGAAAAACACGGCAGGCATCGTTAAAACCACTGTTAATCTATTTTTCCAAGCCCACCGTCTCTTCTTCGAATTCCCCGCTTGTTTCTTGCTGTACCGGTCTTTTTTCACATTAATCGTCCGCAGTATGGCGGCGTTCGTAGATGTTATCCTGCACGCCGCAGCCACGCTGATTTTTCTACGATCCTGCTGGCTTCACAAGCTTATAATTCTAGAAAATTAGAACGTGAGTTTGCTGATACTATTGCTGCTTTAGTTTTATTGCGCCTTGGAAGCCTCAAGGAAACGGCTTAGAAATATTTTACGATGTGAACTTGTCTTCCTTTAACGACGTTTCGTACCTGGAAGACGGAGAATGCTGCACTTTTACTCGGATTCGATCCTCCGAACATTATTTGGCAACTATAAACAATTATTGTAAGCAGGATAATGTTATGATTATTGTTAGACTATGGTGTACTGTGTGAGCAAACATTTATGGAAACTGGTGTCGGATGAACAAAGTTTGTTTTCTTTATCAACCTTTTTCCGTATTAGTTTCTTCTCAGCTACAATGATTAATACTTTGCCATTATTATCATTACTATTTGTCATTGCTAGTATTAATAGACACATGAAATTTTTTACTTCAATTCAAAAGAAATGAATAATATTTATATTTGTCTGAAATCTGTGTCATGAGTCTGTGTCGTTATTGTACAGCGAGGGATTGGCGATTTTATCAAGTACAAGGTAAAGTCGTGTACTTCATCTATGCAATATACAGGGTGCGTCACCTAACGTTTTCACCTAAAATATCTTTGTTGTTTCTAAAGATACGTAAAATATGGTAAGGACAAAGTTGAATGGTTTAGTGGGGCTCACACGATACCAAGAACATTTTTGTTTTTGTCATGTTTTTAGGGATTTTCAGTGTCACCTTCATTTTCTTAGGTGGATCCACCCTTTTTTAAACAGGTACAATGATAGTCCCTTTCATTACGAATTCAGTGACTACAATTACTCAAGGTCATTCAAGGTCACGGACAGAGTTCAACATTCCTTCAAAGCCCGTTTACAGGCATGTATCGATGTTAAATTTTATACGTTATCTCTGCTCGCGACCTTGAATGACCTTGAGCAATAATAGTCACAGAATTCGTAATGAAAGGGACTATCATTGTAGGTGTTTAAAAAAGGGTGGTTCCATTTAAAAAAAGTCAAGGTGACCTTGATATCTCTAAAAAAATGACATAATAACAAACATTTTTTTTTGGCATTGTGTCAGCCCCATTGTACCATTCAACTTTGTCCTTACCATATTTTACGTATCTTTAGAAACAACAAAGATATTTGGGATGCCAACGTTCCAAAACTTTTGGAAACAATTGCAAGATTGGATTAACAGAAGTTGAATAGAATATCCAGTTCTGTTTCCATCAATTTTAATAAAAATTAAGGAAACTAACAGCATCCTTACGGTCTTCAGATGTTTCTGCTATTTTATATTGCGAGCACACATTTTTCCTCATGAACGCATAAAATCTGCAGTCTTTTAACGATCATAACTCGGCTACCTGATGCATCATGACAAAGCGGGCCACTGGAAAACGGTCCAGTCAGTATACCGCGTCAGGCAAGCTAGAAAAAAAAATAGAAACTCCATAGGAAACCAGGTGAAATCAGGTTCCCGCGGTTCGGTACAGGTTCGATGATTTCTCCGTGGCTCGAGGAGGTCAGTCTGCGGTTCGCAGAGGTCCGAAACGGTTTTGAACTTGGTCCCGGCGAAAATGGGTATCGTACGGTGCCGCGAAAATCGTGTTCGCAGATCGATGAGAACGGCTAAGTGAGATATCAAGAGGAAAAGGAGAGAATGGGAGAAGAAAGAGGAAGAGGAAGAGTGACGCCGGCAGGCGCGAACGTAGAACGCGAGGGATCCAGAAGAGCGACGCGTTTAAAAGGATTTACGACGACAACAAAAATAATCGTTTAACAGGAAGAAGAAGGGAGAAACGAGGAGGCGGTCGTCCGGTGCCGGATGACCGGTCGAACGGTCACCGAGTGTCTATTGCCCATCAAACGACCAGTTGAACGAGCACGCTTCGGTCAGATCGACTTCCGTGAAACAATACTCGGCTCGTCATTATGTTCGTGACTCGGGGCGGCCCTTGTTCTGCCTCTTTGAGACGCCTCCTCCGGCCAACAGCTACCTCGAAGACTTCCGGTCCAAACGCTGATTGGCCTGCACGCGTTTCCCGATCGTAAGTTTTTCCAAATTATCATCCACAACAAACTGCATCGCTTTGAACACAATCGCAATCAAGTTCTTCGCTCTTCCACGTTCTTTTAAACTGAACTTGAAGAATTTAACAGTTTGATTGATACACAGTGGCACGAGAAAATATTTTAGTATTCTTAAAGCTGTATTTGAACCCCTCGCTTTCAGAATACATCGTTTTTCTGTAATGCGTTTTAGTATGCTATAACGGGTGGGCAAGTGAAATTCTACGGATTGAAACGTCTCTGAAGACATTAAAAAATTTTTTTCCTGACCGAGTCCACCATGGATTCGAAGATTGAAGCTTCTTCTTCTGTACAACGACATCTTGAAACTTGATGTACGATTTCTTTTGAGGAACTAGTTTGTTAAATTAATGTGGCCTGATAACCTAGAGATTGGATTCTTTCTTCTCTTAGAGGGAGATTGTTCATTAACATTAAGCTTGAAGAATGGTACAGATTGGTTACAATAAAATGTCTCTAGAAAGTGTTTGAATACTTTTGAAACTCTGATTCAAATCTCTGATTTCGTAATACATCGTTTATTTTTACAGAAGATGTTTTTGTACGAGGGCTAAGCTAAGATATTTTTTCCTAGCGTCAGATATTGAAGAGGATTCAATTTTCAGATCTTATTTCTTATTTTATGGGAACATTTCCCTCATTAAATCTCGCTAAAATCTTTGATCATTTCTATTTCCTTTGTGGACAACTGAATCCTTTGGGCCAAGAGATTTCTTTCTATAGTGAGATATTCAAGAAGATGCACTTTTTATCCCGTAGGCTTATTCTCACCCTTCAGATTGTCGATAAAAGTGGTTGAAAAATTGTTTTCTGGGGTTAGGTTGATTGTGTGGGTTCAAGAAGAGCCGTAGGTAAAGTGCGCGTGATTTTTTAAAATACCGCTTGAACGTTTTCTCCATTAATGCCCAAGATCCGGGGTGCAACGACCGTTTCGTATGATTCTGATCACCGAGAAATGTTTGGCGATGTAAAAGGACCGGAAAGGACGCGTTAACGCGAATGGGAACGTTAAGTTGCGTTAAATCCCATCGAATCGCCGCATCAAATCAGGCGTAACAATATTATATTTTTTTTACTCCGTTGAAGACACAAGCCTCGGTCGAAACGGCGGTTTTATCATCTTATCGTGAGCCTGACTGTTAAAATGGAGATTGCTCCGACACTGGGGGGTTGGTCTGGAAGATCGCGGACAACGTTCTTCAGGGAATGACGCCGCAATTCAACCCCTTGAATACCTCGTTGCTCGAACACGGCCACGCCACAAAATCGGCGAAACAACGGCCATCATCGCCCGTTCACATTCCGGAATATTTTACCGCGAGCTGATCCCGTTCGATTCCTTTTCGGCGCCACCTTTATGCTTCTCGCGAACCGTTATTCTTCCCATAGATCAGTGTTGCCAGCCTAAATTATTGAAAGTTCGTAGGGGAGAGTTGAAGATTTAATAACTATATATTAATAACATTACACACATTTTATAATTTCACAAGGCCAAAAACTGCTATTAACAGTTGTCATATAGGTAGGTGCATATAAAATTGTATTAAGTTAGGTTAGGCGTATATTATGATCTATACATTTGCACTTTGCGTGTAACATATACATAATTAATTAATTGAGTTAATTGACGACGTTTATTGCCCAATTGCTGAGCACGGACTCTCGCGCGGAAACGCAACGGGCCGTGGTCCTCGCGACAAACAAAAGATCGTCGATCGTATGACTACAATTAACGGCCAACCACCAAAATGATTATTGGATCGTTCGACGGCCATCAACGGCAGGTTGCCAACTGTCAATCGTATCTAATGTTTACAAAGACGAGGAGAACTAAAAATCTGTCAATTTTAGCATAAAATCCGTAGATCCGTAGATAATACTGAAAATCCGTAGATCTACGGGAAAGTCCTCATCTTAACCACAGATAACCAAGCTATTTTACGAAGAATTTTAGCAAAGGAAGAATTTTTCCTTGTAAAGAGAAATATATTTTACCTTATAGACTGCTCGGATTTTATGCATTTATGGCAAAAAGGAATAGCTGTAGTCCGGAACAGCCATTCACGTCACTCTCGGCTACAAACCTTGAGTGTCAAGAGAAACAATAGCCCCTTATCTATCTTCCTTAATTCAGATAAGCTGGTTTATTACCGGCAGCCCTGTAAGACGTAAAATATTACAATTACATTAGAACTGTTCCCATAAAACTCGAACATCCATCTCCGAATGGAGTAATATACATATTTATTTTCTCTTCCAATTGGTCCAGTAGACTGTAAATAATATGACAAGATCGATTTGAATCATTAGATTGCCATATTTTTATGCAATAGAAAAATTGTCTACATTAATTGCAAGATACAAGAGCTACATAGATATTTATTTGATCTCTAAATAATTTTAAGAAGTAGGGAATAATACAACATTATTGTAATAGTCTAATAATCCCATTCGAAAAATATATTATTAAACAGCTAGGCCATTTAACGAAAAGTCGCATACAATTCTGCAGCTCTTCTTCAGCCCGCAGCAGTCACCATAACCCCAGAAAACAATTCTTCCACGCCACAATTTTTATCGACTGTCTGAAAGGTGCGAATAGGCCTGGGGGATGAAAAATGGATCCTCTTCAATATCTCGTGGCAAGAAAAAATCTCTTAGCCTAAAAAAGACTGGATTCATCTGTCTACAAATGAAGACGATCAGAGGATTCAGCGAAGTTTAATGACGAAGATGAGCCCGTTCCCATAAAATCCATTTTTATTGATCCAGAGGAATAAAATTGGATCGTCTTCGATAATTCGTATTAGGGAAAATCTCTTAACCTAGAGGATTCGTTTGTCAATAAACGAAACGAAAATAATCAGAGGATTCAGCGAGGTTTAATGAAGGAAATGAGCCTGTCCCCATAAAATCGAGCGCCAGTTTTCTATGAGACTTACGGGGTGCAATGTCGAGACGGACATCGCACAATGTTGCGACGGAAAAGATCGCAAGATTTACGAGAGGAAACGTTGGTTTTAGCAGCCGCCCTTATTGCACGCATGTGGCACGAAGCTCGCGTGTGCGTTTCTAATATCCGGAGTTTTCCCTCCGTTTTCCTGCTTCTCGTTCTCCAGACGACCCCCGGACATTACCAGCCTCTCTCTCCCTTCTCTCTCTCTCTCTTTTCTGTCCACCCCTGAGTCGTTACCCGCCCTTAAGCATACAAATCCCACCCCTGCGGAGGATTGTTAAGCTCCGGCGGCTTCCATTCCCCTTTTCCGTGACAGCCTCGCCCTAACTAAACGACCGGTTTATTTTTTTCTCGCGTAAGTGTTGCTTTTTCTTGAAAAATGCCGACGCCAGGAGGACCTCTTTCCTGTCTGCCATCCGAAAAAGTTACAACCCCAAGTCCTATGGGAGCAATTTTTTACTCAAAGTCGGAGGACGAACTTCCTGCCCTGGGTGAATTATAAATAAATAGTTAAGTGGTCTTCGGAGTTAGTTGAAAGAGTGCTTTGTTTGTGAAGAGACGATTTTTATGAGCTTCCAGCTTTTAGAAGTCTTCGAAGAAGGTTAAAATAGGAGTTTGAAAAGTGTTGAGTTGTTTCTTTAATTTATTTTAGAATGTTAGAGATGTGTTGTGAGAAGGAAATTTTATTTTGCCTTGGATTCTAGATAGATGATCATGACAATATCAATTTAATGTTGGGAACTATGAATTTACTTGTTTTCTGGTTCTTCCGAATTTATTATTTGATTACTGACGTACTTGGAAAATGAGGAAATGCTGCAATTATGTTCTCTGTTGTTTTGTAACAAGCTACGCCATTTTTCTTAATATACCCGCGATGAATACGAGACAAAAATTCAAGTTTGCTATGGATTCTTGAAGCTCGGCTACGAGAATATAACTGTACTAATAAATCTACAAAATATCTACAATAAATCTACAAGCTATCTTCTTTCTGCTTCAAATTTATTATGTGGTTCCAGAAACAGTTTCTAAATGGGCGGTCCCTTGATAAATGTTTTCTGTTCTTTTCCGGTGTACGGCGCCATTTTCTCAACAACTGGCGTGAAGATAATTCGAAAATTGAATAAGGGACAGACCAAACAGGCCAACGAAGGAGTCACGAATGAACGGATCGTTTCCACAATGATTCCATTTGGTTATGGGGGCCGAGATGAGAGTAACAAGGAGAATAAACGAGCTTACCCCCCGAATCGGTAAAGATATCGCGAGGATACATCTATATCGAGCCTAATTGGTTGCTAGTCATCCCCTATCTTGCGACGTCAAAATGTCGGGAGGGGATTGGAAAAGAACGTGGCCCGAGTTATAACTATAAAAACGAGCGTCAAGCATAATAAACCCGACTCGTTAATGGTATCGCTAATAGAATCATTTCGTTCGTTCCGTACGGAATAGATCGTCGGCCTGAGGACCCGTCGTTCCGACGTTACTTTCGCGTCCTCCTGTTACATCGATAACGTGAGAGCTACTCTGCTTTGGAATTCGCTTGTAGCCTTCCCCGACGTTCTCTTTTCTAATCTCTTTCATCCAATTTCTGTCATTTTAATGAAGCCAGACTGTTTTACGAATTTTGTCGATTTCTTGAGAGATGCGAGAGGACTCTATTTCTTAAAGTGAATTGTTCTTGCATGAGTTAGCTGTGAGGTTATTATAAATGTAATTTTTAAATTCTGATTGATGTTAGAGGAGACAGTATGCATATGTTGTCTACAAAAATCTGCTTGCTGTTTGTAGACAAATATTATCAATAATAGTGGCTGTACTTCTGAAAATTCTTAACCTCTTCCTAAAATGATTAGAATAGCTTTAGTAAATATCAATAAGAAAGTATTATTAATGCAATCTTCAAGCTATGGTATAATATTAAGGCTAATATATCTTGTGAATAATGTTAACCATAATTTATGTACTTGGAGTTTAAAATCATCTGGGGGATGTAAAAATTTCAATGTCTGCAAATTTGTTTTCTTCTTCCCTTATTTTCAATTTATCTTTTCAAAATTCACGCACAACGATATTTGGAAATGTGATGAAGGGTATGAAGAATAAAAAGAAAATTTTGTAACGAAGGCTGCGAGTCACAACAAATTAAGAGACATAATGGAAATGACAGTAGAGAATTTTTAACGGGTTGCGCGAATGGAACAAGATTATAAAATATTTTTTATATAAAATGGTAAAATTGCAGTACAGTGATTCGAACAAGATGAACACCGAAAACAGGTAAACGGTGAAACAGCAATTTCCGTCGACAGGACAACTAAATTTAGGACGAAACGTTTCATGTTTGATTAAAGCGTGCCGTCCGTTCTCGTTCTGGATGAACGCGATATATCTCGGGGCATTTCCCGCGATTTTTACGGCCTCGCTCTGTGTTTATAGAGTGTAAATATTTAAATATGCTGTAACGTTCAGTACGGCAATAGGTGTACAGACGATAACTTCACATTGTGTCGAGCGTGAGCCTCGGCGTGAAATACTGAACAGTCTGTCTGCACTCGGACGGCCATTTCACAATATCTAAAAATTAAACAAATAACCTTTTCTCCAATTCATGTGTACTGGGAAATTCTCCATTCGAAAATCTCCATTCGAAAATACACAATTTGCACAAAATTTTTCTGTTCTGCATCTACTAATTTTTCAGATCGAAAAATTGTTTTTCCAACCCCTTTCGTTCTTCAATATTTTCTACTGAGATCTATCTCTTAAATACTCATATAATACTCATATAATTGATTTGATACACTTTAGAGTATAACAATTTCTTTATCCCTTATGTCAGTAACCAACATGTTCTACGATATTCAATAATGTTGCACTTTATAGTTCTGAGGCATATTTTTATGCATGAAGTATAAATTATTCTCTGCTCATTTAAGAACATAAAAATCTACAATAATCGTGCTATTTAATAGCGAAAACGTTAAAGGAGTTTTAAATGAGAAATTGAAAATGGCTACTCAAGTACCCGGTATTTGACATAATGGTTAAATTAGAATTTTTGTCTGTAACAAACAACTTAAGTATTTTTAGGAAGCTGGGAGGGTTAATTTAAGATAGATGAAGTTTAAAGAATTATATGAAAAATTGAATTTGGTTGGAATTGTAAAGAAAATGGTAAAGGTCGCATTTCGTAACTTCTCTACATGAGCCTGTGCGTTTAATGTTTAAGGTGTGTGAATATTGCGATTGCAGCATGAAAACCGTGGTTTTTACCATTTTGAATCGTTTGGCACAATGAAGCAGGATAAACGTAATTAAAAATGAATGCAAATTATTATGTAGCCCAAGCAAAATCATGTAATTTTACTAAAAGATCAATCAATCGCCATTTTTTCGCTGCAAAGAGTACTCCATGGTTTCAAGCACCCTATAAATCCTCCCGGGGTCCGATATCTACTGAATAGACTGCGGATCTTTACGTAAAATAAAAATGTTCTGCGTCAATTAAACAACTCTAGAATTAAATAAAAATTGGTTCCCTCCTTCAATAATTCTACTAAGTTGAGGATAATACACCGATACTCTTAAATCCCTTTATTCCTTCTACTGTTTCATGTTTTACCTACTCATTTCTCTTATAAACGCATAAAATTTGCAGTCTATTCATGAATCGGATTTTCCTCTTGAGAAGAATATTCATCTCCAAACGCCAGCACAATCACGGAAAAGTCAATTAACCGCGATTTCCACGCAACAACGAGCGGTCCATCATTCTAATCTCTTCAAACACCCCCTAAACTCTCAGGATCCATCTACCATTCGCTAGACGTCCCATCATTAATCCAGATGAAATAAAAAAAATACGAATCCGGTCGGCTCGAATCATTTCCATTTCACCCTCGAGATTCGGCGCTGAATAAGGGACAAGGAGGCAAGAGAAGAGAGGAGAGAGAGAGAGAGAGAGAGAGAGAGAGAGAGAGAGAGAGAAGGGGAAGAAAGGAACGGATAAGAAAAATCTCTCATGAATAAGGGATGAGACGGAGTCCCGTGTAGTCGTGTCAAACTCCGGAGGAGTCTGAATGACGGGGCCTCGGTTTTGGTGCGCGCGGTGCCGAGCTTACGGCGCCATTAAAATAAAATAAAGCCTTCCTCTCTTCCAGGCTCGCACCCGCCGCTGCTGAAGTTCTCTGGACTCCCCATATCCCCCACAAACCCCCTCCGAGCCCCATCGCCCGCATCCGTTTCTTTTTTCTTCGTATTCTCCTCTGCCTCTTCGGAGCTTGGTATCTTCTGCTCTCTCCCTCTTCTCTTCTACTCCTTCTCCTCCTCCTGTTCTTCTTCTTCTTCTTAGGCTCTTTCGTAGCTGCCGCTAGCCCAACCCCTCTTCGACTTCCTCCTGCCATCAGCGTTTTCAGAATGTTGCCAGCGCGGATAGCCAGGGCGTTAACGTGAAATCATTGCCCGGCTATACGAGCGGAGGTAGACCGTCTGCGTGTTCTCCTACCCGGCGGAACCCAGACCGCTCCGACCGTTCCTGCAGATCGCATAGCTTATAATAACACTTAACCACCGACAGTGAATAGCCGCAAGTTGCAACTTCTCTTCTTTGTGCCCCATCGCGAGACGCTTTGTGCATATCCGCCTGCACACCCGGCCCCCGGCTGCAACACCGACGTGACGCCTTTTGTTTCGCTCTTGTTACACTGTCGTCTAGCCCCCTTTTCCTCGCTCTTCCATACCTAACCTGACCGACGTCGCACATTTTTATCTCAGATATCTTCTAATCCTGCTCGTTTTTTTTGTGTGAATCTACCTTTCGTAAAATTGACGATTTTTTGGGCTTGCGGTAGGAGAGAGTTGCTTGATCAGCGTCTGAGATGAACTAGCTTATGGCGTGAGGAAGATAAAATTCTTCGTGTATTGTTAACTCTGTAGTAGTATCCTGGGGTCTCGCATGAGCTCGGTTATATTTATTGTACACCAATATTAGTCGATTTTATGCATTTATGACAAAATTGTGCAGGTACAATTGCAAGAAGTAGAAAGATTAAAAGGATTTAAGAACATCGATTAGGATTCATTGAAGTTAATAAAGAAAAACAGAGTTTTCTGCTGGGTTCCTATATGTTGCAATTGGTGTAGCATATTTTTATTTTGCGTAAAATTCCGTTGCCCAATAATGTTTAGTAACACGTTGTAAGTGGAGCAATTTTGTCTCGCTTTCCATGTCACTTTTTATTTAAGTTTAAATACAAAAATACGACTGTGCATAAGCAAAAAACTTGCTCACCTCATTTCTGTTTCATCTGTATCAATTGAATCTATCAAGACAGTGTTAACATTTTTTAATATCACATGTATTACATATTTTGTATTGTCCTGTAAATTCAATACCGTCAGTCCCCAGGGACTGACCTAACCTTTAATGTGTGAACAATCTCTTTTCTTTTGCGTCTGATTGAGCTACGTCATTTGAAGAGAAGAAATATTTACAATTTGATTAGTAACGTCGATCAAATAAATCATTTCGTCAATTTACGATACGTGGATTCTGGTTCCCTGCGTCCATTAAAACCATTTTTGTCATGTTCTAATTTCTAAGATAAATTTGTAGGCCTTTCTACACTTCCTCGAGGTGTTGACAATATAAATCCCCATCGATAGCTGTGTTTGCATTGAGTAACTCACTGATAGACAGTTCGTACGATCGAAGTCGACTGACGCAGCAACTTAAGAAACAAACCACGGTCCTATATGTATACAATTCTAGCACGTGAAAGTTTCAAAAATATAAAACAGAATATTTCACCAGGAAGCATCGAGTTTTCATTCTACTAGAGTCATTCATCGAACGAGAAGAATTTGATTTCATCCTTCTTAGATTGAAGATATTAAAGAAGACTGTATTGGCAAGTCTAGGACCAATGAAATTCATGTTTAGTAATTCTTTTAGGCATATTTATGATCGTACTCTTCTTAGAGGAGTTTCGATCCCATTATCGGGTTTATTCAAAATAAATTAAAGCTGAAGTAACCACAAACCACAAACTAAGCTAGAAAATTAAATAAATCCTGCAACCCTTGTGCACTGTGCAGGAAATTGTGACGCTTGTGTTACGGGAATTAAATTGGATCACAGTTCACATCCAAGAAAATGCAACGTATACAATCGCGCGCAAACTAATTTGTACATTTCGGCCAGAAACATTATAATTAAAAGCAAAGCTCTGCAAACCGTACATGAGGGTTAAATACTTTACACGAACCTCCTAAGTTAATCGATCTTCCGCCATCTTGTCCTGACTCCTAGGCTTCGTCCAGCACGAACAAACCAAAGGAGCATTAAAAATATCTCGACCCCAACATTCCTAGAACATTTCGCAAAAAGAGTTCCAAGAAACAGCTAAATCGATGAAAAACAGAAACCAAGGAATAGAGATAGCTGGACAAAATTCCAAAGAGAGAGCGTGTTTTTCCGACGGATCTGGTGTTCCGCGGTGTTCCAACATGGCGGGTTTGGGTCGTTAAAGTTCTTATCTAGTGCATGTGATCCCATGTTCCTTGGGTCCTTTGTCCCCGGGAGAGCTCACGCTTTTTTCCATTAATGTTGGTTTATGTGACTAGCCGTGTCTACTGCGATTTCCATCGCGTTCGTTTTCTGTCAACGGCGAAAGGGTGAGGGAAGAAGGAGGAGAGTAGAGTAGAGGAGAGGACTATCAGACAGATATACCAGCAACAGCAAAACTCGTCGAGAGATAACTAAGACGGCCATGAATTAAGTCCGGCTGACACGAGGACGTCCGAGGGCGGACTGGATCCTTGCTTTCGCGAGAGAGTACAAGGATGGAGGAGAGAGGATCCATCCACTCCGTTCCTCATCGAGGAGGATCTACGGGAGAGGGGGAGAGAAGAAATACAACGGTGCTGTTAAGGAACACCGTATTATATAGGACGCGTCCCAAGGAACGATAAACGTAATTCTACAACGTCGACATAAAGGATTATATTGATTACAGGGATCTCGGATTCCGCCCGGCTAGCTTTAACTTCCCGACAAGCCGTTTCGACCGTGTCTGAGGCGAGTTTTTCTGCTGGGAATGCCTGTGAGGTCGTAGCGAAGGTTCATCGATCGTGGATGGACTGCGGATCTTCGTGGATCGAGGATCGACAGAGCAAATTGCCGCGGAATAAAGTTGAAAATTAAGGGAAATTACACTCGCGATTAATGCTCTGCTTTGACTGGATGAAATGCTTCTTGAAGATGATTCTCCTGGTATCGATGATGACCATTTTAACTGGCTAGACAAATTTTAAATATTTTAAATTGTTGCCTGAATCAGAGATCAACGTTCTGTTCTTCTCTTTGGGCCTAATACAGGCTGATAATGATTGGAATTGACTATCAGCTACTGCTTTTGGCTGGGTCCATGTAAATCCTTGTATATAAATTTTCTTAACATATTTTCCTAAACATATTTCTTCGAGATGTATGTTCTGATCTTCTCTTTGGGCCTAATACAAATTGATGATGATTGGAATTGGCTATCAGCTACTGTTTTTTGCTGGGTCCATTTAAATTATCGTATATAAATTTTCTTAACATATTTTCCTAAACCCATTTCTTTGGGATCAACGTCCTGATCTTCTCTTTGGACCTAATACAAATTGATAATGCTTGGAATTGGCTATCAGCTACTGCTTTTGGCAGGGACCATTCAACTCCTCGTATATAAATTTTCTTAACATATTTTCCTAAACCTATTTCTTTGAGACCAATGTTGATCTGTTTTGTGGGTTTAATACAAATAACTAGACGGGTGGATCTTTATGCAAAACAAACATTTGCTACTTCAATCGGAACAAACTGCAGCAACATAGAAATTGTTTCCCTTTCTAATAAGTTTAATAGATTGAATATAATGCAACAATATTTTCAAGTTGCCTAGTGTTTTCATTGTTTTGTTTTTCTTCTATTCATTTTTGTCCCAACAACTAATATTGGATGCGCAGATTAATTGGTAACTCTCGCGATTAGTCGATTGTAACAGTGATTTAAATTCAATCTTATTATCGGACTCCTTAGTTCCGTAGGACTAAGTAAATACAAAGAATGATGGGGATTATTTTTCAGACTGCTTTTGATTGATTGTAAACAAACAATAAAGTTATGAAGCGGATCTGGGCCTCTCGAAATGGATCTAGAGCTTGTGATCCAAGGGTTAATACTATGGCCAATGCTTCAGTTAGGACAATTTGACCTTTTGGTACCTTTTTATCTCACGGCCATGAGAACATTACACAACACCTAAACTGGTGTTCCTTATTTGTATCTCGTTAATGCTGAATCTCTCAGTTGAACGTGTTCTTCGACTAGACTATTACAAGCGCATTTAAAATTATGACTGTTTCTTTATCGAAGTAAATTAGATGTTGTATGAGTTTACTGCAGATGTACATGCAAATTCTTACTTTCATAGCCCGCGTTGGCTACTTTAACTGGAGCTAAAGAGCGGGGCGTTTTATCCATTATCTTAGTTGAATTAGGAATTACAGAAAATCTACTAAAGCTTCAGCTCAATCATCAATCTTTACCGTCGCAGGAAATCCGAGCAGACCTTTAGCAGGGCAAATTGCATTGATACGTTCATCGAAAGTGCTATAAATTCTCAACTTTCAATCGGAAAAGCGAAATTTTTACAGTTCCTTCTTCGTGATAAAATTGAGAATTCCTAAGAAGAGTTCTACATGTTTGTGTAAGTTTGTGGTGCAAATCTGAGTTTTAGGCCCATTTCGGGACATTTAAAATTTTCCCTTCCACAGCTATTGCTTTTTCAAATTTTCTCTTTCATTAATCCTTAATGATTCGAGTAATGTATTTAATATTCATCTTTATCGAAATGGTAGTATAAATCCACAGATAGTTATATTATTAATAGTTACACGTTAAATAATTATTACTTACTTAAGGTTTAAGGAAGATTTTGATCCAGACCTGATCCATAAGCTAAGATACAATACCTCTTGTCGTTCGATTTTCTTTGCAACTACACATATTCGAAGTATAATACTTTGCCTTTAACAATTTCCTACATGAAAATGAAAATTGATAACCCCTGTACATCTACTAATGCTTATACAATAATTAAAAAAGAATAGAATATTGTGTCGACCTAAAAGAAAGGAATAATATTCCTATTCAGTACATTTAGTTTGAAATCTTCATCAACAGTTTCCCTAGTTATGGTGAATTAAGATTATGTACTAATTATGTACTACTAATTTTGTCGTTCCTCTATAAATTATAAATTGAATCTCGGCACTCTTAAAAAATGTTTATGCAGTTCATAAATCTCAGCATTCCAAAGATGAACACCAGCAGCATTTCGTCCCTCCATAAGTTATCTCCATGAAGTACACCATGAAAATATTATTGGTAGCGTTTATTTAACCAAATTAAACGCTCTCATAATAAAGTCGAGTGGAGAGCGGCCAGATAGGAGCCGACTGCGAGAAAATTCGATGGGCTCGCAAAAATGCGAAAATTGATTTCACCATGACCGTTATATCAAAAAGAACTATGGTAATTCGTATGATAATAACGTATGGTTTATCACGGGCCGCGGGGACTATATTCCGCGATTATCTGCTCGCGGCCGAGCCGTCCTCGCTGTATACCTTTTTCATAGCTTGTTTAAGATCTCATAAACTACCGCTTACTGAAACTCTAAGTGCTCGGGCCGAACCAGACGGGCGGGCATCGGTATGCGACGGCCGAGAAACTGGGAAAACAACCGGCGAACAACCACGGTTGCACGCCATATCGTCCCCGGCATTCTTTACATTACCAAAATACACCGGCGATCCTCTTAAGCTTCAATTTCAAGTTTACCCTAACTCGAGCAACGCCAGACCTCTAAACGCTCACTTTAAGCAGCCCCTAACACGCGAAACGCCCGAGAGGATTTCCAACCTGGTCTGGCTCTGAACCACGATCTCTTCGTCAATATTGATCCAACATGCAATACGATGTTTATGCGTTTTGCGATACATTTTAGGAAGATTCACTAATAGCTTCTGTCTTTATTTTTCGAGTTTCCAATTTCACGAAATAATTAACCCTTTGCGGACGAGGAATGTTTTCCTCGGTTAACTAAATCATTAAGTTTGTAAAGCAAGAAATATACTCTTAACTCTCTACTCGGAGAATTAATATCAAACTACTATTAAGTCTCTACTCAGAGAATTAATAACAGATTACTCAGATTGAACAAATATTGGGATATGAAACGCATTGTTAAAGCACTGTGCTTGAGCAACTCTGATCAATATACTGCCGATCTTAACGCAAAATAAAAATTGTCTAAATCATGCCTGACCAACACACGCGGTCCGCGGGCGATTTTATATTTCTATTGAAACTTTTGTTTCTCGTTGTATGTATACAAAAAATATTAAATAAATGAAAATTTGCATGTGTCATTGTTATAATGCGCAACTGCGACTACGAACTCCAGTTCTATATTTGATATCCACGAACGCCAAATGTTACTGGAAGCGAGTAACATTGTTTGTGAGAAACGAGTTGTAAGTGCTTTTGGATCCACATATGTTTGTGAAACATTGTTTTCGAAGATGAAATTTACAAAGAGCTCATCACGTGCTTCATTAACTGATGCCTATTTAGAAAACCAGCTAAGATGTGCAACGTCGAACATAAATGTAGATTTATAAAAATTAAGTGAGAGAAAGGATAAACAAATATCTCATTAATTAAGACTCGAGAGTTAATTATTTTGAATCATAGTATAACAATAAAGTTTTATACATTTTGTACTCGTATTACATTTTTTAAAAGCATGTTTACCTCAAGTGCGGCCCACTGTAACGTTACGCGCCATGAAAGTGGCCCGTGAAACCATTTTGGTTGGCCAGGCCTGGTCTAAATCAATTGCAAGAAATTGGAACCAGGTAAACATTTCTTCCCTTCTTTAATAATTTCAGAAAGCTGAAAAACGATATCTTTAAATTCTCTCAATGCGTTCCCTAGCACCATTTGTTACTACGCTTATCGACATCGTTAAAATGTTCAACTAAATGCAACGTATCTTCTTTACGAAATATTAAAACAATTTAACAAAGAAAACTCGAATAGTATGCTTGTTCTATGATCTTAAGTAACAGCATACGTAAAATGAGATTTGACTAGTGTGATTTAAATTGCGAGATTGTGGACGTCACACATCTACGACAGTGGTAACGAATGTGTAAACCATTGTATTCTTTAAAATTGAATCTGTTCATTTTTAACATGAACGCATAAAATTCACGGTCTACTGATCAAGCAATGTCTGCGTAAGACAGTTTAAATCTACTCATGTCTAGAGCACTAAGCTCATCATTAGTCTGCGGATCTTTGTGCAAACTAAAGTATGTCTGCATTGATTCCAAGAAATAGGAACCAAATAGAATGTTATTTCTTCTCTTAATAATTTTAATAGATGAAAAAATAATATACCGACATCTTTAAATGTTGTTAACACTAAACCTACCACGGTCAACTGACCGGTTATCTATTCCGCAATTATTGAAATTATAAAAACGCTGTCATAGGAAATTATTGCAATGTCTTCTCTATTTAAGCATATATTATAATGGAAACCGCACATTTTAAGTAAATTTAATCTTCTCACTTCTATAAGACCTTTCATTTATATGTATATGTTTAGCGCTTGGTAGATTTAGTCTTAATGTTCTTACAATTTGAAATTCCGCCTACTCAAATCTGCTAGAAATGTATAAAATTCGCAGTCTACTAATCGTACAACAAAGAACTGCGCGAACGACTGCGATAGGACGCGCGAACGCAGTCTCTCCCGAAATAAAACTTTCCAATTATCAATGAACAAAGTGTCGCCAACCATTCGAAGATCTTCAGGGCCCAACAATCGTCGAGTCCTCGTCAGGTAGCTCGTCTCAGTCGTTCACACGACGCGCAGCCCAGTTGTGCAACGCGGTTCCAAGCCGGGCTTAATGGGTTAATGAGGCGATGATAATTCCCAGTGCCAGTGAACCGTCGTAAATGCTCGTGTAAACGTTTTTTATCGTTCCCCGCCATTCGAAACACGAATATCGTTCGCACCCAATCGTAGATGGAGAGGCTCGGAACCAAGCGAAAATTTCGAGCCGGCCTCATCTTGTCTTTTGCGGTTGAATCTATGTACGTGTACGGCGGCCTACGCAGCTCGGGATCGATTTATTAATATTGCACCGATCGATAGCAGCCCCCACAATTCTGCCATAAATTTCCAGGGGCCAGATAGAGGCTGTAAGCCGAGCTGCCGAAGCTGTGCTACGCGTTGCAGCGCCGCGAGAGGAGATCGTTGCGGCGCTCGTAGGCGGAGGCTGAGCTGAAGTTGGGTCGATTTTGCGTCCTCTATTCGTCTCTCTCCCACTGCCCCTCTCTCTTTCTTTCTCTTCGTCTCTCTCTCTCTATCTCCATTTTACCCTCTCTTTCTCTTTTCGTCTCTGCCGCTGGTGAGCGCCAGGGGATCAGGAAGAGAGAGGGGGAGGGAGAGAGCTAAGGGTGAGATCGCCGTAGGGCTGTGTGCACGCTAGAAACACGGAGAACCCGAGGAACAGCCAATGATGGCGGCCACAGGGATGGGAAACGGGAAGAGAAAGAGAGGGAGAAGAGAGGGGCAAGAGGGGATTTATGCCGTTCCCTGTCGTCGGAGGTTGGATTGAGAGCCGCGAAGCATAAATAACGACACGTCAACCCCTGCCGGGGGAGGGTACGAGCCGCGCTGCTGCGAAACGGCCCGAGATACCCGGCGTGCTCGAATTCATCGACTCGGCCAAAACAATGGATGAATCTCTCTCTCTGACGACGACGACGACGACGACGGTATGAATAATTGAACGAGATATGTGATACGGGGGCAGCGCGGAACTGATCTCTCTGCCGAACGATGGCGGTTCGATGGGGAAAATTGTTGGGAAGAAATTCTGGTTGGTTGGGATTTGGGAGGAATACTGATGCGTTCGTTCTTTCGTGATGATTAGATTGCGAATTTGATCCATTTATGATAAAAATGGCTACGTAGTTTTCCAAGTAGTGGGCATATTAAAAAGATTTAAGGACGTCTGTGTATAGTGTGGGGAAAAATTATTTGTCCTCCTTTTGGGAGGTGATAAAACTCGTCGAGATCGCCAACATTACATCATAAAAATGGTGCCGCAAAATTAACTTTCAAGGTCATTTTCAATGTCAAATTTTTTTATTGGCTTAGTCGATTCTACTCGCCGAGTTGAACAAAAGTCCAAAGGGACCATATGCCGGAAATCAATATTTCATAGAGAAATCTTCGTTTGAAGTTTTTTTGCCTGAAATTTAAAAAAAATGGATTTTCATTAAGTCAGAAAATAAATCTGATGCTTATAAAGTTCTTAAAATTATGTTCTGAATATCCTGATCATGATTAGCGAAAATCACCCCCCAAAACTGATCCTGAAAAATTTGTATATTTTTTAGCGAGTAGAATCGACTAAGCCAATAAAAAAATTTGACATTGAAAATGACCTTGAAAGTTAATTTTGCGGCACCATTTTTATGATGTAATGTTGGCGATCTCGACGAGTTTTATCACCTCCCAAAAGGATGACCGATAATTTTTCCCCACCCTGTACTAGTATCAGCCTAATAAGGTAATTAAAAGAAAAAACATTTTTTACTCGGTTTCTGTGTCTTGCAATCAATGCAAATATTTTTCATTATTCATAAAGCTCCATAGTCCATTGATGATTACGACACGTTAAACGCTGTGTCAATCCCTTAAAACAATAGAAGCATTAAAGAACAATTTCAGCGTATCTACCTAACATTTCTAACTTCTTAAAATGACTACATAAAGAAAAAAAATTCAATCTAGCTCCCATTTCTTCTAATCATCTCGAAACATAATGGAAGTAGAAACAGCAAGTTGCTCTCAGACCCACAATCCAATTATCACGTACAAGAGCAATCCAGCGACTTTCCCAGCTTGTTCCCCGATTACCGTCGCGTCGGTGGACGTGTTAAAATCTTCCTTGAGGGAGTTAAACGCGTTGATGGTCGACCCTCGCGACTTCACCCTCTAAATTCGGCCTGCCATCCATGGTCTGCTAATTAAACGTGCCGGTGTCGGGGAAGTTGAGCCAGGTACCGCGTTGGAAATTGCTAGAATTCCCATCGGAGATCATGGGGTGGTTCAATGGGGAGTTTCGACGGTAATCGACAAGAGGTGAAGGGAGAATGAGGAGGAAACGAACAATCAAGATTCCCTCCGATACGACGAGTTCAATACAAAAATTAAATGAAGGAAACATGTCGAGTTTCGTAAAAATTGGTGGGATAATATTCAAGAAGGGTTATTTTATTACTCAAAGACATTCGTCCGCAAAGGATTAATTTCATATCAATACCGTCAGCCAAATAATAATTTTCAAGTACAGTAATTTTGCTCTGAGATCCACAATCCAATTATATTGCTCTGAGATGTACAATTTAATTATTATCAGATAAGAGAACAACGTGGAGATACTTGATCCTCGATTATTGTCAGCGGACGTGTTAAAATCTTCCTTGAGGGAGCCACTTCAATCCCTATAACTGAAGTACAGTGATTCTAATTATTGTACTGCTAATCATTATACCAAATTAAAATTGCCTCGTTAATTACAACGTACTGGAACCAAATGAAAATTTGTTCCTTTCTTCAATACCGTTGAGTATTTTCTTCATCGAAAATTTAAAAAATACGTTTTGTAGATCTGTATCAATTATACATATTCTGAAAATTTCATGAAAATCGGTCAACGATGCAATGAGCAACAAACGTTTAATGATGGTAAAAATTGCAGCTTTTCAAGATTTTCGGCCTCTAACTATAATAAATCTAAGGATTGTTACATCTTTCAGTGCCCGTCGTTTCTTCCCTCAACTGCCGGTTTTCATGAAATTTTCAGAATACGTATAATTGACACAGATATACAAAACGTATTTTTTCAATTTTCTTGGTTTGTTTTTTTCATTTTCTTGAGATCAAATTAATAATGTAAATTGAAACACTACCGATAACTTTCATTCAGGTTTTAAAAAATACTAAAAACTCGTTCGTGATTTTTGGCGGAAATATGTATGCGTGGATATATGTTGTAATAAGCGAAAAACTATTACGAATACCTATTTTGGATACCTGCGGTTTTCAAACAATCCAAAACAGAAAAACTTTAAAATTCTTTAAATTTTTTACTTTCATTAACTGTTTACAGAAGAAAATGACAAGACAGAGAGGAGAATAATGGCGTGCAAAGTTCAACTGAACAACTAATGCTAATGTCGGCATATTAACTTTGTAAACTTATATCTCGGTAATAATTTATGCAAAGACAAAAGTATTCCAGTGTTGTGATGATGTCTTGGTCTCACCTTCACGAATACGTAATCAAAAATATAGGTTTCCACTAAAAATTTCAATTGTAATCTCTACAGAGCTTTTCAAGGTTACTGCAATGTCAAACAAATACAATTATCATGTATTCTTTTTACATCCTACAACTCTCGTCTAAAACATTTTTTCGTATCCCCTATAATTTTCAAGTAATGGAAATTTGTCCAAAAATCAGGTTTTCCAACGCAGTGGGCGCAATCTCGTTTCCATAATCTGTTAATTAAACGATTCGATGTCGTGAAAGTGGAGCACCGCGTTGGAAATTGCTGGAATTCCCATCGGGGACCGGAGGGTGGTTCCAACAGTTTCAGCGGAAATCGACGGGTAGCGAAAGAAGCACGGGGAGGAAACGAACAATCAAGATCCTGCCGGATATACGACAGGTGCGCGAGTAGGAAATAGCTGAGCGGGTGATAGGATAGCAGTGGCGAGCTGGAGATAACTCTTTTATGCGTCTTCGGGCTCCGGCCGCGGTAAAGTTTTTACCTGGAAAACGATCAGACTGCGTTGTACGCCGAATTTTCGTTTCCGCTGTGCCGGCGGAATCGAATCTCTTTCCGGCTGCTGTTCGCGCTGTTCTTTTATTCCGATATCCTCTCGAAGAGCGCCAGACAGAGTGCCTCACTTCTTCTTCCTTTCCTCTCGAGACAGCGATCACGGGCGTCGCGCATTATGCCGAGCACACTCCTTCTAGGATTTAATTGGTGCATTGTGCACCTCGTGAAGTAATTAAAACGCTTTACGAACGGAGGTTTTAAAAGCCCTCCTCTTAGTTGGTCCCTGAAAATTCAACGAGATTTCTGCGTGATTTGTTTTGCGGTAATAACTGACTATAAGAGGCTGCTTTCGCTTCTTCGGATCCATTTTGATACGTGCTCGTTGTTTTCTTTCTCCGAACGCGATGCTGAATATTAAGACAGTCCCGTGATATTCAAATAATTTAATTAATCGAACCGAAACTGGAACGCTCGCGTATATCGTGCCGGTAACTGCTTTTATTCGCGAGCGCGCGAAAGGTTCTAATAAAATTGATGTTATTCGAGTGTATCATATTCAAATTTAATCTCTTAACCTGGCGCAAGCGTTGTCGGCAGCAATAATGTTAATGCACGATTTTGATATTGTATGATACGCGATACTTTTATGGAGATGCACGTTTATCGAAGTCAGCTTCAGATTTGAGAGGAGCGTAAGATTATTACGGTTGATATATGCATTCAAACATTTATTTTTAAATAAAATTACTCCGAGCGCTGGATAAAATTGGAAAGCAAAGCAGGGTAGATTTTTACACTCTTCTGTGATTCTTCGGCTTTATTAATCACTGTAGAGTATACTTTGATAAAGTTTATAAATTCTAGTGCACTGCAGAGGGTAACTGAGGGTAACTAAATTTAATATTTAAATAATAAAAGCAAACATTTGTTATTGAATACTCGAATACGAATTATTTATGTTGCTGCTGTTTTCTTGCTGTTTAAACATCAGAATGGGGCTCCGTGGACATTGCCATTCAACTTGAAGTAACTCACGAATTAAAATTAAAGCTCGAAGGCATTAAGATCGCAATTTACAGCGGGCATCGCAAAATGTCGGCTTTTATAAGCGTCGAGGCATCACGATCAGGATTTTACAAAAGAACCGTGTCTCTCCCGAGAGAGACCGAAACTCCGAACTAAGAAATATCCAATGGATGAACGATGTTCGTAGATTCCGTTCTTCGAAATGAAAAAGGAATTTAGTTACCGTGGCGGTCGTCATGCGCTTTCCCGACAACGCTTGTTACTTCTACTGGGCGAAAAGGGTCTGGTCGATGGGCGCCGATAAAAAAAATATTCTTATAAGGTAGATTGCAGAAATGCGGGTGCACGGGAGCTGGTGAGGTTCAGAGGGGGTCGTTGACCGTGAAATTGAAAAAGTTACCAAGGCCCTGGAACACCGAGAGTGTCGGCGTTGGCAGGAGGCGGCCATCGAGCTCTGTAATTTGTGTTCATAAAATTCGCGCGGAGGGCTCGGTAGAAGCCTGTCGAAGGGAATACCATTAGTCGGTCGTGAATTTATTTTCATTTAGCTGCAAGAACATCGCGCGAGCTCCGTTCCACTTCGCACGCCCGATTCCATGCACGAATAATGCCACGAAAATTGAATGGACGCATCGATGAACGTTCCTGGATATTAAACGGAGTTCCTCCAATTAAAAACAAAAATACCGGGTGGAAATTATAAAGCGTTATAGAATAATATCTCCAAAAGTATTGATTATACGCAAAATTTCAGATGAATGTTTTTCAGTACCGAGGAGGACATTACGTGGTGGGACTTTTATTTTTCCCGGTGGACACTTCAAGGTGAGGTGAAGGTCAACTTTCTTTTTTGAAATGGAATGATATGTTTTTTTATCCATATTCAAATAGTGCGTTTTAACATGAGTTCAATTGCCTATGACTCAAGGTCATGCAAGGTCAAACTTGCATAGAAATGCAGAAAAGGTGTGATCGCTTTATTTGTACTTTAGTTTAGTGTGTGTTCAAAATGATTACCTCTTACTTCAATGCGCTTAACAATTCTTTGTTTAAATGATTCTCTAACTTTGCTCAACATTTCAACATTTCAACATTTATCTTAGCACAAGCTTCGCATATTCTGACTTTCTTGTTTTCACGCGTCGTAGGATTAATGGACATTACGCAGGTTTTAAGCACAGAACCTGAACGGAGAAAACGCTGTTCTAGGCTTTTTTAAATGCTATATGCGATTTTGAAGGCCGATCTGGGTAGCTTGTGCATACAAATTAGCAGCCATTCTGCAATTTTCCCTGCATTCTTCTGCATTCCATAAACATATCAAAACAATTTTGATATATTTCCATTTTCACCACTTATTGAAGTACTATCGTTCAGCGAAAGATACCTTTACACGAATAGTAATGAAAATAAACCGACTATCTTGCAGAAGAGCACAGTAATATTTCATTGATAATGACTTTGATGTTGCCCTGAGTAATGCTGATATTAAACACATGTTATTGTTTTGGTGTGAAAGCTCGAAGGTACGAACTAAAGTACGAATAAAGCGATCACACCTGTTCTGCATTTCCCTGCAAGTTTGACCTTGAACGACCTTGAGTTATAGGTAATTGATCTCATCTTAAAACGCACTATTTGATGGTGGATAAAAAAACATATCATTCTATTTATAAAAAGAAAGTTGACCTGCATCTTACCTTGGAGTGTTCACCGGGAAAAACATAATTTCCACCACATGATGTCCCCCTCGGTACTGAACAACTTTCATCTGAAAGATCTTTGCGTTTAATCAATATTTTTGCAGATATTCGTCTATAACACTTTATAATTTTTACCCTGTATATTATATTCCACATTTATTTTAGTTCAAATATCGGCAAAATGACCCTAAACTTGCGTACTTTAAGATGATCTACAGAGACTCCAGAATCATACTATAGTGCCGAATCTCTGTAGCACCGCGTAACTCCAACGTTACATACTGATATATGTTAATCTTTTTACATCTATATTAATTTTTAGTTGCAATGCGGCGAAAATGTCCTGTTCTATTGCTTCTCTTTCATAAACGAGAAGATTACGTATCAGGGATGGTTATTTTCTCGTGTCAAATTACATAAATTTCATTAAATATTTGAAATTTCTATACAATTGTGTAGTTGATCCTGAACAACGCACGATGCATCATGTTTATTATTAGACTGCGGATATTTATGCAAAATAGAAATTGTATTCATCAATTGCAAAACATGGGGCCAAGTAGGAATTTTCTTCTTTCTTTAATAGTTTTATCAAGTAGAAAATTACAAATCTTAAACTCCTACTCATTTCTCTTACAAATATATAAAATCCGAATTCTGCTTATTATACAAAATGATGAAGCAAGGCAAAGGTTCAAAGAATGAAATATTGGTGATTAAGGGAATCAAAGAAGATAGATATTCCTTCCACTGTTTTTATTTGAAGCTGCTTATGTCAGTCAGAAATGCACGAAACCCACAGTCGAACAGTTATGTATTAAACTATGCAGAAGCAGAAACTTCTTCCCTTACAATCTCACAACACGAAATAAAATTTGTTTAACCCTCTGCGGGTCCAAAATATTTTACGTCGAGCTAAAAATCTGAAAATTTGTAATTTGCACTTCAATTTGCGTAAATAACTGTCTAAAACAGTCGACTGACTACTGCGATAACAATTATGAAGTGCAGAGGTCTCCTTCTGAACAATGGAAAGTGATAGTCATAAACAGAATTCAAATTTACCGTAAACCCAAAAAATACATTCATGTAATGTCGATTATATTTGACAATAACACGAAGAGGGTTAAGAAGACAGCGAGGTTTCTCGAGCATGGGGTGCCAGATAAATCACAGTAAGGGCAGGAACGCGTGCGGGATTTTTGTCATAAGTTTGATAATGTCTGAGGGAGCGTAATTTCAGTGAAGAGGATCCGTTAAGACACCGGTGAATTTTTCAGACGTTCCATCAGCTTGGAGGCGGCCGAGTATCGCGAAGGGCTGGCGATACAAGGGTAGCCTTTGCTCAGGGTGGTCCTTGCTCAGGGCTGATAGAAACAGCCCCGTATGACGCACGCAACGCACACAGGATCAGGATGGAGTGAAGGTGGTGGAAATGGAGGCAGGATGGCACCGTGTGAGGGGAAACAGAGGAGGATTAGGGCGGACGTCGATGGGGATGGGATGAATTTGCGCGGTGAGGTCCGCGCAAGGGTGCAACGACGCCGACGCAGGGTCCACGGGAACCCGGAACCAAGACCGGGATGCCCGCACCCCATTTCGATTCGATTCGAGAGGTGAAGACACTTTTACTTATGTCTGGCCACTTGTTCCGAACCTATCGGCCAAAGGTGATACCATAAACTTTCACGCATTTCACCGTGAATCACGTCGCATATTGCGAATTGTTCTACCACGCTGTGCAAGAGGACTCTTCCGGTTGTTCCCGATGCGAACCTCCAGCGAGTTCTTCGGAGTCTTCGGTGTGCAGTGAACATCTTGAAGGGTGAGTGAGCGAATCATGTTTTGTACCGCGCCGTCGGGGATTCAGGCACCAACCTGTGGTTTTTTAATAAATTGTCGTCTCTATCATTCAGGGTTCACACTGTAGTGGATTGTCATAGTGGATTTCAGAAGGTTGATTACTTGGTTGATTTATTTTGTGGTGGGTTCTCAAAAATTGACCGACGATATTCAATTTTGTTTCAAATGTAATAAATAGACTGCTGATTTTTATGCAAAATAGAAATGTTGTGCGTCAATTGTCATCTGGAGCTAAATGAAAATTTAACTCTCCTCATAATCACTTTATTATGTCGAAAATAATATACCAATTTTATTCAACTATTTTCATCCCTCTACTATTTCAAATTTTACGTATTCATTTGTATGATAAATGCATCAAATCTGTAGTCTAGCAATAAACTATAAGCCCCTTGTAATTATACTGTTAATCGTTACGCGAAATAAAAATTATAGGAAACGAGAGTTGAGTAAAAATGTATTTCTTCTTTTGATAATATTAATAAGCTGACAATAATGTAAGGATAGTCCTAAATTCTTTCTTTCATGCATTCACAGTTTTCATCTATTCATTTTTGTCATAAATTCATCAAATCCGCAGTTTTATTCTACTCTTCTGTTGTTGATGTTTAGAAATAGATGTTCTGAAATGAAAGTAGATATGAAAACATTATAATTTTCTTTTTCTTGTAAGACTGGAGACGATCAGGTTGTCGTCATTGTGGCTGTAATGAAATTGTAGGACAAATACAATAATTATTACTAAATTAGACGTGGTCTAATGGTCTTAATAATCCACTAGAATTTTAATAACGAGAAGAATTAAAGGGTTGTTTGATGACAGACATTTTGAGTTGATTTCAAGCAAGATTTTCGCGTGAGGTGACAGCTGTTGGCTGCCGACGGTGCACAGGCTTAGAAAGAAATAGCTTTCATTCAGAATAATGTTGATCTCATCTCTTGTGAACTTAGAATAACAATTTTTAGTGATAATAATGCGAGTTTTCTTTTCCTAAGCTTCAGTATTTTAATACTGAACGTACCGATCACTGAAAGAAAATGAAATAAATCCTAAAAATTACAAGATTGAACTTATTCAGATCCTGCAGGATTGTTGTCATAGTATATGCTTGAATACTGAAATGCATTCAATAATTCTCCAATTTATAATTGCAATAACCGTAAAATAAAGAGATTGGACATTTCACCGACGATGAATCGTTTAGTTTTAAAAATAAGTATATCCTAAAATTCTTTTGAAACTTTTACTGTCTTGTGTTTTACCTACCCATTTTACCATAAACGTATCAAGTCCACGATCTAGTAATGAAATATCAGTGCTTGAACAGTATATCGTTTGACAATATTGTTCAACCGTTTCCTACCCTCAAAATTGCAACTATTGTGGCTAATACAACACTTCAAAGAGTCCAGATCCAATTTTTGAACTCCTCTAAGTGAAAGTAACCTGTGTGTCCGACATTAAACATTGCAAAGAAGACTATAGTGCAAAAATTCACGTCTCGAACATCCGCGGACCTGTGCGACTCGTTTCACGCGTGTCTCCTTGCAAATTTACGCAGCAATAAATGGAAATTTGTTTGCCGCCGAATTCGTAGACACTTAAACGATTCCCGGCGGAAGTTTGCCGATAAATTCGAACTCCGTTGGCGTTTTTATACTTTCCGAAAAAATACTGCACGCTTTCCCGACGCCTCCTAATCACTCCGAAGGTCTCGCGGAAATTTATACGGCCGTTAATTCGCTTTTATTCTGCAATATCGAGGCAATTCGTATTAAAATCGCGATCATAACTAGCGTCGATTGGTTGTAACGTTAATAAGATGATAAATCGCGGCCCATTAATGACACATGTATCATTCTTCGGGCTTTGATGATGTCGATTCACGATGAGCTGCTCTGCACGCTTCGGGAATCTATTCGCATCAAACTACTCGTAACTTTTGCGCTATTATATTTAGATTAATTTTATTTCGGCTCACGCGAAATTGGTACACCCCACTTTTCTTTAGCTCGTTCAACTGTTCTGCCGTTAAACGTAAACTGTATGATATAATTGAATATAAAGTGAAAGATTATTGTACCTGCTATTTTCCACGGTAAATCGTTTCACACTTAAAATAGGAACGCGCGTGCACTGTTATAATACGAGATGCTAGTTATAAAAGGGAATGTTTCAGAACTGTTATGGCGGCTACGAGAATTAACACGAAAGACTATCGCCTTAAGGAGGTGGACGTTTAACCTCGGGATTTTTTAATTATTTTTAAACTGCGCGCCTTCCGCGGTTCGCTCGAAAGTCATCACTTCAACCATACAGTACACGAGCCAATAGCACCCAATTTTTCATTTACAGTTCTTCGAAAAACTCGGAGCTTCTTCATACATATTGTCATTGTTGTAGTCTATACAAACTGTTGTAAGCAAAGTAAAAATTCATTGAAGTAGTCCGAGATAATTTCATGAAAATTATTAGGATACATAAAAAATTCCTTTAGTATCTCCTTGTTAATGTCTCATTATTTCCTAGGCTTCCAGTTGTTTAACGACACCGTCTGCTAGCTTAAAACACTGTTCTACATTCACATTATGCACACTAGTCGACAATGAAACGAACTTTTAAGACAATCTAATAAATCAATACAGATTCATTGCACAGTTCTCACAGATTCTAGTCGTGTAGTGGAGGGTCAAGGAGCCAACTCAAATTCAGACGTATAAATTCATACTTTTCCAAACAAATAACTATCGTACGAGCTTTCGGATAGTGCCTCGTGTGTCGCGGTTCGGTGAACGACGCCAAACATCGTTATCGTTTTTTTACAATGACAATAACGCCGATTCTAGCACCTGTCATGGCGCAGTCACGACCGTTTAATCGACCCGATTGCGTACGCATGAAACGATCGGCTGCTATCGAACCAGGCTGCACTATCGCTCGCCATAAAAACAATGCGATTACCGCAACAACATTATCTTTTCACATTTCGCTGCTCGAATAATCCAACCATTTTTCTCAGTCGATTTTATCCCTGAGAAATATAGCCTTATCTTGTAAGATCCTTGGAGTCTTTATAATCGGAATGTTCTATTTTGCTACTCGAATAATCGAACATTTTTTTCAGTCGAGTTTATAATAGAAAAATACAGTCTCTTCTTGTATGCGTCTTCGAGTTTTTTAAAATTTAATTTTCTCATTTCGCTGCACGAATAATCGAATATTTTGCCAGTCGACATTATCTCTAAAAATTAACCTTACCTTTTAAGTTTCTTCGAGTCTTTAAAGTCGAGGTGTTCCACTTTGCTACTCGAAAAATCGAACATATTTTCCAGTCGACATTATCCCGGATGAATATAGTCTCTTCTTGTATGCATCTTCGAGATTTTTAAAATTGAATTTTCTCATTTCGCTGCTGGAATAATCGAACATTTTTTCCCCTGTCGATTTTATCCCAGAGGAATACCGTCTCTTTTTTGTAAGCTTGTTCGAGGTTGGGAAACCACTGACATGTTTTCCTGGAAAAAATGTGGGTTGAGGGAAATCGTCGATTTCACTTTTGGGACGATTGCGGCAATTCAGACTGCAATTTTTTCAAAGGCGGAAGCGTCTGGAACGCAGAACTAGACTTCGACAAGGTCGTCCTCATTCTCTCGAGCTCGGTTTCCTTTTTCCCTTAATCCGTGACCGTTTCCGGCAACACTCTAACCGCAATCCTTTTCTGAAAACTTTAGGTAGCCGCCGATGTTGCGTTCCACCATCGGTTTGAATTGCTTTAGTGCTCGTTTAGGAGATAGAGGTAGCTTGGAAGACCTTGGAACAGTGTGTCGCTCTTAGGATGGTCAATGTTTAATCCTTCTATTTAGAAAAACTTCAGCTTTGAAGCTAATAAAATTAATTTTGGGGACATTGGATGCTTTGTATTGTCTTTGGAATCTTTTAGTTTGATCCGGGAAGGTGCTAATCTTTTGATGAGGAAAGAGAACATTGTTTTATTTCCGGAATAAAAATTAAATTGTGTCTGGAAATTGATCAGATTAACTTCTAATAGACTCAGTTATTGGACAAAAACAAGAATTTTAACACTAAACCTGCCGACCATTAAGTGTGACCAGTATGTGTTGCCTTATAAAAATGGCACGATTGAATTTATTTTGATTTTGTGCCGTTTTACTGTAATGTATACTCGAATAAAAATGTATGCATAATCATTTCCAGTGGAAGCATCTTTGTAACTTCAATAATCGTAAAATAAAAAATCTGAAAACGGTCACTTGACCGGCGCTGGTAGGTTTAGTGTTAAATTCAGAGTTGAATGCCAAGGGCAAACTAGAAGTTAAACTTCGCAGCGCATCTTTGAACTTCAAAGATGGCTCAGAAAATTAATACAAATAAAAATTGAATTTTCCGGGTGTTTTACCTTCCAAGAGTGTACATTATCAAACAAAAAGAATCTTTTAAAATCGAGAGTGTCAAAAATAGTGCGTACTAGAAGATAAACTTTGCAGCGTATGTTTGACCTTCAGAAATGGCTCAAAAAATAAATACAAATAAAAATTGAATACTTCCAGATTTGGAAATGATGAGTTTTACTTCCAAGAGTGTTCATTTTCAAACAAAAAGAAGTTTTTAAAATTGACAGTGCTAAAAATAGTGCAAACTAGGAAATAAACCTTGCAGCGTATATTTGACCTTCAGAAATGGCCCAAAAAGAAATACAAATAAAAATTGAATTCTCCCAGGTTTGGAAATGATCAATTTACCTTTCAAGAGTGTTCATTATCAAACAAAAAGAAGATTTTAAAATTGAGAATGCCATAAATAATGTAAATTAGAAGTTAAACCTTTCATAGCAACTTGATGCCTAGAAATGGCAAAAAAACGTAACCTTTTCTCAAAAATTGAAGTTTAGAATGAATAAACGGTGTGGAAAGAGCAAAGGTTGGAAGAGGACCGCGAGAGGAATGGCGCGTGCTCATTATGCCTCGGCACTAGTGACAGGTGGGCGTCAAATTTGAATAGCAGGTGGAAAAGAAGGAAGCGCCGAAAGCGTCGCGGTTTCCATTGTGTGTGTCGGAGAGGGTTGCGTGCGTCGGCAATAATGAAGTCGCGCGCTTATGTTAATTGAGAAGTTAAATAGGAATAGGCGCATTAAATCCGCTGGTTGCACAGAGCTCTGCGACGACGGTGGAGTTAATGTTTCGTTTGGTTACGCGATAAGTGCTCGTCGGGTGATAATCTAACGTCTTAAATCAGCCTGTTCATATTTCACGTCTTGTTTTTGCGCGATGCGCCGCGATCATTTCGTTAAATCGGCCCATTTTATGTCATCTACTTACACGGATAATACTAAACGGGTAGAAAATCGACGAAGAAGCAATACTGTTTTTCTGTGTTCTTGCTGGGCTCTAAAATTACCATTGAGGAAGCTTCTAAGCGACACAAACGCTCAATTACAATATTATTCTAAAATTGTACGGCAAATTTTTTATAGAAAGCGGCCATTTTGTTAAAATTCGACTTTGGGAGTCACAAGTTGGCCATAGTGAACAGTATCGTGAATGATAAATTTAGGAAAGGCATGGCTACCGTATTGCAAAGTTACCATTTTATTAAGCTTGCAAAGTAAAGTTAATTTAAATTCTGAAGTCACACTGATGTGAATGATAAATTTAGTTAAATTCAGGCTACTGGGTTAAGGGGTTTTTATTAAATTGTGATCTGGAATGAAGCTCATTAAAAATAAAAATGGCCTAAGTGCCAATGCAACGCAACTATAAAAATTGCAGATTTCAGAAAAACTGATGGTTGATTTTGAAATAGTTACCATTTTGTAAAGCAATGTGATCTTCTAGGACGCTAAACCTTTCAACAGACACTGTAAACGGTATATTTACGAAGAACTGTCGTCAGTTACCCATTTTGTCGAGCAATATAATCTTCGAAGAGACTAAATTGTTTGTATCGGTACCATGAATGGATTCGCGAGAAGCTGGCGTTACTGTTCAGCACAGTTACCGTTTCGCCGAACGGTGGTCTTCAAAGATGAGGAAGTAGCAAAGGGATAAACTGATCAAACAATTCTACGGTTCAATAGGACGCCTCTGAAGGATCCGGTGTCATGGCCCCGACACGAAATGTTTGACGCGGTGTTTAATAGATCGTAAAGGCCGTTTAAGTATCACGATAAATATAACAACTCTCGGTGTTCCAGTCTTAACGTTTTACGCTTGACCGCCGCGACGTGATACAGAATAATTCGGCTAAATTTCGAGATGCGTGACCATTTCTGTCGAACCGTTCACTTTCCCTCTTTCTCCGACTTTCTCCACCATTCGCGTTTAACGTCACTTATCAAACTCTGTTAATTTTCGATTTGTGTTGACGAGTTCCTTCAGCCTCTGTTCATTTTCTTCTTAGATTAACGAATGAAAAAGAGTCCGTTCAGCTTCTGTTAATTTTTCAAGTGAAACTTCTTTAGGCGCGTTAGGCGCAAAACTTCCATGCGGTAGGAGTAAAACCGATCTGGTGATGAAACGATGAAACGAAATTCTATGCTAAGTGGAGATTTCAACGTGAACTTTGCATCGGAACAATCAAAATTATTAATAGAATTTTTCAGAAGTAAATTAACACTCGAAATGGTAAATAATCCTAATGAGGGGACAACAAGATCAGGAACAACTCTCGATGCAGTATTTGCAAGACATTTAGACAAAATTGAATCAAGAATATTTATATTTTTTAGCTATCACAAGCCAATTGTTTCAATAATAGAATCATAGAAAATTAAATGTCACAAAGTGTTAATAAAAATTCGAAAAAAAATTAAAGAAAGAAGTTTCACTTCAGCCATGTAATCTAAGCACACACCAATTTTTTTTCTTAACGCTTTGAGTGCCAACCTAGAAGCCTAAAAAATTCTTGAATAGTATCAAAGTTGAAATTTTTTGGATTCATGATGCTAAGAGTACCGTTCCAGCCTTTTTAGCAACTCCTAGGCTTGGTACACTCGATTGCTGTGGTCCATACATTAACGTGAAAATTCATTGACAAATCCAGAAAAATAATTCCGTCTCTCATTTCTGGAAGATACGACATTTAAAGTGTTATATGAATAAATAACGAGTCACTTCAGATTGTGTTCATTTTCTTCCTAAATTAATGACTAACTCTTCCGCTTTATTGTGTGGTGGTATACATATTGATGTGAATTGTATTGTCATTACGTTGATCGTGACAAGATTTTTACCATGTCCATTTTGTTTGTATTGCGTTTCGACTTCCTGAGCGTTTATAATTGAGAAGGTCAGCCGGTTGAAAGGTTAAACAATTATCCGATTGTTTTCAAAATAATTGAACTCCTCCACGAAGACGAGTTGTTTCGGTCGATTATGTTGATGCTCTGAGTGTTACGCAGCTGGCGATGAGTCAGTCCCACGATTAAAAATAAGATAACGGCAATCGCCTCTTTTTATCAGCAGTTTTCTCCGCTAATTAGTGCGGTCTATTAATTCAATTAACCTTTCCTGAGTCACCGACGCGAATAAACATCGAATCTCAATCGAATTCTTCAAGAACGACTATGAAACAGCCTAGTATTTAGATTGATACGACTGTGTACAAAATTTGTGGAGTAGATTGGACGTTCCATGACAAATTTAAAATCTGCTAAACATAATTAAGATGAGGGGACAAAGTCAGGTCGGAACATAGAAAATTCGAGGGGAAGTTTAGACCTTCCTCGACAAACCTAAAATCCACTAATCATAATTAAGATGGACAAGATCAGCTCGAATCGTTGGACGTTCCTAAAGAAACCTGAAACCCACTGGAACTTAATTAAAGAGAGGGAGGAGACAAAATTAACTCGAATTCACCATTGGCTTCTCGGATTGGATTAGAATTTCTCGCGTGCCTCGCATTCCTGCGGATCCTCCTCGAAATAGAAGAAGGAGAGGAAGGACGAGGCACACTAAAAGATCAAACGGAGTAGTCGGTAGAGGTTTAGCATAATGTTAATCCGCCGGTTCCCGCCACGGGGGTGCATAATCTCGGCAAATTGAGGCGGCTCGCTCGCGTCCAAGCTTTCCTCGGGCATAACTCACGACAACACGCAAACGTCGTGAATTTCAATCTTTAAGGCCGTTTAATGCCCGCTTAAAAAAGCACAACGATCGGCCACTTGTAAATTATGCTGTACCGACGCGGGCCATCGTGACTGTGGTCGTCCCCGTATCGTTGTGTGCTCGAGCGGGATGCTAAGGGGGGCAGAGACGCAAAAGGGGGGTGCCGGTCGGGACCCGGGCTTTGGCTGGCTCCGAGAGATCGATTTGGTCCCCTGCGAGGTTTCCTCCGCAGCCTGCTCTCATGTACCGTCGTCTTCTCCTCTCTCTTTCTCTCTTTCGATCTCCTTCTCTCTCTCTCTCTCTCTCTCTCTGCGTCCCCTCTTTCCTCTTCTTCCACGAATCTCCCTTTTTCTCCCCCCCCCCCTTACGTATGACCGCTCCCGGCGAACCCGACACGTTGCTCTTTCGTCCACCCGATCTTTTTCCAGAAATAGACGAGCACTATTTCGTTGGAACTTGAAAGGGAACCGCGGAAATGCCACCAGAAATGGCCGCGAGCTTTTTTGGCTGAGATTTTTGGAGAGGGGAGCGATTTGGAGATCGTTTTCGGAAGATGGAGGGTCTGAGAAATGGTTCTTTAGGGTCCCTGATCTGAATAATTTGAAAAGTTGCGGAAAAGTTTATTCGGTAGATTGTACACACTTTTGTGTCATTGTCTGTGCTTGGATGCTGCGAAACTTTCAAATCTTGAGAAACGATGGTAAACTTTCTGTTTCTTTCTGTGCAGTCAAAGTTGTACGATGTTATAGTAGATGCTATCGTAATCTGTTGATGATGTAGGCCTCTTGATACTTTCCTTAGCCATCACTAAATTTTCGAAAATGGCCAGTAATTGCATGAACAATTTAATCTAGCGTGATCAGTGGGCTGCGGATTTCATGTATTTATGATAAAAATGAGTTAGGCACAGCTTAGAATACTAAAAAAGTAGAAATAGGCTCCTGTCTCTTGTAACCGATGCAGAAAATTATAATTCTGTGTATACATTCGCAGACTAGTATAGATCAGACACAGTATAGTTTACAGACGTCATCTCTATTAATTTGCTTTTTAGCGTGTTGCAGTTTGGGGTATTTGTTAGAACATGAAATCAGGAATAAAATAAAAACTGTTAAATTAATATGATACGAGAAAGTGCGTGAAACGTCACGCTAGAATTTTTTATGTAACGAAGGTAACGAAAGTAACGAAAGTAACTAGTAGAATAAGCTATTAAGGTTTTTGAATGACTGCGTTTAACATTAGTATTACTGGACCATCAAAATGACGGGATCAATATTTTCTATGTCATGGTTATTGAGATTATTAACATTCTTTCGTGAGAAATTGCTGAAAGTACATTTATTCTATACTAGGTAGTATTTATTATTATTAGTCACTTTTTGCGGGCCGTAAATCGAGTATTAAAAAGGATAAGATGAAACCGTTAGTACAGGAAAGAAAAGAAGACCATCTAATTGTGAGTACATGAATGTTCAATTTGCTCAAGAATCTACAGAATGTTTATGTATACGTAGAGTATTGCAGATGAAGTAAATATTCGGTGATTAATACTAAAACCTAAATAAATGCAATCATGTCACTTTTCTAAGATAAAACTCTCAGATCAGGGAATACAATCTTACCAACTTGAAAAATGTCCAACCTCCTAAAAAATCTGCAGCATTATATGGATTATGATTTACGAAATATTGACTATGAAGCAAATATGCGGTGTCTAACATTACAGTCTAAATAAATGCAGTCATTTCGATAAGAGGAAGCTCTTAGAGCAGGGAATAAAATCCTGCCGTTTTAAAAAATGTCTCGTTTACTAAAAAGTCTGTAGTATTATGAATATGAAATGATAGGATACGATATGTTTGTATCCAAATAGAAAATGAGGATTTTAATGCAGCCAACATTGAAGCAAACGAGTTTTCGAATGGTCTCTCGAAGAATTTTGTTGAATAGCGATGGATAAAGCGGAACGAACTCTTTTAATGATACGCGTGTAGCTCGTATAGTTGGTGTAGCACAATTGGATACGTAGGCGCGGCCCGTGACATGAGACAGAACTGGCTCGTATTTTATTCCGAGTGTCAAACCCCTTGCGAGCTGCTCGAACTCTGCGTGAGAGCGCCCTGTCCGCCCGAAAAGGGGATAGAAGAAAAAAAGGAAGAGAAAAGAAGAGGCTTGTATCGGCGATGGCGCGAACAATAAAGTCAGCCAGGGATGGTGGATCGAGGAATGATGCTCCTCTCGGACTTGGATGATCCTGTATTAAAAATAGAACGCAATACACTACCATTGGACCTGCGGTTCGAAATAACATTCAACTTAGAAACACTGAAAATGATAAATAGTTCATTTTAACACTTTGATCGCCATGTCACCCATATCTGGATGACGGAATTACTTATACAGAATTGAAAATTAATTTTTACATTGGTTGATTGAGTGTACAAAATTTCCTTACAATCTGAGGAATAGAAGACGCTTGAAACAGTCATTAATATCACAAAACTAAACATCTTAGTTTTCGTTCTTTTAAATATACATATAGCTTTGATTTTGTGTAATTTTTATGATTGTCGAGGGAGCGATCAACGTGTTAATCGCGGCAATATTTACAGGCCATGTTGCAAATTTTCACTTGAAAGAAATTGGAACTTATGGTCAGCAAATAAGTGCAAAAATTTTCATTCCGTGGTTGGCTACACTTTACTAATTACACTCATAAGAGATAGAAATTTATGTTCCCATTGAAAAAATAAATATAATAGTGGATCGATACTGTTCAATAAAATATACTTTGCTTCGAGGGAGTATTTAGTAAGTTTTTATTGAGAATTATTAAGGTTTTAAGTTGCCATAAAAATACTAAAAATAATGGTAAGTTGTATTCAATAAAATAGACATCATTCCAAGGGGTTCATCTTGTAAATTTTACTCAGAATTAACCAGAGTTTACATTGCCATAAAAACAATAAACAAAATCCCTCAAATGGACCGAAAATCTGCTTTGTCTCAAGCGTTTCATAAATTACCTTCGATCCTCGTAAAAACTTGTGTCCCGGTTCGAACGAGTGCATTTTTCGTCCCGAAACAAAGGCACTGGGTATAGTTATGCATTTCCTCTTTCTAGAAAGGAATCCAGACATTAATGGCGGCGGTGGTGGAAGTCGATCCTCTGGAAACCACACCCCATGAGTCAAAGAACGTTCGTTTTAACAGAGGGTTGGGTCACAACTGGTTACGGTCTTTGGAGGGTTGTTCGAAAAACAGGTTCGACTATTTTAAAATCGGTCAAGCGTGGAAAAAGGTCGTCACTCGAATCATGGTTGGACAATGTCTGCTTTCAAGTGCGACACAGAACTTCGTGGGGACTCGAACAAATTTTAATGGCGGCTGGTAGCTCTGGCAGGGTTCCACTTGTCCGTTTTAAGAACGCTGCCTTGCATACTTGCGTCTTTATGTTTGTAAAATGTTGCGTCCATTGAATGTCCGCTCGTTAAAGCGTACTTTTCAGTCTACTGACGCAATCGTGTTATTTTATCGTTTATTTCTCTATAATGCTCGTCACTTTTCAGTGACATCATTATTAAAATCGAATGCGAACTTTCGCGTCGCCATTTTTAGCTATTTACTTGAAGTATTATTGTTTTATAGTAATATCTACGGTGTTAAACAAAATTGTGCTTGTTAGGCTGTATAACAGAGACAAACTAATTTTGTTTTATTTTCTCCTTGCTCCTGAAGGAACCAGTTAAAAATGGTTATGGGTGGGACTAAATACAATTTTTGAAATTATGTTAATGACTTCAATTCTTATTGTCTTTGTGCTAAAATGATCTTCTAGATTCATAAATATATCAATACATAAATGTGAGGTCTTCGAAAATTGGCAACATTTAATACGGACATAAATAGGAAGATCTTAGCAAAAATAAAAACTGAAATAAAATAGAACAAAGATGAATGAAGTCCTAAATTTATTTCAAAATTAAAACTGGTCAGGTAAAATGAACAAGATCTCTAATTTATTATAAACTAAAAATTGCCAAACAAAATGACTTTAGTCTCCACCCAATTCTAAACATAGCAAATTTTCCCACTAACGAAAATGAATGTTTCTCCCTCCAAAAGTCGTTCCCAAAATATCCGAAAAATTCCGAAAAGACCGTCCCCATCGTATCACCAAGTCGTCTACCTGATCAGGGTGGATGGTTTTGTCCCACCCGTTAGACAGAGTCAATGTAGCATGCCTGGTGGGGGTTTCTGATGGTTCGCGTAGCCGCGCGCCGAAGCAAAAGGTTGCTGGACCAGGAACCATGTCTGGTGGGGGAAGAGGTTTCCATGGAGGGGATCCATGGTCCAAGAGCGGTTCCATGGTCCCGTGGATACCGGAGGGGGTTCGAAGCTCAGCAATCGCGTCGGCAGGAGGTCTGGTAGGGGTTGAAGGGTGGGGCGAGGAATCTGCGCGGTCGAACAACTGGTTCAGTGCGCGGCACGTCCCATCCAGAAACCATGAGCCCGGTTTCACCAACGTGGTCCATTATTATGCGGTCGAAAAGTAGCGGCGGAGTACAGTGTCGGCGGTACGCAGGCGCGCACCTTTTCCTTTTGTGATCCACGCACTTCGCCAGGACTTCACTTTTTTTCCCGCGCGCGCGAGGATCCCGAAAACTCACCCCTCAGAGGACACTTCGCTCGGATCTCGACCCCTCTCCGGCTTTCTTCTTCTTCTTCATCCCTTCACGACCCTCCCTCCCCTCTCTTTCACCGTGTCACTTCTTCAACGAAGGAACCATCTTCCCGTTGTTCGGATTGTTCGGTTTTCGTTCATCCTCAGTTCAGTTTTCGGGTTCGAGTGAGTGCCGCGAAAGTTGATATCCTCAGTGATAATGGGGAGGTGGTCGGACGATAGTTAACCGAGTTATGTAGGGCCACCCGAACCAGTGGGTAGCTTTGTTTGGCCTGCGTGACGTGAAATGGCCGGGACGGAAGTGTGAGTGAGAGCTACCCTTGTTTTGACGTGACACTTGGCTTCGCCGGTCCTTGTGGATCAACGACGCTGGGTTGAAACTTGGGGGACTGTTGGAACTGCTTGCCGAGGATCGTGTGTTCAGGTAACTAATTTTATACTGAGTTCGACGATTTTGTGCTGGGGTAGATGGTAATAAATAGTAATTTTCAACTGGGATAGCTAGTTAAGGGGTAGTTGTGTTCCCAATCACTATTCACCTAGCAAAATTGTCAGATAAATTTTTCGTCGAAACAAACGAGCAAAACACGCATTTCTGAAGCTGCAAATTCTGATCCAGAAATGATCGTTTATTTTTGAGAAATTTCAAAGTTAAACATGTAAGATCCCATTCTACCCACTCGATCAAATTCTAAATTCTATCACCAATTTACCCAGTAAAATTCTGAAATAAATTCCTTGTCGAAACAAACGAGCAAAACACGCATATTTCTAAAGCTACAAATTTCGAGTCTCGATTGTTTGAAGTCTCCGGAAAGTTAATAGACTCGTTGACTCGCCGACAGAGCGTACGCGCCACGTGTCCGGCCCCATACAATGTAATCGTATCATTAACGGGGTAGGGGCCGTTAATAATTTATACGAAGGTGCGAATTCTAACGCCAACAACGCCGGATGTGTCCACGACACACCGGAGAAGGTCGAAGAAGCGAGATTGACTGGTCCCAAAGCGTGTGGCCGGTCGCTGCACCACGGCGTTAGGTTTTCTCATTAGACCGTTTGCTTTAGCAATTAGGGAACAGTTCCGGAGATAGGATAGAGTCACTGTGCAAACCGTCCTCGTCGGATCTCTATACATAACGGAACATGCTTTTTCCACAATGTACCGCCGACTCTCACGCAAACGCACGGCCCGGCCGTCGCTTTTCGAAAATATGTCGCCAGACCGGAAGTGTCTTCTTTACCCCGCCGTATCTGCAACGAAACTCTCCTAGAGTTCCTGTTCTATAGTTTATACACGGCATTTTTACATGGACTAACTTATTTCTTGATTCGGATTCGTTTTGGAAATCAGTGACAGAGACAAGAGATTAAAGAGGAAAAAGTGAAGATTTTGTGTTATGCAATACCATTTATTTATATTATTAGACAATAATATTTTACGCAACAGTTGGACGTATTAAGTTCAGCGTGTTCTGTTTAGTATTATTGAAACAAAATAAGGTTCGTTTCGTATCCGGACATGTATCATCTTTCTCCAATTCTTTATTAATTCTATATTGCGAAAACGAAATTCTTGAACAATTGCATTTTGCTATACGAAACGAACCTTGTTTTATTTAAATAGCAACCGAACCTTACACGTATTTGTACGCTTCTCTTGTACAACGTACGGTGGAATGTGTCGGATGAAGATACTCTAATAAAATCAGGTTATGGATCATTGTAGTTTAAAGGTAGGATCGTTATCCTGTGGCACAAAACACAACGATCGTGTCATTCAACTCGATAAAAGTGAAGAAGGAAAGTTAGGAGAATTTTTTAGAAAAACTGAATGAAGACTTTTACCTCTTCGACTTCTACCCCTAATCTTGATTTATGTAGTTATACAATAGTTTAATGGATAATACAATGGATATAAAGATACTCGATTCTTTGGACCATTTTTTCTGAAGTGATTGAAAACATTGAACAGAGACCACTGTAGTATATTTTTATATTTACACAAAGTACAATTTTGAACATAGTAAGATAAAGCAACAATTTTATCGAACACTTGAGCGAAGACTTTGCTCTTTAACTTCCAGTCTTAATCCTGAAGTAAGTGGTCACTAAATAATTGAATTTATTACAATGATAAAAGGATCTTTTCTGAAGTGCGGAGACCACTGTATCATATTTTTATATTTACAAAAAGTACAATTCTGAACAGAACAAAGTAAAATATGAATTTTCGAGCAACGACAAGCGACTTCCACACGTCCAGTCATTTTTCTGAAAAAAATCACGCGTGTTTCTGTCTCGTTTTAACTGAAAACCTTGAACGAGGACGTTTTTAATCGAACAGGAGCGCGCAGCAGCCGAACAGCTGCACCGAAAAAATGAGCAAGAGATTCTTCTCTCGGTAAAGAAAGCTCCTCGGCGGTTCAGAAACTGGTTCCCGGGTCGATCGTGGCACTTTCTCGCGGCAATTATGTGGCGGCTAAACACGTAATTATGATTCGGCATTACGCAAGACGAGGCCGATCGTTCGCGGCGAAGGATTTACGGCTGCGGCGGTATCCGCGATGGGTGCTCGCCTGCGAAATTCGCAATAATAATTAATCGATGCCGAACGAAAAGGAAAAAGTCTCCTGTCTGACCTTCCCTGACGGAATTGCCCGTCGAAGAAACCCGGCGACGAGAAGCTCGCCGCAATATCCAGGGATTTTATTGCTCCGTGACGTCAGCCCGTTGCTTCTGCTTATCTACGGAACCGTATCTTTGCCTTGTTTCTCTCTCTTTCAGTCTCGGTATGCTCGGGTCTCTCGTTATCAACGCCGCCGATAGATTTGGCGGGCCGCGTGCATTTAAACCAGAATGCATGAAATCTTTATAGCCCGGTGGAGCGCGGTGCAATAAATGATGCACTGCTTCGTGACGGGGATTATCTTCGATCGTTACACGTGAGCCCAACAGATACGCCGTTCGATGACTGGTCCGTGTAGTTTCTCTTCTCCTTCTCCTCGTTCTCTCTCTCTCTCGAGTTTGCAAACTGCATTTCCAAGCCGATAATGCTCGTTATCGGTGAACACAGCCGACTATAGCTGCTTCGACGTTGCGTTCATAAATGACGAGCACGATAGCGAATAGGTTTCTCGTCTTTACCTTTTTCTGAATGCGTTTCGATGCACCTCTTGGCTTAAGGTGCTACAGTGGACCGAAAATGATTACAAATTTATTTGTACTAACAATTACCTTTTCTTTTAAGTCCTAGCTTTGAACGGTTAATCTCACTTGGATGCAGCATACAGAAGTTCCATCATGTGCAGATATATTCATTTTCTCTATGATTGACACAGTTTCGAAACCATTTTCTATTTTGTTTTCTTTGAATGTTTTATTATGTTAAATTCAGACTAATTAAATTTACAGTCAAATTCTTTTTGAGGAAGGTTTGAAGTATGTGCAAAATGGCAATCATAGGGGTGACTGACGTGCAGCTCGTCTTTCAGTGGACAAACTCTCCAAACATACATAATAAATTGATGCTGTGTCTGTGTCTCCTTTTTACTTTCAAATGTCAAATCTCTTAACATTCGACCTTCTCAATTATCGTAGGAAAGCGATATTTTTAGTGGCAACGTAATAGACCTAGGACTTCGTCTGTCAAAGGCAATTAGCTTTCGCATACCGTCCTCCACGAAGGACAGAGGTTAAACGCCATGTTTCTGCTGTTTTAATCAATATATGCTACCGAGCTATTTATCCATGCAGTGTTATTGTATAAACCATGATATACATTACAAGCACAAAAACCACGCCTCTCATCAATTTTTCCAATTAACTTACCCTGTTACTCAGAACAACAAAGTTTCCCCAAAAGCTCTCCTTTATTAATAATAGCTAGACTGCGGATTTTTATGCAAAAACAAAATTCTATTCATTGCAAAACATTGAAGTTACTTAGACATTAATTTCTGTATCCAACATTTATAACGTGCTGGAAGTAAGATTTTTAGATTCCTTAAATGTTTTCATAATTTTGTATTTCATCTGGCCATTTTTGTTATAAAACTTCGCAATCTAATATATCAGCAGTAAATTACCTAGAGATAATTGAAAACGAAACAATTACGTGTTCAATGTATTAATTACTTTTTGCTATTCACATATTTGCTTAAATCTTAAACTTTGTGAATTTCGTTAAGTCTTGCAAGATTCGAGAGTGTTCAAGTTAATCATCGCGATTTTACGAGATTCTCTTTTAGCACGGTGCTTCAGTTGAACAGAAACGGCGGCGAAAGGTTAAACGTGAACGAGGGAAAAATATTGCGTTGTCTCGACGGCGAAGAAATAATTAACAGTCGCGTTTGTTAAATTTACCGTGACGTCTTCATCGTACCACGCATTATCAGGCTCTCTCCGAGGTTAGAAGACAGTTCATACGGAAAGTAGCGTTCCCGCGGCGAACGACTTGCCGCAATTTGTTTACTCTGCTATTTTTCCGACGTTAAGTGGCCGGATGATTTGTGTATATACACGGGGTCGCGTTTAGTATTGGTAATATATTTGTAGCCTCAATCTCCTATAGGGTCATTCGCGGGGATTTAAAGTCAATAATCTTGTTACAACTCACTACCGTTCACTTTTAAGAGAACGGTATACATAACTCCCTGGGTAAGAGACACGATAAACCTTAAGTGTCGGTTTGCACGGTAATTCCTTCGTCCGTAACCATTATGAACGGTCGTTATCGCATTACCTATTGACCTTATGAACAGGTGAACGATGATTCTTGTTTCTCGTTCGCGAAACTCGAGTGTCGCGTAAATGGGAACACACGACCGCCACTCGTCGTCGTTTGCTAACTGCGCGTTGCGTCACACGGGACCATTTTATTTCGATTGGTCACCGTGCAAACATGTTCGATTGTGTTCCTCGAACCCGTAATCGTAGCTCGATACCCATATTATTCATCAACAAATTTCAGACATTCAACAAAAGACGAATCTTCGCTCATGGGATGGAAGAAACTGTCCGTAGACAAAATGACACCCCTTCTCAAAGACGTTGTGATGATTTTTTTTAACATTCCACCATAAATTAACATGTGCAATAACATGCCTAAAAATTGATTTTAAAGCAGTGTTAATCATTTTATTTCTCATCGATGCGTATTTAGAGCGTCAGAAATGGAATAGTAGAGGTTTAGTCCGGAAACTTGGAATTAAATCATCAGGTAAATTTTTTTCTCGCCTCTGTGCTATGTAGAAAGACGTTAGAACTATTTTGTTATATTTATTGTTTATTACATACATTGTAGACTCAAGATTTTATGAGAAAAGAACAGTCGAAGGTGTCTAAACATGGCTGACCTTTTCTACTTACAGGGAGCTAGACTACACTAAATTGTACAAAGATTAATTTTCTTAAACTTCCTAATAAAACCAGAATCAAATAGAAATATGTAATGCATTATACTGTTCAAGTACTAAATTTAGCTGGTGTTTGACTGTATATAAATTAAAAATCCACGGTCTAGTTGTAAAGAATGCACCAGAATCACAGAGAGATTGAATTTTCGTGTAAACTGAACATTGTACGATGCAAATTGTATATTTTGTCTCTCTTGAATAATGTAAATCAATCAGGACCCTTTATAACTGTGGGTTAATGATGGTTTAATGAGATTCCGGGTCTTTGAAGGGGCATTGTCGGATTTATTGGTGATCAGTATCTTCCGATGTATGGTGGCTGCGGTGTAAACGCGGAACATCTTTTGGGAACGCCAGGAATGAATTAAGTATTGACTGAGCAAATGCAGTCGTCGATACTTAAACCGTTTTACGACTGTTTTCCTTTGCGTTTAGGATGCACGAAACGCCACGGTTTGCGTAAGGATCTTTCGGGCCCCGACTTTTACGGCGGACGACAAACAGGTATATTACTTGCCTACATAGTTCACACACCGGGAGTTCATGATTTTATGAATCCGAGGCTGTGTGTTGTCAGTCCTACTGTTACACCTTTAATTGCTCGTAAATCCTATATACGAGACAATTAATCTGTATGTGTAACATTTCCTCATAAAACAGGATATTAGCACTCTGGAAGAATAGTATATGCAAAGACGGAGATTAAGTGTTATTCCCATGAATTATGCCTAATAAATCAAACGCTTTTGTCTACAATGCGACGATTTTGTATTCGACGCCGACAACCGCCGCCCCGCAATAGCAGGAGTAATTATCGTTCTGTTAAAAAGTGTGCGAACAACAAGTGTTTACGATTGTTTTATTGAATGTTGGTCGCTTATAATCTTCATGGCAACTGGAGAAAATTTACTACAGTTTAGCGGCTTCGGTAATAGGTACAGTAATTGTCCACTTATAGATATTTATGCAAATGAGGCAGAAATTTTTGTTTAGTTTTGTACACCGGCTTTTACATTGCGTCGAGTATCGTAAATGTTTATTTACTGTGTTTTAATTGAGTTGATATCGTATGTTATTAATCCATACGACATACAAAATATTTCATAAAATAACTTTCCGTTCAGTTTGTATACTTACAAACCAATAATCTGTGTTATGAAATTAACTTTATTCGCGGGAAACGGGTGTGAAGTACATATACGGAAGGATTTTTAATTACAATAAGAAGACCCAGGTTCTATCCGTGACTAATAGATTGCAATTATTTATGCGTTTATGGTAGAAATATCTGAAATATCAGAAAACCTGTACATTAATAAGAATGAAGCTTATTTTTGTTTGTCGCAAGGAGTATTTCGATTGACGAAATAAATTTATTCTTCGTTCTGATTTTCATTAAAAAATATGTATTAAAATAGGAATTTGAATAAAGATTTATAATCTCTTGATTAATAAGCGCAATTTATTATTACTCGGACAATAGTGATTTACTGAGCAATAGCAATCAAGATCAATATTTATTACGAGGTTAGTTTATAAATTACTAAGATATGCTACAAACGTTTAAAATACAAGAACACCTATGCATTAACAAAAACGAAATTGCTGCATTTTATTTCTGTAGCAAACATTTTCTTGTTGATGTAATCAATTTTTCTCTAATTCGTATAAAACGAGTTCTATAAATTGAGAATTCGCACCCGCAATTAATAAAAACGATGTATTATTACACAGAGAATATTAATATATTTCAAGAGAAATATTTGCCACAAGATTTATTTATAAATCGATAAACTTACATTGGAACGGCTGGAAGAACGAAAGGGGATGTCCTGCGCCAACAGCCATGTTAAAGTCCATGATGGCCGCCCTGATTTTTCATCATGGCGTCATGGCAGTTCCGCCAATAGCTCGCTGGATGCTTTCGTTCCCCTTCCACAGACCAATTACATTCCCACTCCTCTATAACTCCACCACTCTTTCTCCCCACTATATACTCCACCAACCAGTAAACGCTCTTTCACGGCGGCCATCATGGATCATGTGCGCGCGCATCGGACGTCCGTTATCCCGGTAAAGGTGTTGGTTCCGTGGAACGAAGGTGTGCTCGAAACTTTCAGAAGAGACAAGTTGAATTAAAGTTGATTTCGAGCTGAAGAAGCTGACAGGATGAACACAATGACTCGAGTTTCGACGCTGTTGAGAGATATGGATGACAGGTAATATGCGTCTGTTGTTTTGAGCAATTGTGCACTGCGGTTGCGCCGGGCGTTCCATTGTGGACCAACCGCGTATATCAATATGGCGAATGAAACTTTGTTAGTTAATTTTGAAATGTTTATGTAGTTTGAGCTGAAGTGAAGAGGGTTTTATGTCTTTATGTATATATACTTGAGTATACAGATGAATAATTGAATAAGGCACATGAATATGTCATGATTTAGTCAATCGTTGTTAATACACGGCCTGGGTCAGAGTGGTAGATAAAGGTTGTTTGTAACCATATTTCTTCGTTTGATTATAAGGTTCACTGATTCTATGGGAACTTTCTAGGTTCATAGGGTGTTGGTTGTTTAAGTAATTTCTGTTAATTGCTTGTGGTTATTCAATTAAATTGTATTCAGGATAGCATTGCAAGGTTATGTGTAATCGTTTATTGTGGGGGCCCCTTTCTCTTATGGGGATTTCTAGGTCGATATTACAGATTTCTCAAATATCGACAACCAGGAACATTAATCAGTTCAGTCTCAATCCAAATTTGCGCCTTCATGGCTTTAACACCGACGAGGTACTTTTATTACGTCATTTCTGAGTTGTAATTAATACAAAAATATTAGAGAAGTGGGGAAATTGTAGAACTTTTTTAATTTTATCTACACTTGGTATATTATTATCCTGAATTGTTTCAAAAATGAAGAATTGTGTATTAATGCCTTGAGCAGTTCTTCTGTCATTATTTTATAAAAAATGAATAACAGATGGGAAACTATATTGATGCGTAGTGTAGGATGTATTAAAATACAATTCGTAAGTTTCGAATTACTGATAGTCGGAGTAGAAATTCGTAACTTTCGTTTTAATTCAATGATGGTAAGGTAGAGCGAATTTCTTGGGTACATGTATCGACAGCAGGGTAGTCTTTGATACCGACTGCACAGATGGGGATAGTTATGGCGTCTGCCACCAGTTGTGCTATGGGGTTTTCTGTGAAAGGCTCAGTTGGTTGTTGCTGCCCTTTAGAAATACGCATGAAACGTGTTTAATTACGCATACTAATTATAAATACCTAAATCATTATTAAAGAAACCTATATATATTTTTTCCATTATTTTGTTTCCCTGTTGAATTCATCTTTGCAATTTCTCAAAATGACCTTCCAGTTACCTTCAAGTAATTTCATTAATCCAGAAAATAGTACAGTTAATTTCATATTTATTTTCCATCTTCCATCGTGTCCGAAATCGCAATTTTTTATGGAATATTAATTTTCAAAGAAAAATATAGAAATCGCAGAGGAATTTCAAATGTTCCGAGTCCGAGACTGTTCTTGCTATTAAAATTCCAGTTTTAAAAAATGTAAAAAATTCTCAGTAAAAAAGACGTGAGAAATATCATTGAAAATACAGCTTGGGGTACATGCTTTTCATCATTGTTGAACCTTGCGGATACATACCATGGAAGCAAGGTACAAGGCAGCCGCGGCCATCGATTTCTGGTTACCTTGAAGACGCATGCGTGGTTAGGCTGTCGACTCTCCTCCATTTGCGGCTCTCGTTCCCTCATCCTATCCAATCTTCTTCCGACCGCATGCTGCTGCTCGAACGAACTTCCTCGGTGCAATCAGCCGCTCCGGGCTGAATTATGGTAGCCTCGATGGTGTCCTGATCAGCGATTAGATCTATCGTAGGATTAAACTGTGAAACGGGATTGTTACGACCATGGGAGCTTATCTTCGTTCGCGGATTTTAGAGGGAATCCGATTGCTTGAATCTTCTTGGACAAATTCATGCGCCTCGTATCTGAACTAGGATCATTAGCAAGTTGGAACAGTTCGATTATTTCTGAATCGTTTTAGGGAATGATCGAATCAATATGTACGCAAAATTAGCTATTCCGGAAAATACAGCTACCAACATATGAACAAGAGTATTTCAGCAAATTTTCATTGTAGTAAATACTCTGATACTTTATTTTAGATAAAAGAAGAAGGTATTCAAGCCATCATCCGTCGAAAGAACAACGCTAATTTTTAGACATTGAAAATACAATTGAACTCTTTTTATTTCGCCAGAAAAATAATTTACTTTATAGAAAAACGGGATAAGTAAAATGCAAGAGTTGTATTTTGTACTGGATTTAATAATTGAAACATTTAGCGAATTATCTGACAGCTGAAGAAGTATTTATAAATATCCAGCAGTGTTTTAGTAAATATCGCATTAAAAACAGTTTCGTGGAGTCTCGAAGTGAATTTCGCGATACAAGAAAATCTTCTGCCACAACATGGTTGAAAACAATCTAGAGTTAAGCTTGTAGCACCAGCAGAACCCCAACCTTCGGGGCGGTGCTCTTCGGAATTCGCATATTAAGTTCCTGCTGTGGCCCCAGAAAATTTTGCAGAACATTTATCAAAACCAGGGATTGGTTTGGTCGGTCCCCCGTCAAAATAACTGTAATCCAGTTTCGTCGTTTCATTATCCGGCTATCTTTATTCACCCTCGGTTGCTGGTGGACTAGAAGAGAAGCTAGCGACTAGTTTAGTAAGCGAGAGGGAACAGGGCCACGAGCTAGAAAAGGATCGAAACAGTCCTGACGAGGAAGAGGACGATGCGGAGGAAGAACAGGAGAGAGAGAGAGAGAGAGAGAGAGAGAGAGAGAGAGAGAGAGAGAGAAACAGAGACAGAGAGAGACAGATGATTAAGGGGGTGAGGGGTGGGAGGAGGTCGGGTTTTACGAACGCGCACGGATCTCCTCGTCAGGCTCCCGCAGGATCTCGAATCCGACCTTGTGGGGGTCTGGAAATTGCAGAGGGGTTTGAAGGGAAAGGAGGTGGAAGCTGGTCGGCCAGCACACAAATGAGGCAGCTTGATTCCAATTATTCAGTAAATTAAATACGAGAGAAGGGGGCGGCCTTTACGGGCGTTCCCGCGAGGAGTTCCAACGTTATTGTACCGAAGGGTGGTTTTGATGGGGTTGCCCGGGGAAAGGGTTGAAACCACACGCTCCGCCATTGTATCGCGTCGCATGAGGTTCACAGGGGCCGAGCCCCTGTTATCTACAGTTAATACCTGGTGTCCCGTGGGGGGTGGGTCTGCCAACGGATCTGCAACACTTTCGATCGGGGGTGCGCGCTTCATCCCCCGATGAAGCACAAAGGGGTTTGGTGTACCGTGTAGGCCACGATGTTTAAAATTAAATGGTGCCCGCCGGAGGGTCGGCGAATTGATCCTCTTTTTCGAGCGTTTTCTGCGCGAACTACAGTAGGTAGTTTTATGCCAGCTTTAGAGATCGAGCTAAAAAATGCATAAAACAGGGGGTGCAGGCTCCTCGTCAATTTTCTCTGCTGTAGAGAAGAAGGGGGCGCAGAATATTGCCACTGAATTAAATATTTTGCCGCTCCATTTGCTGGGAAACTAATACAGTATGTTCGTGCTTGTTCATTTCGAATGAACAGCTTGTTTCGTTGTGGAAAGAGTTTACTTGGAAATAAATACTGTACGCCGTAGTTGGTAATCTTGGTGGAACTGCTTCTTAGTTCTGTGTTAATTAACAAATCTTATAAAATGTTATGCGTAAGCAATAAGATGTAGACACTGTGGTGTCTTGATTTCTCAAAACAATGTAGTGTTCCATTTATTGGAAACTATTGATAGTCTGTTTTCCTATTTCCGCTGTTAAAAAACAAATGCTATAAAAGGGGGCGGGGCTAGATACTATAAATGAGAGTATTCCGTGCTCGTTAGGGGTCAAATACGAGTTCCGGTATTCCAAACGGGAATGTTAGTTCCTTCGCGCGATCAACATTACAGTAACGTTAATTCCTCAACTTTTTAACGATTCCACCCAACTGCTCGAGCTGTTAATACTAACGACGGTAGCGTGTCACGCGATCGTTATTTTTCACAATGTTCCCCCGGCTAAACGATACTCGAACGAAATCTAGATGGCACCGATTTGCCAAGCATGTCTGTTGTGCTCCGGTGAATATCGAGCACCGGAAGACATTCCTGCTGGTTTATGGGACAAACTTCGAACAACCATTACCCACCTCGTCCAATTGCAATTTAATTTTACACCTTTTTCCAACCTTTTACAAACTCGCGCATTAGCATAAAAATCTGGAGCCTCGTTCCGCCGTAATGTATTCATTAGAACCGCCGTAACCTCGTCTTGGGCGATCTTTAGAAACGCGTACGGAACTTGTAACCATTTACCACTGTTTTTCAGAAATAATCACCTTTGAAATCAGATTACTGAAAGGAGAAAACGTTTCTTATTGACTCACCGAAGCTGTTCGAGTCTCCATCAATTGGTAGATTTATTGTGTAGTTAGTTTATTTTGATTTCAGCCTCAATGGTCCTGAAAAGAACTTGAACTTTTAATTCCATTGCACTCTATTACACATTTTACGTTTATAATACTATATTACCAACCAAATTATTGCTTTGCTACATATATTTATAATTAAATTTTCACTAAATTTGAAACTTTATGATTCCGTTGCCCTACATTATTGTCGTAATTTCTGTTTAACTTCCTTCTCTTGGTAGATCTGTACATTTATTGTGAATTTGTACACTTGTGCATCAGAAACTCGGAAAAGAAGAGATGTACGTAGAGTAAAGAATACTGTTCTGGGGAAATTGTTATTTTTGTAACAATAACACAACATATTTAACAAGATACGTGTGGTCATATTGAAGGTGGTAGTCTGTACAATTTAATTAAATAATATTAACCCTCAGAGGTCCACTTTGACCCAAATCATCATTTAGTTAACGCAGCATCTAGCGATTATCATAAATTTTATGGAGTTCAGCAATGAGGTGGTTGTTTTGGAAAAACTGCGAGAGAAAATCTGCATAGAAAAATTGATAGACAATAATTTGACGGAGTCTGGCGTTCAAATAAGAATTTTAACCAATGCTTCCCGTAGTTCTTCCCCAATATTTTTAAACGAGGTCCACTATGTAGGGGTAAAAAGCTACGATAACGTTTCTTTTGGAAAAACTGTGCAGCAAATGCTAAACAAGAACTTGAACAAATCCGGGCTTCAAATAAGTATTTGAATCAGCCAAAGCTTCAACCAGTGCCTCTCTAATACTTTTAAACGAGGTTCATTTTCTGGGTGTAAAAGGATTTTCTTTGACGACGAACCTTTCTTTGAGAATGGCCGATAAAATTGACGAAATCTACGGGACTTTTTGATAGATTTTCCAGCGTGGGCGTGCAATGACGTCTTCCTCCGATCGGACAGAAGTTTCACGGATCGCCGGTTAGCTTCTTTAATTCGTATTTTCTTTGGGGACCGCGCTCGGTCTTTTACGACCGCGTATTTCTCCTCCCTATCTCACGGTTAGGAGGCGCGTTTTCCCCTTTCCGCTTTCCTCTCCTCTGGTTCGCGTCGACCATTTCCCTTTTTCTCTCTTTTTACCCTTTTTTTTTTATTCTTACCCCGCCCCCTCTCTCACTCTCTCACTCTCACCACGTTTCTCTATTCTCCCACGCGCAAGTTTCTCCTCTTTCCACTTCCACTCGCATCTCCACCTTCTTATCGTCGAACGCCCTTTCTCGATTCCACTGACTCGTCGTCCCATCTCGATTCTCTCAGCCCCCCTTTCTCTGTTTCACCGACCAACGATTCCACGGTCAGGTATCTCTGCGACGACCAAGGTAAGAGGATTCGACTCTTCGCTGGCCGATGGGGGTTGGAAAGACGCGGACGAGATAGGAATATCGCTGAGTAGCCGGAAAGTTACTCGTCTCCCGGCGATTTGATATCTCGGGGGCGGCTTGCGCGCGGTTTGCTGAATCATTTTTCACGTGACTCACGACTCGGCAACGCGCCCCTTGGCTAGACAGCATGAGGTCGAGGTCCGTTTAGTGGCCTTCTCAAAGTAACATACCGTAAAGATACCGTTTCTGGAAAATATAAAATGTCTGTCAATGTTCATTTTTGTCGAAAGTTGCAATTAGAGCAGATTTTAGTCTTCGTTGAATACAATCATGATTTTTTGTAGAATCTTGTTGACTCTTATACGTAGAACCTATCTAAAATCTTGTTGAGTCTATCATTTATTTCTGGATGTCTTTGTCCGTCGTCATACTCTCGAATTGTGTAAAAGATGTCTGTCTTAGAGTCTTTCTAGTAAAAATATGGTATGAGGGAATGACAAGTAGGATAGTGAGAGGTTGTTGATATGGATGTTTGTACAGAAGCTTGAGTATTTTATTTTTTATTATCGTTGTTTCTGGTGGGATCCTATTTTTCTGAAGTATTTTTTAGAAAGTGGTTATAGATGAAATTTTTTTGGGTTTATACGATTTTAGTAAAAGACGCCGCGCCGGTATGAAATAGTGATAATTAGACTGCGGATGTTTATGCAAAGTAAATTGTAGGGAACAGGGACCAAATAGGATTCTTCATTTAATGACTTCAGTAAGCTAGAAATAATTCATCAACATTCTAGAATTGTTTTGATCTCTTTAGTTTCATAAATTGCACCATCTCATTTTTGTCATAAATGCATAGAATCTGCAGTCTATGATAATAAAATTGCAAACAGTAAACAGTATACATTACAATCTAGATTATTCCAGTTTTCACACGTTTCTAATTTGTCTGATTTTACGTGTTTCCAATTTCCCTTATTTTCGCAAAGGTTACAATACCTAACCCTCCTTTGGAGGGAGGGTTGTCTCTTATCCGCAACTCTCGATTCTCCCCATAACTCAGCATCCTTCTTACGGAAACCACGCAAGCCCCCATTCTCGTTCAAAGTCACAGGAAACGAGGCGGGCCGATAGTTGTAAAATACGATCGTCAGAAGCGACGTCCGGAGGGTGTTTACTATTCGAAGTTTTCACGTAATTGTATTCACATGGAGTGCAACGTGGCACACCATAGGGGATGCGATCATCAATGTCGGCGGTAGCTGAGGACACGTTATAGGCGGGAACCTCCGGGAAAGAAGTTTATAATCCATAACGCTTCCGGCCGGAGCCCTGGAGACAAATGGTCCAAGACGGTCAGGGCCTGGGGAGGATGTCTGATGTCCTTGGGGCGAGGGTAGATGTATTAAAATGGGGGATGGTTCAACCCTTTGTACTCTGGCGATTTTTTCATTTGTACCTTTGGCACCCTGAAACAATTTTTTGGGAGGCATCTGAAACTAGAAATTGTTGGATTTATAATTAAAATCTGTATTTGAATACAGTATTTGAATATACAGCTGTATTTTGTATTGATAGTTCAATACCAAATTATGGTAATAAGTGTATAACTTAATTTTTAATGGTAAAGGTGATCTTTCAACCCCTTCTCTGGATAAATACTCCATCCATCTCCTGTGAAGCAAATGCTAAATAAAAATTTGATTTTGTTACCTTCACAGGATTTCTTCCACTTGAATTAAATACAATTCTACTTGGTGAGAATCTTTCCACCTTCTGTATTTTGGTGATTGCCTGATTTGTACCATTGGTGATTTGAAACAATTTTTCTGGAGGTAACTAGAAGCTGAAATTGTTGGATATTTAATCGACATTTGTACTTGAGCATACATTAATTTATAATTATTATCGATGCCCACCTTTTAAACCTATCTTCAAACAAATAACCTGTTCACCCCCTAAACAGTGGACATTCCAATATTTCACTTTTTTTCATTTGAATATTATTTGTGCTTCTTTTTGTAATTTTCATGAGGTGTATTCTGTCTGAGTTCTGATGTGGTTTCATACTTGATAAAAATATACAAAGATTGTTATAAAATTTTCGTCCCTCACCATCATTTTCACCTCAAATATCTCCGATGTTTTTCACGATTCGAAAAACTATCTACAAGTCTAAACCAGAGAATGTTACCTTCTACAAAATTCCCTTTCACGTATTCCTTTCATTCCGAGGTGCTACAATTTTATCGTTGAATAACTCGTTCAATTGTGTTTTTAATTAGCGTCGTCGTTTCTCTGGACGACAGCTCCGACATTTCGGATACATTCTTGAGCATATCGGACGATGCAACAGTTTGTAAAAAAGCGATGTCTCTCGACAATAATTGAATCTATCCAGGACTGCGGCAGTGTGTAATTTGGTCTATGAACATATTGCTATCGGATGTCATTTTTCAAAAACATTTCGTTGTAGTACGGACTGGCAAACTGAGGTTTCGGATTACAGCTAGGGTCGTTTCTAAAAATGGTCAGCGTCGCGTGAAACACGTTCAACCGGGAATCCGTTCTTTTCGTTCGGTTGTCGGGCGATAAACACTCAGATTATCTGCGTTCTGGGCTCTCTCTCTCTTCTGACGTTGCTTCTTCGCGAGATAGTCTTGCATTCCACTGGGGTCCGGTTGTGTAAATGCCAACAGACGCACACGGTAGGTTGGCACCATCGTATATTCGGAAGGATATCACCGGGGTTGCGCGGTTCTAGCAGCTGGAAGAGAGTGTTATACGCCCACAAATCGACCTACACTGCCGCTCAAAAGATATGTGGACAGTCTCGATTATTTAACATCACCGGTCCAACGATAGTGTTTGCTTTTATAAACAAAAGCTGTTCCGGAAAACCATTGCCTTTGCGATGCATTTCTTTTCTATTTTAATTGTATGTTCGTTTTGTACAGCGACGCTTTGACTCTGTTATAGGAGTTCAATTTTAACGATTAACTTTATTTTGGATTGACAGAAGTTTTGGAGAAGCATGTACTAATCCAAAGATTTTTCCACAAACTTTTTTATTTTCATCTATTCCTTTACCGTAACTGTTACCAATATAATAGATGACTTTCTGCTGATTAAAATGAGTCCAAACATGAACCAGTTCGAAGCACGTTTACTTAAACAATCGACCGTTCGTGAACGCTCATGTTCCACTTTGGATAATCGAGGTTCTACTGTATCGTGGATTAAACGGGTGAACAAAATCCGAATCGCGCCGTGATTGGAGTCATTTTTAGCAGAAAAAAGGCACAAATATGCCAGTAAAAGTAATAGCCGTGCCCAAAGTGGTAGTTGAAATCAGTGCGGCAGTACCTCCTAAATTCTTTTACTGTTTCTAGAGTTTCGTGCTTTAAAGGCCTGTTTTACATACATTAGACATGCCTTTATCGTAATCCCTAGCCACTTGTACACCTTCAATCGCTCCAAAGTTCTTATCGATGGTCCTAAACATCTCAATATACCCTAAGACGCAGCCCAAAAAAACTAACAGATAAATCGTCCCCCAATTAGACACCAAACAAACATTTTTCCTGCAAGTTTCACCAAAATCGTCATCGTCCAAGTCGACTATCATGCTTGTGTATGATGAACCGCGAGTTTATGCATTTATGACAAAAATGAGTACCTGTAATGTGAAACGTCAGAAAGATTGAATGGATTGAAGAATCGCGATATATCACTTTCAACCCACTGAAACGGTTGAGAAGGGAAAAACCTTCCTAAGTGGCTCCTGTTGCTTGCAACAGATGCAAACAACTTTTATATTGCATAAAGATACTAACGATGAGTACCGAGTTAGATAAGGCAGGAAAGAGGGTCTGAGGACATAGTAGCGATTACGGTGCAACGATCGCTCGCGGAAACGAGGTTGCAGGAGCCGGTGCACCGGCTCACGACCACACACGTCGCAACATTCTCGCCAGGCGTTTTCATACTTTTATCACCAACGTGCTCTCTCTGTCCCTCTCCCTCTCTCTCTCTCTCTCTCTCTCTCTCTCTCTCTCTCTCTCTCTCGGATTTTTCGAATATTCCATCAACGTACGGAAGTCGTATATTACGAGCGGAGAATGTGTACGAAGGCACCGAGCGTGCCTCGCATGCTACCGATTACTTTTTTCCTCGCCCTTTCGTCCTGCGCCGGGTAAACGAGGTACACCCGGCGAGAGAGGGACAAAGAGAGAAAGAGGGAGAGAGGGGGAGTGGGAGAGAGAGAGAGAGAGAGAGAGAGAGAAAGGAGAGAGGTCCTTCGCCCTGCCCTCTCCTCTCTTCTCTTCTCCAGGCTCCTGGCCCCTCCCTTATCAGGTGGCCCACCTCCCTCGCGAACCGGATTCTTCTTCTCCTTTCCCAGTTTTCGTCTACCTGAATTTTAATGTCGAATCGCCGAGCTGCTCCGACCTTTTTACCTTCTTTTTCAACGGTGTCTCGTCCTTTCCACCAACGAAAGGATCACGGGGAAGATGGCCGACTACCGAGACGCTCGTTCGCTCGGGAATTTTCGGGTTTTTGGAAAGAGGAGGCCGGATCGATGCTTGCCTCTGCCTGCTCAGCGCTGGCTGCTCGAATTTAACAGCCTTTTAACCAGACGGGTTATATTTTACTACTGGTTGCCCAAAAATTTACGAATTTTTTTGCAGAGCATACTTGGATTAATGCGTTCACTGTGTAACAAATTGTAATAATTTTTTAATCCTTTGTAGGTGATTGACCCCCTACTTACGAGATCTCGAATTTTTATTTCATAGTATTTTGCTGCGTCTCAGTTTGACAATTACGAATTTTTGTGGAGAAGATACTTCAATTAACAGGTTGACTAAGAATATTCTAAAAATGCTACGACTACTTCACAAAGTTATTGTCACTTTTAAATCCTTTGGAATCGATTGATCTCCTGAAAAGAACATGGTAAATCTTATCAGCAATTTTACTGTCTCTTTCGAGTGGACAAGGGAAGATTGCTGATGATTATGGTAGTTATGAAATTCAGAAGATATTTGTACTAATCCGTTAACTATCGAACAAATAACCCAACATTTTTTCCCCACAAAGTTACCTCCAATGGTACATCCTTTTAATTACCAATTCGATTGTGCTTTTTCGAGAAGAAAAAGACTACTGTCATCACATTGTGGTACTTCCAAGATCTAAAATTGTTACATCCAAACATAATCGAGTATATCCTAACTAAAGTTAATGCTTTAACAAAATTATACTACCCAATTAGGTCCCACACACGGGTAGGTAGTCAATGTGACACTTACATTGAAAAATTCTCGTTTCGTTGCTGCTGGGTTGAAGAATTACGCGTTTTTAACCCCTTGCACTATAATAACGAGTCAGACTTGTGATAAGAATTTCGAACAATATCTACTAAAAATGTAAATTATTAATTTCCTTTGAAGCAAAATAAAATTTTATTTTGTTGCTGTCGATAGCCATTGGGGAATATACATATGTACAAGCATACATATAATAAATTTAGATTTTCTTTTTCTTCTAAGAAATGATGGACGACAATCAAGTTCTAATCACTGTAACCGTAAAATAAATTATAGTGCAAGGGGTTAAAAGAAAAAAAGTTGTATAGCCTGTGTGGCAGTACCTGTTCGATTGAATATGGGAATTGTTTTGTTGCTTTTGTTGTCGGTCCGTGCAAGGCTACTGGCGTTTGCATTTCAGTTTCCCGATCTGTATAACGCAGGATAATGAGTGACAACGACGTATTTAAGTGCTGCTATTATAGTCGCTAATAGGATAATTTAGTCGTTGTTTTATCTGGCGATTAGCGATATTTGCTGTCCAGATAAACACTACTGAATGGGTAGATACATTCGAATCAGTTTTATGAACAGCAGCCATTAACCACGCTCATTATCTCTGAGTAGAAAAAAGTAGAATTTACAATGACTTACAGTATTCTTTGAAATTTCATTGTATCATCGCCGAAGATAGTTATCGCTGACGAAAATGGTGTTCTCAATAGGCAAAAGGGATTCGAAGAATGCTGGCAATTTTATGAGTATGCTATCAATATTTCTGCCGATCAGAATGTTGATTGGAAATATTTTTACTGTTGGAAATTTTGATTGCGAAAACGATAAAAAGATCAGTTCGTTGTCCTTGAAGTGACTCCGGTAGTAATTTTAGACTGTTTCATACTATGTTCTTTGATGTTGGTCAATTGATCTTCGTCAATTGATGGACAAATTGATATTCCCGAATCACCCTCCGCCGATACGACCTCGATTAATTAGGCCACCGTGCAGGCGATCATTTTCGGCGCGCGATCAATCTTCGAGGTTACCAACTGGATCGCCTCGGCAGACACCTTTTACGGCCATCTTGCAAATTGCCCGAGCTGTGACGAAATGTCTACATTGTGTGGTCCCTCGCATCATGCTACAAAACCTCGAATACCGAAGACAAACTTCTGAAAAAGACGATTTGTTCTTAACAAGGCTCGAAAACAAGTTTTTAATTCAAACTGCTTGGTTGTTCAAAAACATTCTTCAATGTGATGTTCGGTGGTACAGAACAGAAGCCATTGAATACCTTTTTTTTATTGATAAACAGTGGTCAGTGGATGACAATGCAATTATGACAAATATTATATAAAACACTATCACCCTTATGTCTAAATGTAAATTAATCATTCGCCGTTGTTCATCGGTAGATATAATTCGGTTATTGACATAAAGGTTGAGGAATTTATAAAACACTGCAATATTATTTTTAACTGGTTAAAATGATTGAGAAAAGAAATAAAATATCTACGTACCTCCTGCACCTTGCAATTATTACAATTTTTATTTGGTATGAACACTTGCTAAGTAGGCTGCTTACTAATCTCAGGAATATCAATCACATTATACGAACCATATAATAGTTCACTCAGAAGATGAAATACGAAAGTATGAAAAACCCAATATCCATAACACAAAATGACTAACAGGAACGGGACACTTACACTCAGAACGTAACATCCCGTCCCCGATCAGCAAATTTGCAAATAGCGACAAATTGCTTCCACCCTTCCACACAAGGCCAAAATGGCCGCCGAATCCTGGGACCGCGATGTACATATATCGTTCCGGGGGAGGTTCTTTTATCGCCGGCAGCGAATCGAGCATCGTTCTCATCGCGGAAAATAAGCAACGAGATTAAACTTCCCCCCTCCTGTGGCATCTCTCTCTAACTAGTTCTAATCTCGATGGGGTGTAAAGGGGTGGCCGTAGAAAAAGCAAACGGGGGTCAATATCTATGGCGAACGAGACGTCAGGCGCCGCCTACTGTCTCGCGGCGTCACGACGCGTTCGATTTACGAAGTCACGCGGAAAGATGATTGCTTCGACGACATCCTGCGACCGGAATTAAATGCTGCTGCTTTGGATAAGGACACATTTTTATATGAGTTCTATTTATTACGGGATGGGCTGTCATCGTCTATGTGGGTTGGAGGATGTATCGCTGAATTTACTAGGATATTTATGATGTCCGCTCGTGTCATGGATCTTTCGTTTTTTGCGGAAAAGATCCCCTTTCGTTTTATGGTGAAGTTAGTAATAGGATTGTTTTTCTGCATTTTGTTAACGCTTTACTCCTATTTATCGCTGGTAGTTTTCTAATATTTTTAAAACCAATGATCAGCAGCTGGGAATTTCCCAATAAATTTTACAGAAAATGATACCAATTTCATTCATAATTCATCAAGTTTTTGGAACGAATAGGTACAGTGGGTCAAAATAGTTTTCGCACACACTTTAAAATGGAATAACTGTTTAAAAATCCGATCAAACAACTTGACATTTTTGGAGATATTAGAAGCATTAATTTACTAACTGGTGTACCAGAAATATTAGGTTGTGTAATAAATTCCCACGTTTGTATAATATGTATAGCATTTACTCCATACACGTCACAAATGTCGCGAGCTGTTTCCGTAGCTTTTTGACCACGACGAAAAGCAAAATATTATAGAGCAGATGTCGAAAATGAATTTTTTTGCCTCCCCTGGAACTTCCATATCAACAGCCTGAAAATTGGTTAATCCGAAAAATTGAAGCAGATAGATTTGTAGAGCAAGGAAAGGATGTATATACTTTACCTAAAAAATCACAAAATTGCGGGAAAAAATAAAATACAAAAATCGCGGGAATATGTCTATTACACAACCTAATACTTTGAAAAAATTGTAATTGGTCGGAATTGTAGAGAAAATACTAAAAGTTGATTTTTACAACTTTTTTGTGTGGACTTTTATTGAAAATTTAAAAAATCCGTTTTGTAGATCTGTGTGAATTATAACATACTCCGAAAATTTTATGAAAATCGATTGATGCGGAAAAAAGACAACAGCCATTAAAAGATGTAAGAATTCTTAGATTTATTACAGTTAGAGATTGAAAATCGCGAAAAAGTGCAATATTTGCAATCTTTAGACATTTGTAGCTTATTGCGACGTTGATCGATTTTAATGAAATTTTAAAAATATGTGTAACTCACATAGATCTATACAACGTATTTTTTAAATTTTCAATAAGAATCCACACAAGAAAGTTGTAAAAATCAACTTTTAGTATTTTCCCCACAATTCCGACCAATTGCAATTTCTTCAAAGTATTTCTGGTACACCAGTTAGTAAACTAATCCATCTAATATCTCCAAAAATGTGAAGTAGTTTGAACGGATTTTTAAAAAGTTATTCCACTTTAAAGTGTGTACGGAAACTATTTTGACCCACTGTATGTATATTGCAATAACTTCTTCGAAAATGATTACAATAGTTAAAAAGAAAAATGATTGAGCTTCTTTTACACACGCCTCGGTCATTAAAAATCCTGATAATAGACATCCGGTACGCCACGTGTTAAGTTTAGACGACTATTTTATTGCAATAAAAATCTCTCGTGGCAGTGTGCCGTCGGATGAACGAAAGAATGTTCTTCAAGGTAGTTTTTCACCGAGAATGCTTCCAATAAGACACATCAAATTATTCTGTCTTTGTTAACATAATATACTAACATATTTATTCTTCATTTACTATTTTATATCAATATTAGAATAAGTAAAAGGGTAATTGTATGTGGTACATGATTTAGCACCGTCATCCGACGGACAACATCCATTTTGTTACTTCAAGATGGACAGAGATATTTCTGTGAGCTAACATTTTTGTTAAAATATTGTCGAACATCGTCTTCTATAATCTATCTAATATCTTCATAATTTAAAACGTTTTATTGTTACCTTTGACAATTTTTTAAACATTTCTTCACTCATCCTTTGATCTCTAAATGTATCTTTACTTCTTCTTGTTTGTACAACATTTTTTCCACAAATATTTTTACTGTTTATTTTGTATATTTCTTTTTCATTCTCTTCATTGATTATTGTCACTATTAGCCAGCTTATATTTCCACACATTTACATAAAACGCAAGAAACACATCTAACAACTACAATAATTCATTTCAATTCATAAAATCGTTCTCGAATAAAATGCGTTAATTCGCAGCCACCATGGTTGGAAATAATTATACAAAAAAACTATTCACTTGCGTCAGATATTCTTTTATCCAACCAACCTTCGCAGAACAATTCTCATACTACCGTCAACAGATTCCAAGAAAAACCGACGCATTTCGGAGCGTCAAACGATCCGTCGGCGTGCGTTTCTGCATTTCTGTCGGCGGAACGTCGTCAGAACGCAAGGCTGCACATAGTATTTCATTCGAAGGTCGAGTGGACAATCGAAGCATGGTCGAAATGGTCGTAGAATTTTTTTCCACCATCCCGCAGAAGGTCTCCTTCCGTCAATACTCCAATTTTTTTTGTATCCTTGTCGGACATTAGCCGGGACCTAATAGAGATCCAAGGCCGTGTCCTAACGATCGGCCCGATTTTTTTTCCTCTGTTCTACTTGGTCTCCGCGTGTCTCCTCGCTGTCCATCTTTCAGTTTTCGTCTCGACATCGTCTCGAGATGACGCGAATTCATCGCGATTTCGGATTTATCTCGTGTTTCACGCGTTATCCGTCGGCGCCATTTTATCCGCTCGCGAGTGAACGTTCGGGAATGGCGACGCAGTCGAAGGTGAATCAGAAACTGACTTTGTATGAACAATTTCTCAACGGTAATAACAGCGCTTTTATTCTATGGAAGAAAATATCGTTATTAATGGGACGAAATTAATTAGATAAACGACGTGCGTGAGTAAAATATAGTGAAATAAATGCCAACCGCGTGCAAGTTCAACGGTTTTATTGTTAATCGTAATTTATATACTGCATAATATTGTACTCACGATTACAAATTCAACTGAATTTTTATCGCGTGTCCATCGTGTTAATTGCAAGCAACGCTTTCGCTCGAGTTTCTGCGTGGTTCGAGAATTTTGTAGTATAGCAGAAATTTTGTAGTATAGCCGACATTCTGTAGTAGCAGTAAAAGTGTTTTAACTGCTAGGATAATTTATTCATGGAATTCTGTTCGAGTTCAGCATTTTTAATTCGCAATTTGAATATATGAGAAATAGTTGACATTTTCTTGAGAGTCGTTTTCAAATTGTTAATGGGACGATGTTGTGAAATTGTTAATGAGGTTCCTGTTGATTACAATGTCTTGTATATTGGTTTCTTGTCCATGTAACCTGTGCTTTTTATATCTTAATTTTCTGCAAACTCGTTTCTGAAGTCCTCCTCTTTTTCTGATACATACTACTCCGAATTATATTCTCAGGAAATTGAGTTTTTAAATTATTTATAGGCAAAGTATTCAGAAGAATTACAGTAGCAACACAACCATTACAATTTAAATACTTCCATTACAATTTAAATACTTCCATTACAATTTAAACACTTTCATTACTATAATAAATACTTCCATTACAATTGATATACTTTTATTAAAATTGAAACAGTGTCTTTTCGCTGTTCTAATTCTACTAAACAACAGCCAAGCAGTTAAGAGAGGGGACTTTTCAATAAATCGATAATATGTTGCTTTTAAAGACGAATAAAAATTTATAGAATACTCTCCGAGTGCAAAGACTACAGGAAAATGTTAATAAAAGAGACCCTTAACTCGTAGTGGTCCACAATACAAGATTTGTTAGGGTGTTCATATTTATAACCATTAACCCTATCGAATCTTCTAAATCTCAAAGAACAATTTATTTTACCAAGCATATCTCACTTCGAGAACAATAGGTATAGAGCAGAACATTCTTTACCAATAATACCCTCCATACTTCATCCAGATAAAGAATACATATATAAATTTAAAAACCGTTATACTAAAACATCTTCATGGTTCCTATTCGTAAAATTTACGACATTAACGTACAAGTCATAAACCGAAGATATAAATTAAAAATCAAAGAATGACGAACCTAATACTTAAATGGTAAACGTGTATGCAACATGTACAGCATTTTTGATTTTTCAAAGCTCCACATAGAGAAACATCTATGAATGTTTACGGCATGTTCATCCTCTCAGAGACATAATGAAATCATTAAATAATGAAGCAATGAAAACTTTTCTTCGAATTTATGCTCTTTAAATTATCTAATATTTGCACAAAGATGCTCAGCCCACCAATAATTAATTCACAATCAATCCATACTCGGTATTGGTTTCATAACTGCTTTTCTGAACCCCTACAGTTCAGCAACTCCAGTCAACCGACAACAATTCTATCAACGACGCGACAGAGAAAGAGAGAGAGAGAGAGAGAGAGAGAGAGAGAGAGAGAGAGAGAGAGAGAGAGAGAGATATGGAGGGGGAGACTGAGAGGGAGAGTGAGGGATTTATTTTTCGAATGTATAATTTGATTACCATATTCAAAGTCAAAGTGTTTCTGCCTTTCCGCGCGTCGTTATTACAATATTCACGAAGCGGTGTAATGCAGTCGTTGTTCGCGAAACGTTAAAAGCGCACATCTGCGTACGTGCGAGCAGACACAGAATTGCAAGGAAGAAAGAGAGAGAGAGAGAGAGAAAGAGGGAGCAAGAGAGAATTAAACGCGTGTCATTTTTGTCCGCAGGTTTCCCCATGTGGCGAACAAGAGTTATCACAATTCATTCACCGCCCCACCTACGGCCCATCGAAGGTGAGTGCGTATACAATAAAGGATAATTTACAACTGGGCTCTCGCGCAAATCCAGTCAAAGAGAGTAAGGGAGAGAGAACGAGAGAGGAGATGATACTTAATTGCGAAGGAACCAGTCGAACGCGTCTTTAACGAACATCTAACGAGTGAGAAACACGCGAGAAACGCAGGACCAGGGATTCGATAAATCGGCTTTCGCTAATTGCCGAGCGTATTGTTAATTAATAAGCGCCGGAGCGTTTCACGTGGCAAAATTGCTTCCAATTAATTAATTCGAAATATACTCGCGGCTGTTTCTCTCACGATCGCGGGCACTTGATCGACGCTTTCGCTTTCTTTGGAGAGAGATATTGGTGAAGTGAAAATTGAGCTGAAGTGCTTGGTTCACAGGTTAACCATTGTTTAACCCTTTACACTAGAATATCGAGTCAGACTCGTGATGAAGATTTCGAACAAAATCTACTAAATATGTATATTATTAATTTCCCTTAAACCCAACCAAACTTCTATCTTCTTGTTTTCGAAATATAGCCATTGGAGACTGCATAAGCATACAATAAATATAAACTTCCTTTTCTTCTAACAAATTGTAAAGGACAAAGAAGTTCTAATCACCGCAATCATAAAATAATTCGTAGTGCAAGGGGTTAATGAACATTTTAAAGTGTATTGGTGGTGCTTATCGGAATAACGATAATTATTCGCCGACGGCATCAGTTTTGTATTCGTTACACAGCTTCAAATTTGTGTTTCTGATCTATTATTGTTTTAATATGTCAATCTAGTAGTGAGCTTCTTAATGATACTAATTAAATCAATAATATGAGAATACGTAGCTTTAAACAAAGCACATGATGCAAAGATGTAGATATCTAGGTAACAGTAGAGAATTTCACAAATCATTCAGTGTTTCCTTTCTCATCGAAATTGTCATTTTTAAATAAACTAACTAATAAATGCTATAAAAATACAATCAATTAATTATCAATTTATAGTGGTTTTAGACATTTCTTCTTACATAGTATAAAATCATTTTATTCGTGTAGTAGAAGAAATTCTAGTATAAAGACGAATATCCTCTTCCAACAAAATTTGTTTTTATTCGGTAAAAATCATTTGAAATAAAAGATGCTTTTTTTATTAAAATAGAGGCAAAATGGGCGAACTTTCGGGGCGGAGCGTCGAGATAATTATTCAGATTTCGCGTTGAAATGCGTTTTCACCGCGTGTCGTCCATCGCGGGCAGATTAGGCACGTTTCATGGTCCCGGATTCTGTAAACGAACGTTTCCCAAGCACAATGGCTCGGTATCGTCGCGCTCCGCTACATGCCGCTCATTAAACGCGAATTTGTCGACGTCGTTCGTCGTAAATCTGTTTCGACGTAAACGCACTGCTCGCGCATTACGTCTCCGGCATGATTAACACGCGTATCGTAAAATTCTAGCCGCAACATAGTGCGACGACAGCGTCGACTGTCCGTCGTTCCATGTCCGACGGCCTCGCATCGCTCGAACTGCGAACGGAAGCGACATCGAGATCCTTTTTCCGTTTTGAATCCTCTGGAGAACTTGTGAAGGCGACAATCGTTAAATAATCAAGAGTATGCCACTTTAATAATCATATAAAAATTTATAAAATATTTTCAGAGAACAAGGAACGCGGAAAAATATTAATACAAATGATTATGAACTTGAAACTGCGAACGCAAACAACGCAAGATTCTTTCTCCGTTCTGAAGCTTCTTGCGAACTTGAGAAAGCGATAGCCATTTAATAGTTATTAATATTTCACGTTCAGAGGTTGGTGGTCCTTATTGTCAGAGAGCAAGGACCACGGAAAAATATTAATACAAATGATTCTGAAGTTGAAACTGCGAACGGAACATGCATTTTCCGTTCTGAAGTCTCTTGCGAATTTGTGAAGGCAACAATCGTTAAATAATCAAGAGTATGCCACTTTAACAATCGTGTAAAAATTTATAAAATACTTTCAGAGAACAAGGAACATAGAAAAATGTGAATACAAATGATTATGATGTTGAAACTGCGAACGCAAACAACATCAAGATTCTTTCTCCGTTCTGAAGCTTCTTGCGAATTTGAGAAAGCGATAGCCATGTAATAATTATTAATATTTCACGTTCATAATCAAATAGAAGTTTATAGAATATTATCAGAGAGCAAGGACCACGGAAAAATATTACTACAAATGATCCTCAAGTTGAAACTGCGAACGGAAGCGACGTCAAGCTGCTTTCTCCGTTTTGAAGTCTCTTGCGAATTTGTGAAGGCAACAATCGTTAAATAATCAATAGTATGCCAATTTAACAATCATATAAAAATTTATAAAATATTTTCAGAGAACAAGGAATGCAGAAAAATGTTAATACCAATGATTCTGAAGTTGAAACTTCGAACGGAAGCTGCTTTTTCCGTTTTGTAGCCTATGGCGAACTTGTTGCATTTTTGCACCGCGTGTTGCTATTTTTATTATTTCCTCGAGGTGTCGTAAAAATTAATTAGAATCTTTTGATGCTCCTTTTCCGACTATTAAACGTTACTCCGAGAAAACAGTCGTTTCTTCATAGCAAAAATTGATAAGAGTCATAACATGAGTTATGATCACCTTTTTTGACGGTTTAAGTGTACGGTTCTTTTACAAATATATTATAGTAATTTATCTCTATTGATGTCTTCTGATTTATTAATCATATGCTTGAAGGAAATTGTACTGTGATTCTCTTTTTATGCAATTGTGATTAAAGAGTAATATTCTAGATGAATTGAGTAAAAAGATGTTTATTGCGAGTGTGCATACTTTCATAACATTTAATTAGGAGTGATCTAGCAAATATTTTTAACACTCTACGTTGAGATTTTTACTACAGCAAAATCTTCTGTTGTTTTGTTCGGTTTTTGAGGATGATTTTAGACTTTAAGCCTTCATGCACTTATGCTACCGTTAGTGTCTCAAAGTGTATGCTTGCCAGCACGAAGTTCATAACATTTTTAGCCTATTTTTATGGTCAGAATTTTTTAATTTTATAATATGGTCTGTGGAAGTCATATTTTGATTTACTGTATTCAATGTTGTGGTTTTACATACGGAGATCGATTTGTCAAACACATATTTTACGACCCAAATAGCATTAGATGCATCAGTTAACTATGGAAATGTTTCCTGTATTGTCTCAACGTTTACGAAAGTTTCGTTTTATTATCACCGGGCAACGATGGGTATTACGGGGATGTTCACACGTGGTTTATTTGATGGGGCTATGAAATTCACATGTTCTCCATCCCTTATAGTTAATTCGACTAATAGAGGTCGGCGTTGCTTCCACGCTGTCTGCTTTCTATGCTTTGTTTCGGTTAGCATGATGTCCTCAATTTGGGGCGGTTTCTCTAATTTCTAGTTCACGAACATGATGAGGACAGCTGTACATAATTAAGGGAATCCCTGAACAATTCTAATGAACACAAGTCATCACAGATAAAAATTTATCAAACATTTTAGACAATAATAAATATATTTCTCAAGTGAGCATCTCATACTCGTACTGCAAAACTACCATTTTTCCTCGAACTATAAAATACCATAGATCCTCCTAAAAATCCTGTCAAAATGTCCGGAAATACTGTCAGATACATACTCTAATCCCACAAAGTTTAATTGCTGAAAATAATTTTAGCAAAACGTATACAACTATTTTGTAATTTTCTATTAGAAATCAGTGCACAGAACATTTTTGTGTGGCTCCAGAGACTTCAATGGACTGTTATAGGTTTTTAGAAGGATACCTAACATTTTTGGAAGTAGGGATACGATTAGGGAATAAATATTTTGGATTTCTAGATGGATGACCGGTCTAAAAATTTCGTCTGCGAGAATTCTCGAATCGAAATTCCTTCCGACCCTTTGCGGTTCGATTTCCGACTGCCTGCTTCAGACGGAGGCTACTCTGTTCCCCCCTTCGGGGCCGAAGGAGTGGAGCAAACAGGTCCGCGAAATCGAGCACATGTGCCTAACCGTAAATTTGGAGGGACACACCTTCAAGGGTTTAGGGTTCCAAATAAGGGCTGCTGGAATATCGTATTAGTCAGTGTGTTATGTTCTACGGGCGAGTCAGGTCGTATCACGCGTGCCGGGATTTCTAATGTTTTTCTCTTTCTACCATCCTGTGTGAAGGTTAAATAACAAAATCCATGAACCTCGATTTATCGTGCAAGTTTCTTCTGTAACACCAAGAAACCTTACATTATTTGAAGTGCGAGGAACCGGGAGGAGAACGAACGATGTCTGGCCATGGAAAAAATGGTACCAGAGGTATAAAAGTACTATTTCATTTTGTTGAGGTATTCTAGTTGGTGTTGATTTAGTTTGGAGCCCTGAAAAAATTCCTAAAGCGTATTATCGATTTTGTGTAGAAATTTTTGTGGATTTATCGCTATAAATTTAGTGTACAGGTGCCGAGAAATGGTACCGGGAGATAATTTTTTAATTTTTTAAAATTTTGAAGTGAAACTCTTTAGGCGCGTTAGGCGCAAAACATCGACGTGGTAGGAGTACAACCGATGAAACGATGAAACGATGAAACGATGAAACGTTGAAACGATGAAACGTTGAAACGAAATTCAATTCTATTAGCATATACGGTTGAGGGTTCGGCATTGCTTAATAAAGATTATGATAAAATTCCGATGATGCTAAGTGGAGATTTCAACGTGAACTTTGCATCGGAACAATCAAAATTATTAATAGAATTTTTTAGAAGTAAATTAAGATTGGAAATGGTAATAATCCTAATGAAGCGACAACAAGATCAGGAACAACTCTTGATGTAGTATTTGCAAGATATTTAGACAAAATTGAATCAAGAATATTTATATCATTTTTTAGTTATCACAAGCCAATTGTTTCAATAATAGAATCATAGAAAATTAAATGTCATAAAGTGTTAATGAAAATTAGAAAAAAATTAAAGAAAGAAGTTTCACTGCAGCCATGTGGTCTAAGCACACACAAATTTTTATATATAAAATCACTTGATCCCTTTGCTGAACTCTTTATGTCTAAAATAAATTTCCTTATAGTCGACACCAAATGATAAGGAACTTGTCTCACGCATCTCATTGCGCGGTTCCCTTGTTATAAAGTCTCTGTTCCTTCACACGATTATCCACAACGTCATGAATTTTCATATACCGGGGAACAAGTGATTTGTGGTTTGTATCGTCTTAAGCGCGAGTGGGGTATTACCCAATGAACGTGCTCTGTTGTGTCATGCGCACAGATAAAGTCCTAAACTCGTTATTTGTCAGGTACCTTCTTATTTGGTGTCAGGTTTAATAATCGGTAGATTGTAGATTTTATTCATTTATGACAGAACAGTAAACACATCTAACAAATAATTCGATGATACCACAATACCGTTTTCATCTCAATAAGTCATTAAGAAAAGAATTAAGTGTTTTACAATTACTGTAGATAATTTTTATTTTGCATGAAAATCCACAGCCTAGTACATCTAGCTTAAAATCACTGAATGATAAAAATTGAAAGAATTGTTTTACACTCTTTTGGATATTATCAATTTGGAAAATTAGCGGTTCACTCGTGAAGATTTCAGCACTTACATTTGATTCTCAAGGTCAAATCAGCTGATCGTGCAATTATAATTAGCGGAGGAGGAACAAAATCGAAGCGCGTCGACGACATCGAAGCCGTTCAAGCAAATATTTGTTTACCCCTAAATCATCGAGACGCGCAAGAAAGATCGTAATATCATCGAAGCAGTTCGAAAGTACCGTGATAAGCTGACACGGTATATTTATAGCCAGTCGTATCTTCTTCCCTCCTCGATTCATTAAATTAATCCCCCGCCCCCCCCCCCCTCAGCGATATGACGCATCAGGTATTATCCACAAAAGCTGCGTGGAGCCTGTGCATTGCATGAACAACCGCCGAGAAAATTGTTTCCAGCGAACCACCCCTAATTATACGTGGTCATCATCGAACGTCCAATGGATGACCTCATTGCTCGATACAATGAATTTTCTGATGGCCATTATTTGACTTTTCCTTCTGTTATACGAGTGTCTGCTGTATTTGTAAATTCTCCTAATGTTCTTACTATTATGTCCGTCACTTATTTATTCTTGTTACAAATGCGTAACATTCTAACAGTCTATTAACAATAAATTACGTCCACAAACAAGACATGATTTACGAGTTAGATACCTTTGATACTTTTAGGGGTGTGCGAGTACTCGATTTATTCGAGTATTCAAATTTCGAGTCGAGTATTGATCGGTCTGTCGAGCTGAGTCAAGCGTTTGAATTTTCCGAGCTACTTGAAATCGACGAACTGCTTGAAAAGAATGCGAACTACTTGAAACAATCAACCAACTCGAATACTCGAGCCCTCGTGAAACTTTGATTTACTCGAAAATGAATTTTCAGCTCGAAATTTTTCGAATTACTCGAATATACTGGAACAGGTCTTTAACTTTCGAGTCACTCGTAAAGTTTTTTTCATGAAAACATGAAAATAAAACAGAAACATTAATTTAGCGTCACATTTTTCTTCCTTATAGTTATAATAATATTTAATAGTAAATAAATGAATATTCGAGTAACTCGAGCAATTCGAATTTTTACGAGTAACTCGAAAGTTAAAGATCTGTTCGAATATATTCGAGTAATTCGAAAAATTTCGTGGTGAAAATTTATTTTTGAGTAAATCGAAGTTTTACGAGGGCTCGAATATTCGAGCCGGTTGATTTTTTCAAGTAGCTCGCATTCTTCTCAAGCAGTTCGTCGATTTCAAGTAGCTCGGAAAATTCAAACGCTCAACTCGGCTCGAACAATCGAATCGAGTTCAGCTCAGCTCGTAAATTATGGGTACTCGCACACCCCTAGATATTTTCTAGTTGATAAAATTCTTTTTTTGACTGACCTATCTTATTCTCGTTAATAAATACATAATAGTGCACAGTCTATTAACAATAAATGACTAGACTATAACAAACTAGATGAGAATATTTTTTAACTGAAGAAAACTACATAATTCACGAGTACCTCTGACATATTTTAGCTGATAAAATTCTTTAACTCAATTCTCCTACTATTTTTACTATTTTTTGACTCGCCTATCTTATTCTCGTTAATAAACACATAACAGTGCGCAGTATATTAATATTAAATAACGTCCACAAACAAGATGAGAATATTTTTTAACTCGATCTGAAAAGGCGACATAATTTGGAGACGTCTCTGATATATTTCAGCTGATAAAATTTTTTAACAAAGTTCTAAGGCTTCCACAATTTTTTAAGGACTCTGGAGTATATGTGGAAGGTTCTCGAAGGATCGCAGGGTCCTGCAGGATGTTTCTCGGAGAAAATGGCGTCGATCGAGGCGTTCAGGCTCACCGCGAGCGATACTCGGCGTCTAGTTCGGTAAATCGGTGCCGGTCGAGCCGACCGGCGATTGCAAAACTACTGATTTGTTGCATGTATCGCATCGTAAAACCGGCTCGAGGAAAAAAAAAATCCTCCGGCAGCGCGCTGCCTTCCGATATTTACGAGCTAGCGTGTGCGCGATTGTATAAAATCCCGGTTTCGCGTACCCGAGCAAATTGCATTTTTCTTCTTTCCGCTTCTCCGGCGAACCGAGCGAGCGAAGAGAAACGTGTGTGTATACTATACTTCTCTCTCTCTCTCTCTCTCTGCATCCCTCCCTCCCTCGTACTTGCTCGTATTCGCTCGAGCCAACAACCCTCTCTGGTTTCCACCGTGTGTCTCGGTTTCGACGAATCCAACAGCTTACCGAGGCTTTTCATTGCTTCTTCGAGGGGAAGGAAGTGCTGAGACATCGGTCATGCGAGCTTTAATGCGTTAGTAAAATTTTTAACCCCACACGGTTGTTTGCGATTACCCCGTAGAATTGCTTTCTCTGTTCTATGTTTGAGGATGGATGTTCTTCCACGTTTGTGGAAGACATTTTTATTATTATTGAGAATATTCATATTGATATTAGATTTGCAGTCCACATGAAATCTTATTAGGGAATGTTCTAACAAGACCATGCTTCGAAACATGCATAAAAAATGAAAACAAGGAGTTGTCTAACCAGAATCTGCTTTAACACTTTGATCGCCATGTCGCCCATATCTGGGTGACGGAATTATTTATACAGAATTGAAAGTTCATTTTTACGTTTGTAGATTGTGTGCACCAAAATTGCTTACGACCTGTGAAATGGAAGAGATTTGAAACAGTAATTAATATCAGAAAACTAAACTTCTCAGTTTTTGTTTTGATAAATTAAATGCTTTGATTCTGTCTAATTGTTGTCATTGTTGAGTGGGCGATGAACGTGTTAAAACACAACGCAAAAAATAAACCACTAATTCTAAAGACATTGAAACAGTTGCATAACAAAAATCGTCGTAAAATTAACTTAAAATAAAATGTATGAAAATATTGGACACAAAAGCCAAAGAATGAAGACGGAAGCTTCGCGTGCACACATAGACGGTGTCGTCAACCCGTCCAATCACATTATCCACGGCAGCATCCACTTTGTGGAATGGTCCGGAGCGGCAGAGTAGTTCGGAAAGATTAATATCCTTAGTGTAACTATGAGGAATGAGCTCTCCGTGTTGCGGATTTGCCGCGATACGGTGTCTCCAGCCAGTAAAATGCCAGCCGGACCATGATCCCCCATTTCCGTGGGCTCCGAGTATCGGAACGAAGAGCGGAAAGCAGAATTCTGTGGCGTGACACGCGTGTGCTCTCAGGGATAGAGAGTGTCGGGCAACGGCGACCATTATTTACGGCTTTGTGCGCGCGCGAGAGACGCTGCTCGTTTTATAAAGGTGATAAAGGCGAGGCTCGCGTCGCGTTGCGTTGCGTTGCGTTGCGTTCTGTTGAGTTGCGTTGCTTTGTCGCCGCGTGAGAAACCTGCTAGTATCGTACGAGAACTAGTGCGGGGAGTTCTGTGAACGGATATTTGCTTCCTGGTATCCGATTACAAATAATTCAATTATTATTACGCCCTCAAACGGAGGTTCAACAGCTTCTCTGGGATAAAATATTGAAAAATGGAGAAATTCGATGGAAAAAGTTAGTTTTGAACACTGTACTAGACAGTGTGTGTAGATGATCTTTTAACTTTAGGACGCCGGATTATTATCACTAGACTGCGGATTTTATGTATTTATGACAGAATTAGATGAAGCACAAAACTACGAAGACGTTTAAAAAATTTAAGAATAGTGCTATACTATGTCCAACTTATTAAACTTGTTACAAGAAGAGATACATTGCCATCTAATTTCTGTTCCAGAACATTTTCATTTTGTATAAAGATGGAGACTCTAAAATCTAAAAATGAAATTTTCTTTACTAAATCTCAGCTATAGTGATGGATCTATATTCGATGTCTTCTACATCTCTTGACACAAGAGCTAATTAATTTAAACATTTTGTAGTACAATCTCCAGTCTTCTAAAAGGACAGCTAAACATACAATAGCCTGAAATCATGAACGAAACTGCAAATATAATTTTCTACTGGCGTGCAGGTCTCCTAAACACCTTAATGACGGGATCTAGCTAGAAAGAATGGAAAAAATCGGGAAAGAAGAGACCGAAGAAGGCAATTCGGTCGCGATCCGCGTCTTTCCGCTCGGTCCATCGCTGAAAGCGCATTCGTCGCGGGCATTCGCGCGTGTCCCGTGATCTCGGGGCCCTGCCCGTACCCGCAGACGGGTATCATAAAGCCATTAACTTTATTATACCGAGTCATTAACTTAAATATTACGACTCACGTGTCGCGGGGCTTTGGCTCGGCTGATTTATCGTCGAGCGCGCGGCCAAGAGAGTCGCTCTCTTGGTTTTCTTACCGTCTCTCACCGACGTTCACCTGTTCTGGGCCTGGTTCTGGGTCTGGTTCTGGGCCTTGTTCTGTTCTGGGCCAGTTCTTGCGCCGATGGAAAGGGATCCTCCTCTGCTCGCTTCGTTGCCCGCTCCAAGATCCGTTTGCGCAATCTTCGAGCATTACGAACATCGGAGGAAATTCTTCTTTCCGTGGTAGACATACTGCGTGACTTTTGCCACACACTTTCTTCAATCTTTCGTTTTCACGTGGTTCCGTCGGATTGACGCTGTGACGAAACAGCGACGAAATAAATAGAATGAGTTATTAGTTGATTGCAGATTTTATTAGGGCTGTTACTTTTCCGAAGCTTCGACTCTTCGAAGCTTCGAAGGATTCGAAGGAACGAAGGGAACTTCGAAGTTTCGATGTATTCGATGTATTCGATGTTTTCGACGTATTCGAAGTATTCCAAGTATTCCAAGTATTCCAAGTATTCCAAGTATTCCAAGTATTCCAAGTATTCCAAGTATTCCAAGTATTCCAAGTATTCCAAGTATTCCAAATATTCCAAGTATTCCAAGTATTCCAAGCATCGAAGTTTCGAAATCTTGGAAGTGCACGAAATTTCAAAGTCTTCGAAACGTATGTAGTTGTAACTTATGAGCTTCATAGCATGTCATGATTTTTGATAAATAAAAATACTAACACGTTGAACGCTATGTCAGTCACCGGTGATCTTTCCGTTTGGACTGTTCGTAATTAAATTAAATTTAAAAAACTGCATTCTATTAATAAATTTCGGGATCATATCTCGAATGTACTTGAGAAATAATACTTTCGAAACAAAATTTCACTGAGTTTTATTAAATTCTATGAAGGCTTCCCGTGCCGGTCTTACATTGTAACGCATTTTAGAAAATGAAGAAAATTCCGAAACTTCGATTCTCATCACCTTCGAAGTTTCTGAAATCGAAGTTTCGAAGCTTCGAAATCTTCGACCTTCGAAGGAAAGTAAGACCCCTAGATTTTATGCATTTAGGACAAAAATGGGTACGCGTGATTTCAGACATTAGACACATTAAAACAGATTTAATAGTAGGTTTACGGAGCACTAAAAGTGACTACTTTACATTATTTTATAAAAATGACGAGAATGTGTCTATTAAATTGTATAGCCATTTTTTTTAATAATATATGCCCAAAGAAATAAATCCTCATGCATGCAGCTTTACAATCTCAATAATCGTAAATTAATGATATTAGAACCCGTTATTTCGACGGGTCCCGTAAATCTAGTGGTAAGGACATCAATGTATTCAGCTTGATGAGATAATTAAAGGATGAAAGAAATTTTTATTTGGCTCCTGCGTTCTACAATCAATGCAAACACTTTTTAGTTTGTATAAAGATCCGCAGTCGATTAACTAGTTTTGCTGGTGATTTTGTCGGGATCAAGAAAATATTGCGTTGAAGAGTATTAATCAAGGGTTTTAAGGTTTTAATGATTTGATAGCTCGCAGAAGTTGTCTCTTGACTATGAATATCGACGCAAGTAAAAATGTCCCAAATGTTTTTTCTGCAATTCGTACATGTTTAATATTTTTATACATAACACGAGCATATACGAACAACGTTCACTAGTCCGTTAACGTTTTATCATTTCCCAAGCGTCTTTTACATTGCCAGGCAAATTGCTTTCTTAAAAGAAATAGGTTGATTTTGTATTATGTGTATTAATGAAAAACGAAACGAACTTTTGCAATTTTATGCAAATTCGAAATTTCATGGATTATTTTGTAAAAACCAGGTTGAGGAACAAGTTCAATTTATGAACGTAGAACGTCTCTTCTGGTACGAATAAAGTAGAGATGTTATTAATGTTCGTCACTCTACATATTTTCTTGTATTATGAAAAAGTGCACATACCGTGAATGCACGAAGATCCGCAATTTACTGATAATATTGAAGCTCGAAACTGTTCTGCATTGTCTTTTGTTGTGCAACGGTTTCCACTGTTAGAATATAGGGTATAGTTGGCAAAAAATTTATTCATACAGGTTACAATCTCGACAGCTATGTCGTGCGTCCATCCGCGTCATGATGTGTTTATGAACTAAACGACAATAAATTATGTCCCACTGCACGGTCACCGCGATACGATCCATGTTACGTGTGTGGTACTTCGTTTATGCGACCCGCAGTACTTCGAACTTTCATTAGGTGTTACGATGATATATTGCACATTCTTTTCCTATAATTATTAGAAGTATTATCCTAGTTACGGCGGTAATAAGATCGTTATCGGATGAGGTAGATTGACTGGTCTAACCTTGTTGCTGCGAAGGTACCTTAATATTCATTTATGAAAGACATAACCGAACGACGTATAAAATGTTGTTTGTGCACTTGGAGCTTTTAAAGTAGCTTCCAATCAAGACTGGATTTTATGCATTTATTAGAAAGATGAGTAGATGAAATGCAAAACAGTTAAAATATCAAAAAAATTCAAGCATGCGTATTATTTTTAACGTATTAACGTGCATTTTGTGTGTAATATGCATTTGTATATTAATTTCTGTTATGAAGAACAATTTCGCACGAAATTCTGCAGTCTTATTCTCACCATTGTACGTATTAATATTTAACTCTAGCCAAAAGGAATTTTGTCCACATATACCTTCTGACTTATAATTAGACTGAACTAGATCTTTATGAGAAATAAAAATTTCTTACGTCTGTTGCAAAATACAGGAGCTACATAGAAGAATGTTTCCTTCTTTAGTAATTTTAGTTTGGAAATAACATATCGATACTCTTGAATTCTTTCAATATTTTTATTGTTTCAAATTGCAGTTACTCATTTTTGTCAAGCATGCATCGAATCCGCAGTCTACTAACAATCCAAGCCTTCATCAAAGTATTAAAACGGAAAACAAACTGCGATTAGAAATTCATTTTTATCCATTGCTCTCGCATGAAACTAAAAAATTCCATCCAGTATTTTCCACGTTATAATAATATGAAACGAAGATTTTAAAACAATGTGATACGTGTTATTGGTAGACTGCGGATCTTTATGCACTATAAAAGTGTTATACATCAATTCTAAGAAAGAAGAGCCAGGTAAAAAGTTCTTTCTTTATTTCTTTAATAATATAACTTTAGTAAATTAAAAATAATACATTGATGTTTCTAAATCCTTTTAGCCTTTCCACTATTTTAAATTCTACTTATTTTTGTCATAAATGCATAAAATTCGCAGTCTAGTTATCAGCAAGATTAGCAATGCGAAGAATTCTCTGCTGTATCATCGTTTTTAGAAAACACTGCAGGAGGAGTCGGGCTAAAAAAACATCGCGATTCATTTGCAAGAAGAACGGTTTCACGGGCAGCAGTTTCTCCATCGTTTTTCCCGGTAAAAACAAAGTTGATCTGCAGAAAAATCTCCGCGGTCTGTTAACCTTTGCCGGATACCCGTCCATTACAGACTGTTTCATTATCCTCTCGGTGAAACGCGGCCTTCTGCGCGACTCCCCATCGCGATCCACATCTTTTTTTTCTCTGGAACCCAGACACGAGTTACCTCCAAGGTAGAGGAACGAGGAGACTAAAGGAGAGGCCGAGAGACGTCTTATTTGAAACAATGTTACCTCCTCCGCCCGTAAATCCTCATTTCAAATCCCGAAACTCATATAAAATCTCGCTGCGCCTGGCCCCGAACCCTTTCCACCCTTCCCGTCGACCTTCGTCCCGATTCCACGACTCTCTCTCTGTCTCTTTTTCCCTTTGACCGCCCTTGTAGAATACCGTCGTCCATTCCGTGTTCCCCTTTGATATATCGCCCGTAGGGTTTTTGCGAAACGTTGCCACGGAATTCGAAACTCGAGAGAAGAAGAAGAAGTGGAGGCCGCTCTGCGACCCCGAAGAGACCCTGCGAATACTCGATTCTGGATTTGAAGTGTCGGCTACACGGTCCAAGACAGTTACAGACGGAAGTGTTATACGATGCTGCGTGCACAGTTTCATAACACTTCGACCGTAACTTCGGCGCGGAAGGAAATCAGGGAACAGAATTTGTGTACTATCTGGACATTGTTGCAGTCGTTCGCGGCTTTCAATGATACTTCTGACGAACTTGACCCCCTTGAAATTATTCGGAATTCGCATGTGTCCAACGAGAGATCATTCGATAACATTAAATTTCTAGAAACAGGTCATTCATTAACATTAACCGCTCCTCGAGCATAACATGTGATTTGTATACGTTGCTTTATGAAAATTACAAGACTGCATTGGTTTAGATTTCCCGCAATTTTTATAACATTACGTGCCAAACGAAGAAATTTATTTGATAATTTCTAATGGAAGCATCTTCGTAGTTTCAATAATTATAAAATAAAAGATGTGATGCCGGTGGTGACTTAGTTGGCAGTTTGTGGTACGGTTACTGTTAACAATCGCACACTGTTCGTGTTATCATGACCCAACACCTCTTCGAAGCCGTCGGACCTCTGATATTGTAACTTTGCGTGCTAAAATATTTTGTCGTTTCTTTGTTAAGCTATTTGAAAACCTTGGATGTTTATTTGGTTTTACCAATATGGTTCAAAAATACAGCATATGGGTACGTATTGACAACTAGACTGCGAATTTTATGCATCTACGACAACATTGAGTACATCAAATGCATAACAGTGAAACCAGTGAAACAGTTCAAACACCCAGTTCCATTATTTGAAACAAGAGAAATGTCTATGTAGCTACTGTATCTTGCATGTAATGAAGGCAATGTTTATTTTGCTTAACGATCCGCAGTGATCAATGAAGACTCGATGCGCATAGTGAAGACATTAGGCTCAGGATCATATCTAAAAATATCCTCTAACAATATAGACCTTTTAAGCAATCCACAACATTGAAAACAGTCGCTGAATCAACCCTTCTTTCATCATCAACCACCTGTCCAACCACAACATAAATCAACACACTATTGTCATCCAGGACTTCATCAAACTCCACCAAAGACTCACCACGAAAAAGCTTCTAAATCCCTATAAAAGACAACTTCGATGCAAATCTGCTTGGCTTGAAAAGGCGTAGTCATACAAACTCGAGGCTCCTGAAGAAGGAGAAAAGGACGAGAGAGGATCTCAGGATCCATTGATCCACGGATATGTATGAACATATACATATGTAGATGGAGATTAAGATCGAAATAAGACAGAGACTGAACCTCGAACCTGGTGTGCGCAGGCGAGGAGCATGCTGGAAGAAGTCTGGGTTCATCCTCGTCCTGAAGAAGCGAGGGAGAACGCGCTCGAATCCGTAGAGGGGAAGGAGCCGAAGAGAAAAATGGCGCAACAGAGAGAGCGAGAGAGAGCGAGCGAGAGTGCTAGACCTAAGGGAAGAACCGAGGTGGAGCGAGGGGCAAGGAGCCAGGGAATGGAAGCTGAAGACCGAGGCTGCCTCGGTAGGAGGGTTCAACTTCGATCCGGTTGGTGTGTGCGCGCCTGCAAGTATGGAAATGGAGAACATTACAGGCGACGCGTGTGAGTGCGCCTCTTCGAAGTTCCGAGAGAGGAGAGAGAGAGAGAGAGAGAGGGAGAGAGAGAGAGAGAGAGAGAGAGAGAGAGAACGATAAGGTGATCGGCCGATCGCGAGCGCATGCGCCCCAACATCTTTATGAACTCGTTATTATAGCAACCAACGGATAATCAAAGAGCGGTTCCTATGCACGCTCGACGCTTGTTGTTAACGGTCTACGCTCGCCTCTTTGGCTTCCTCTTCGATTCCCGCTGTGTTCGGCCTCCGACACTGTCTTCTTTCTTAGTTGCCTGTCTTCTGGGGCTTCTGGAAATTTACTGCAATTTTTTGGAATTTTTTTGCATTGCGTCTTTTGTACTCTGCGAGAAGCTAGTGTTGCAGACTCTTACCAGTGGATTAGAATAAAAATTTGTAATTGAGACTAGAACATTGTGATGTGTTAGGTTATTTTATACGTCGAGGTGCTCCTTCTCTGTTGCTCTTTAAATGTATGGAGATCAATGTTTTTTTATAGGAACTTTGTTTTAGATCGATTTTTATAGAAACTTCTCTCCCCATGTCGTTAACCCCTTGCTCTATGGTTTACACGACAGCTACAGTGATTCTTTGTCGTTTATAGTTTTCTGTAACAAAAAGAATAGTCTACATTTTCTGTAATGACTGAATATTGATAGAAAAAAAGAATTTCATCTCAGGTGAACCCTTAATCATGTCAATGACCGTGTGCCCAGGTATTCACTTTCAATTTCTTTTTAATATTTCTTCAATGTTTTTATTGACCAATATCAAGATTATTGTAGATTTTATGCTCTTGAGTGATCGCGGATTAATTTTCATTTAAGGTGTACAAATACGCGTTGAAACTATCAAGTGCAGCATCATTGCACATCGTAGACAATTTCGGTTATTGTCTCTGAATCTTTGTGAAAAGTTAGTAATATTTAAACTATTATAATTTCGTTCAAAGAAAGCGTAAAACTTCTACTTTAGAAGAAAATTTCCAGGTCACACACTATTCTGTCTAAAAGAAATCAAATAATGAGAGTATTGAAAAATTCAAGACCGTCAGTCATCGTAAGAAATCGTCGAATTAAATATTTTCATTGAATCAGGTCCACCAAAAACACTGTCTTTGTTCCTGCTTTTCAGCAATGAAACACACCCTCCAACACAAACAACCCTTCCCCACGATAAAGGGATACTCGGTGCGTCCCAGGTTCGCCTAACCATCGTCCCAAAGTGCAAGCACATTCTCGAGGATACATATTCTCGAAACAGCATTGAAACAAGAACTCTCTCATCGTGAACGTACATGTCCACGGTACAGGAACTTTCCGATCCGCAAATATGAACAGCGTAACACTATACAGCAACGCAAGATGGCGTCGGAGCCGTTAAGGGAGCCCTTGACGAGGAAAGTTTTCATTACACGGCGCATTTAAAATTAAGACGGTACGCCTTGTCCCGGCATGGTTTCTTACCCCCCTGAAGCATCCCAGCGAAATTCCTCGTCCTCCCACACCCTTCAATCACCCGCATCCCTTGTTCCCCGTTCTTCCTCCACCTAGGTACCTTCTTCAACCCCCTCCTTGCAAGCTTTGGTGGAGCTTGATACTCCTGCAGAGAGCGGCCATGTTACTCGTGCGAAAGGGTAGGGCGAGAAAGAGGATGCTGGCGGAATTCCATTTGAAAGCAGAAAGGTCCCACGTGTGAGTGGGGAGGGAACGCAACGATAGCACACCAGCCGGCTTTCCAGGTATTCCCGTGTATTTCCGTGTACACGGCGTACTCGGAAATACCGTGGGGTGTCGTTGCTCGGCGTCCACGTCGACGCCGCCGCGAAACCACCATGCATTTTTCACATGGTGGCTGTCAAACGCCACCGGGTTCAACCGTAGATAACATCTCGTTAAGGGGACGCCGTAGCCTGCCTCCGGAAACTTTGGAGCACCTTTTGTTAAGAATGCTGGGGGATATGGTTGCGGTCTATGCTCGGGTTTGATGAGACTTAGGGAAATTGGCAGCATTCAGGAAAATGATTGTAATTCCCATCAGATAGACACAATAAAAACAACGTACATCAAATTATAATAGGAACTTTGGAGCATGATGTTTTTGTTCTTGATGAGAAAGTTTAAGGGTGGTGGTTGAAAATGTTCATTTTTGGCGAGGTTTGATGCAATTTGTAGGTAGAAGTTCGAAGATAAAGGAAAGCAACAAACCTTGAAATATATTAATTTTATCTGTGATGATGGAAATGTTTGGGAGCGTTTATTAGAAGTGTTCGTTTTTGTTGATTTTTGTTGCAATTTGTAGCTATAGGATCGAGGATAAAGGATTGAGGACACCAAGACACCTTGGAGTACCTTGCTTTTATTGTACGTGGTGAACATTTCTAGGTGTGTTCGTTAGAAATGTTCATTTCTGACGAGTTTTGTTGAAATTCGTGGCTAGAGGATCAGGGATAAAGGATTACAGAAAGCAAAGAACTTTGTAGTATCTTCTTTTCGTTGTATCGGATGGAAATGTTTAGGGTTGTGCATTGAAAATGTTGATTCCTGTCCAGTTATTGTTGAAATTGATGATTACCTGGCGCTTTTCATTCAATGTTCGATATCTTAGCCAAAAAGAAAATTGTACGGCGACCATCGAGGGATCATTTCAAAGATGGAACACCAATCTTCAAATCTACGTTGGTTTCATTCATCAGAAAATTTTTTAACGTCTGTACGAACATGGTTGAGTTTGCAAAATTTTTGAAACCGGAAAGTATGTGCACTTTCTCACTCGCGTTACATAGCGTAAAAAAAATATTGAGAAAAATGAATAACGGACTTCGAAGTAGAAGGTCCAGGCTTTAAAATGAGATGAGAATCAGGCAATATTCTAACAAAAATATAGCGATTCTTTAATTTTGCGCGTCAGTGTACGATTATTAAAAGGAGAAAGAAAATATTCCAATCCATACAGAAAATTGTTATCTTGCATAAAAATCCACAGTCCACAAGTAACCGCTGGTAGCAAAATCATGAACACCCTCTGCCCACTTCAACACCGCAAATCAAGACAGAAACACCTAAATGAACTATAATCAGAGTTCCGTTGACGTTACCAGAAAAAGGGGGGAAAACGTAGCGCCCCCGATTCCCTTGTACAGTAATTGATTACACGCAGAGTCGGAAGGAGGATTGGAAAAAGACGCTGAGGAGCTCTCTGCTAGGCGAGGTAGTCACGGGGTGGCAGGATGCAGGCGAAGGAACCGAGCTATCTAATGGATGCGAATATATCGCCGTAATAAATTTCGCAAGAAGCCAGTCGTGGAAGGGGCAAGGGTTCGCTCTCTCGGTCGGTCAGCTCGGCGGCTGCTTCTCTCTTCGAAGGGCCTCCGTGCTTCTTGGAGGAGGAAGGACGAAGAAAAGCCAAAGAAAAGCGGTCGAACGAGCATCCTACCGTGTGTCGGTCACGTTTCCGGTACGTGGCTGGTCGGCCATCTTGCCTGGGCCTCGACCAATCCCGCATCGAACCCACGTGGAGGGGTTGAAAACTACCCCTTGGCAACAGCTCCACCCCTGGAACGGTTCCTCCGACGGATCAATAGCAAAATGCCATCCCAGAATGTATCTTTCGAAGGGGGAGAAACCTCGGGGCTTTACCCGAGGCGACTTTAAAACGCGCCTGTTCGAGTGGAAATTGTATCGCTCAGGGGAAATGTTGCTTAAGCGTGTTGCTGTTCTATTCTCCACTTTCTCTCTCTCTCTCTCGTTCTTGTTTCCCTCCCTTCTTTACTCTTTTTCCTCACGGCGGGGCTGTTAAATTGTAATTCTCTTTGTCTGCGTGGTTCGTCCTCGTGGGGTTGAGGATTTTCGGATGAGGACACGGGGGTGGAATCGCAGGTGCTGCCAGGGGTCCTTGGTAGCTGGAAGAATCAAAGCCGCTCGAGAATTAAGAGCAGACTTGTTTGATGGCGTTTGCTGCCGCAGGTCCGGTTTTTATCCTACCAGGAAAGTCGAGGTTTCTTCCGGTTCAGTTTCTAACTTTCTCGCACGAAATTTTGGGTGCGAGGCAGGATGACTCGAGATTTTGTTATCTTTGACTAATAAGACGTTGGAGGTATGAAACCAGTTGTTTGTAGATGTTGAGATCCTGATCCTTGCCAAATGTTGACGTTGTTGTAACTGGAGATTCTCTTTCACCCCAACTTATGTGTCCACAAATGATTAGACGCTTAGTAGCCTGGCTATTTTTAACGACGATAGGGTGCACACTCTAAATATCTTCTGCAGTTCTGACGCGTATTTTTGGAAGCAGTGTTCTTTCGAAATGCGATGCTTACACCTATTTATCCCGATTAAATTACATTTTAGTGACAGTGTTCGAGACTGTATCTTCAATCATCGATTTTTTTCATTTTCAATCTGACTTTCTTAACGCATCTAACAAATTTTTCATACATTTTGAAAATCCATGGCTTAACACTAACCCTACGAAGCCTTGGACGTAATTAGTATACATTTCCTTATTAAAATGACAAGATTGAATTTATTAATTTGGACTTCGCATGGTTCGTATTATAATATGTGCTCTACTAAATAATATTTATTTAACACTAGAACTAGCGAGTTCAATGAACTGAGGGATTTCAGATTTTTTCTTTTATAATTCGTAAGGTTATACAAGAAATATTTTTTTGAGAAATTTTGAGTATACTTATTTATTCAAGTACATGTCACCATAAAAATCCTAAGAAATCTGAATAAATTCAATCCTGTTATTATTTATAAGGAATATACATCAATCTCGTTTAGGGTTCGATTATTCCCCACGAAAGCGTCTTTATAATATTAAAAAAATAATTGCAAAATAAGTAGTAGTAGGTTTACTGTTAATAGAGCTTTGCAACAGCAACATCGTATTCACGAAGTGGAAAAGAGTGAAACGATTTGGAAAAATCTGATTTTGGGCATTCGAAAAATTTTAGTAGAGTGGATTAGGGAACGATTTTGTGATGCAGCAGGTGGATGGAACTTTTGCACGATGTCCAACGAGCGGAACGCGGCACAATCCTACGCGGCGAGTCGTCCGCATAATTTCTGATCGTTAAGCGTGTCCGCGAGTCGCGCGCGTCAGACACGCGGCGCAATCGGAACTAATGGCGAGGGCATTAGCGACGAATTGTCAGAGAGATAGCTATACACGGACGATATAACGTTGAGAGACCATAAACTGCTCGTAGCCGACCTCCTCGTTGCGCACTTACGTTGTATGTACGTATATCTCACGGCTCGCACGCGCGCAGACAGTGTCATCCTCGTCGCGTCGTTCGTCGTCGTCGTTCCTCTTCGTGGTTCGTCGTCGTTGTCCCGTGCGCCACGGTGTGTCCGTGCACGTCGAATATTCGTAGACACCTGTGCCACGCGTCTCGGACCCACAAATTACCATGGACTTCTCTCCCGCCATCGTCAAGGTGTTTAATGATTTCCTGGCTGTTAGCCCGTGCTTGTACTACACGACGGACAATGCCGCGAATATGAAACCCTTTCAGAGAGAGAGACACGGCTGTCTCTCAGACGCGATTCATCGCTCGCTTTAACTCGACGTGACTGTGTAGAATATGGAAGTTTGAGATATTTATTAAGCCATTAGACTATTTATACATTTACAGCCCAGGAGGATTTTTAACATTTTTTAAAAATGAAATTTACAATAAAGATTGAGAGCAATCATTTATTCTCTGGGTGGCTCACTGAAGCGATGAACAGTGAAAATAAAATTACACTTGCTCCTTGCTCTTTCTTTTTCTTTCTACAGACATATAATTAGACAGTGGATTTTATGCATTTATGACCAAAATGAGTAGTGCAAGTGAGAAACAGTGAAATCACAGGTTCGCTACCAGGGTCTGAGAAGAAAATCTTGCACTACTTTGTAGGATATGTTTATAACGCACCAAATAAGCAAAATAAACAATTTTAAACAATTTTATACATCCTATATCTATTTTATTATTTTTAGCTAGATGGTATTGTCCATTTCCAAATTTGTTGCAATACTTTATCATAAACTGACAAAGAACACGCACTGCATATATGCGGCGGTGGTAGCGAACATGTTAATAAATTTAAAAGTATCATTGCATTATTTCCAACTCACTAAAATTATAAAGAAAAAGAAATAAACGTCTATGTGATTCCCGGATCCCGAAATCAATGCAGACAATTTATTTTTGCATAAAAATCTTCGGTCGACGTATAAGTTTGTATAATTCGTTTCTGAACCTAAATCATTTTGTTTCTAACCGTATAAGAAGTACTAATGTTTCGGTGTTTAGTGCTAGAAATATTTAGCTTGTTAGAGGTTGTCGAGCCATTTTGATCGCAGAAGTGGAAGAAGAGCCAAGAGATAAGGAATGTTTAATTCGCTTTAATTATTCGACGGAATCCACAGCCGCCTTGTTTGCCGGCGTGTGGTAGTAAAAGGGTGAAGGGGTTCGTGGAGGGTCCTGGAGGTTGTTCGGACTGCAGAAGGTAGGAGGAACTCGGAGGTTGATTATACTTTGGCCTCTGGGGGCCGCGGTCGATACCGCGTCTCCGCAAGAGAAGCAGTGTTGCCAACTAGCTTGTCTGGAATTTGCACTTTCTTACCAGGCTGGTCAGGCACCACCCTTTCTTCCTCGAACGTCCTTACGAACATTCTTCAATGATGGCCTCCTCTTCCATTCTCAATATTCAGGCTGTACCTACCAATTCGATTATTGTGTTGTGTAGGTTGATCGGATCAGTTAAACTCAGACTTCAGATCAGACTTCAGATCACACGTTTATTTTAGTGTATTTGAGCTAGCAGATGTTGCAAATTTATTTCTACCACCGATGATGATATTTGCACGCGTTGCCTTCTAAAAATGACCAGATTGGATTCATTAAAACTTTTTGCGATTTTTATTGCAACATGTACGTGAATGAAAAAATGTATTCAATCAATATCCATGGGATAGGGTTCTGAAGTTCAGTAATAGTTAAACAAAATATATAAACCGAGGATGGTAGGTTTAGTGTTAAACCAATGTACTTACTTGAAGAGCAGACATTTTTTAATTTCACTGACATTCCTTGTATGTCATAGAATTTTCTGCAATTGTACATTAATGTCACAGTCTGGTTAGAATATCTTCCAGAATATCACAAGACTACACTTTCGCCAATAATATTTGTGTTCGTTATTATACTGCCAAGTTGAGGGGTGAATATTTGAGTTCTTACTCTCTTCTTATTCGATAGAAAAATCGTTGTCAGAATTTACAGAGAATCAAAATGATTGAATAATTAGAAATATATTTAAAAAATCATGGTCAAAATGTTTGGAGGAAATGTCTCTTATTTTGATCAATTCAAAAATCGTAGCTAGCATTCAGACGGTACCGGAATGTATTACTGGATGAGGTATTCAAAACGATGCCTTATCGTTTCCTTTTTGTGTTATTCATTACAAAAATCTTAGCTGTAATTTAAACAGTACCACGATGGTTTTCTGGTTGAAAATTCCTTCCTTTCAACAAGTAGTTACTCACAAGCAGACAGCGGATCTTCACGCAAAATAAAAATTTTGTGCATCAATTGTACCGAACACGAGCCAAGAAAAAAGTTGAAAATAATACATTGATGTCTCTAAATTCTCTCAATCTTTTCGCTATTTGAATTAGTACCTACCCGTTTCTGTTATAAATTGTACATACATCGCAATCTACGTACAACAATGCTTTACGAATTTCTTGTTACTTTAGACGATATTAATATTGTAGCCAGCATTCCAAACAAGACCATTAAAATTTGCCAGTTTAAAATCTGCTCGTTTCCCTTTTCGTTCATCGCAAAGCTCTACCGATTCGCTAGGAAAGAGGCGTTTAATTATAAAAATGGGTACCAAACTCTAATCTCCAAATTCTCCCTGCTCAACAACGTCCACGACTCGATTCAGTCTTTCTTTCCGCCCTGAAAAACAATTGCCGGCCCGAACCCGCCGCTAACCGACAATTAAATGCGGCAACTAGGAACGATAATAAATATCTTCTCGCATTCATGAATCTCTTCGCGAGGAGGGAAAACCGGAGGAAACATAGCTGAAGGGTCGCGCTCGAAGCCGAGACGATCCAAAACGACTTTACAACTCGCAGATTCCACGGCGAGACCAAAGCTAGAGAGAGAGAACAAGAAAGACAGAGATCGAGCGCGAGAGAGAGATCATGCTGTCGACGAAATTCCTAGAGCACAGGATGACCGGTCGTATAAGTTATTTAAGCAGAGCGTTGAAAAGCGGCCTCTCAGGGTCGTCTTTCGTCTCGGGAGCGTTTATGGAAGCTGAAAAAGCTCCGTCGTGACCAATCCAAGGAGAAACATCGTTCGCGCGAAAGGTAAACACTCGAGGTTTGCACCCTTTACCCAAGGTTCCGTTTTCTTTTTTTTTTTTTTGTACATGACCTCGATGGAAAGCGGGAGAGGGTCCGGCTCGAATAAGGTTTACGAGGTCATCGTGGTGAAACGGTGACGTTCCGAGTCTGCTGCTCGGTTTGGGAAGACGAAAATATGCAGATTATAGCGTCTCGAGACGTCGTCCCTGTCGTCAGGGCGCGAGGCAATCTTACCGGGGGTTGTAAACTGGCATTGTTTTTTTTTTCTTTTCTCCTCCAGTTGTAAACCGACCTTTCTTCGGTAATGGCGGCGGAGCACCTTTGAAGACAACCCTCCTTCGAGGCCTTCAGACTTCTTTCGATGTTACGAAACTTTCTAATTGCCGGTGATCATCGGGTTTCGAAGCCGCTGGCTGGTCCCGGGGAATGAATTAGCCTTGCGACCGGATGAGAGGGTTATAGCGAGTTGCAGGCTGCTGGAAATTTTTTTTTGAAATTTCTTCAGGTCGTACGGAGACGTTGAACATACTCCTTTATGTGTCTCTTACTTGGTCATTTGATCGTATACTTTTTTTTTGTTAGCTGTTTTAGATACGAAGAGGTGCAGGCTTAATCCTTTGCACTCGGAGCTATTTCAACTAAAATATCAAACATTTCTTCTAATCTAGAATATTTCCATTGTACGTAATTTGTTTCATTATGTGCGTACGATAGTGATATAGTACCTCATACAATATTTAAATGTTTAGTAATTTATTACATATAAACAAATTTAATCATGTAAACAATATTCTGAATAATGGTGTAACAATTTGTAGCGGCGCCTCAGAGTCGCTATTCGAGTGTTAAGGGTTAAAATGGTTTGGTAGAGGGGTGGTATGTTTTATTTTTCAAACATTTTATTTTTTGGATTATTCTGTCTGGGAGGTTGTAACATGGGATGTGATATGGTAGCAATTGTTTAAAAAATTATTTCTCAATTCTTGATGGAATGGTGGTGGTTGTTAGAGGGGTGGTATGTCCTATTTTTTGAACATTTTAGTTTTATATAAGAACTTTAATTTTTGGATTATTCTATGCGGGAGGTTGTAGCATGGGCTACGATATAGTAGCACTTGTTTAAACAGATTGTTTATTCTTGTTTAAACGAGGGTTGTTAATATGGGTACATACTCAACAATAAAACTACTGAAGGAGTCAAAATGACTTGCTTCTGATTTTTTCTTTTGCAACCATTGTGATTGTAGAAATGTTTTCAAGTGATATTTTCTAATGAACTTTATTATTCAACCACATATTGAAATAGAAATCGTACGAAGTCAGAATGAATTGAATCTTGTGATTATTATAAAGAGATCACATATGAGTTGCATTTAAAGCTTGATGATTCTAATGTTAATTGGAACGCCTACGTTTGTTTCATTTATTGCTTTTTCTATGAACCCTTTTACCATTTTTCCCTGTAGAAAATTTAATGTTTGTATGGCTTCCTAACTCCTCACATAAAAATTGAATACAAACCACACATTGCCAGTAATTGACAATCTCAGTAACTGATTTAGCAACTTTTAAGATAAATGGGACAAATGTAACCATTATAAGATACTAAAAGTGTTACACTACCAAAGAACTCTTTATATAGACAATAACGTGAAACATATATATTTACTCACCACAAAAGAGTTGTATTAAAATCAAAAATAAAAATCATCACAAACTGCAGATTGTATCCATTTACAGCATGAACGACTAAAACACAGAACCATGGAGGTATTCAAACAATGTGACACTGTTATTACATCGTTTCTGACTCACTATATTTATTAAAAGAAGAAACATACCTCCATCCGACGTCTACTTTTAACAATCAATTTAGGAAATGTCTATTTTGCATTAGGATGTGCAGTTGTATTCACAAACATGAATGAATACAACACAAAATTGTGAAGGTATTCAATCAATTTGA